>OX376342.1:3032465-3632465 GCA_947369235.1 Udea olivalis
GTACGGTTCACGAAAGATGACCACTGCGCAGAATACATTTTTAGGTCCCGTTTGGAGGTGCGGGGTGGGGCGCTGGCGGAATGCGTCAAGACATTTTGTTAACGTCATCATCATCATCATTTTGACACTATATTTTGTCTCAAGTCTTTTCTTCTTATGTACATGATGAGTACATGCGTAGTCGGCCGCCATTTGTGGTCATCTTTCGTGAACCGATCTGTACGCTATAGTTATGGCGAACGTAAGTCAATGTTGGATAAACCTCAGAAGATGCTATAAATTATAATGCTGTTGATATAATATTATACGACTTCTATGTATGAAGATTAACGTTACCAGCATACAATGTATGCACTCAGACTCTGCCAATTAAAATACACGTACGCAATATTATTCAACCGATAAGCATAACATCAGCGCTGCGTTTATGTATATTTATCCAATAAACCAGCAGGGTATCAACCTGTTGATTGTCGTCCAGTACACAAGAAAAACAAATTTTATCCTTCAAAAATAAACTCGATTATAACCCCTAAGATTTAGCACATACAGTTTAAAATGTGATTACGAATATGCTTGTTAATAACAGAATACAAAACGAAGACCGTGGTCCAGAGACAATATAGAACGGACGGTCATGTTGCTTGTCTATGCTAAAAGATTTATGGTGCTAGCGCAGTTGTAATTTCGTTTTTTTTTCTCTAGGAGTTTTTGCTGGATATTTTCTATATCTTTGACTATTTTTACTCGTATCTATAATTGTTACACATAAATTTAGGAAAACAATTACTAACTTGTTGCATTTGTGATTTCCTAGAGGAACAACATATCAATATTGTTTCGTCGTCACTAAAAAAAAACAGAAAAACGAAGAAACTTCAAAACTCAAGTTTAAGACAGCAACGACAAAAATAATTATTTTTGTTTATTGTTGATGCTTTAAAAACTTAATGGTTTACAAACTGAAATACTTCCTTTGAACATCGTCCGCGACCATCTTCATAATTTCGAATGTCAATTCTTCAACTCATTCCCAATCACTTGCATTGCGTGTAACGCAACCACATTTAAGTATGAGATAATTTGACGCACCAGTGTCATATTACAGGTGTAATAACGCCCGAATTGCCGCTGTAATTTGTTCGAATTAGCGCTGTTATTTCGCGGCGGGTGGCTGCTTGACAGTAATCGTTGAGTTTGATTTGTAAACATAATTGGTGCTCCGGGGAGTCACGTATGGGGAGCTCAAACGTGAAATTAGTGTGAGGTAATATGTATTTAGTAGTCCTGATACATTGTAACAAGTTTGAGCAGAAATATGAACTAGCAAAATAGGTAGACCCTGCACAATAATGAAGATCTTTGGGCTAAGATTGCCCTAGATTTCGTCATGGACAGATGTTGAGATTAGAACACAAATCACAAACGTCCACTCTCTTTCAGGACTTTTTAGCCAACAGGGGCCGTATTACAATGTATTGCCACTATCGCAGCGTGACCGTTTGCGGTTCTAAAATGCCCACTTTGTATAGACTAAAACTAAAAGTGAGCATTTTAGAACCGTGAACGGTCGCGCTGCCAGGGTGGGCGGGGATTTGTAAAACGGCCCCTGACTACAGAAGTTCCTTGCGTTATGTACCCTGCACACTGCCAAGTTGCAGCTGAAGTGAGCTTGCTTATGTTTTGGATTATGTCTGTGACTTTCTGTGTCTGTGTCTGGATTATGTTTTGGACCTTCTGTGTCTGTATTATAGCTGTGACTTGCTGTGTCTTTTAAATGATTTTATCTTTGTGATTCGACCTTCCTCTCCCCTTCTTTGGTTTTACTCGCTATTCTAGAGAGCCCCATGTCATCTAGTGGTCTTGTGATTTATTCTAAGCTCCGCAGGCAGATACTACGTGTCACATCTTGAAATATTCACTGGATAATATAATTACGAGTACCTTTTGATACCTTGTTCGTAACGAATGGACTTAAGTGGGTAGAGTTCTGGACTAAAACAGAAAAATATAACATAAAATAAATAAAATAAGTCAACTACATAAACAAAATTAATAAGGCTCGCTCAACTGCAAATAATGAACAGTGCCACGTGCGTTAGGAAAACGTACAAATTACACAGCGATTACGTTTTTTATTCGCGTTTCTGTGTTTTTATATACTCTTTGACACGCATGTAGGGTTGGTAGATCCAATATCTTCTCAAATGTTCTAACTATCATTGTAATAAATATAGTTGCTTTGATATTTGAATGGATTACATTTAGCTATGATCTCGTACAGACTACAGCTTCAGCGTTTGTGGACTGTGGACCTCGACCCATCAGTACGTCTACCACGAGTTGCCACTTTAAATTCACGTTATCGTTCGCGTAAAAAATCGTATTGGGATTTGACATGACATGACATTGTCAAATCCCAATACATTTTTTTACGCAAACGAAAGAACATAGTATGACACTTCATGCGTTGTCTATGCTGCCGAAGCGACCACTATAATTGGGAATGCTAGGAAAGGTGAATTAAAGGTTTGCCGTCCTACACTTTTATATTTATTTATTTATTTATTTATTTATCAATCAAGAAAACATAACACTGTCTTAATTAGATACATCTCGCCAAACTGCAGGAGCAGTTTGTTGGCAAGTTAACACTCATTATTTTTTTTTTTTATCACAAAAGACAAGTATTAGATACTTCCCTATGCAAATTTTACATTAAGTTTGTCTAAAAGTATAGCTTCAAGTTTTTTTTTTAAGGTAAATTTACATTTTTTTTGACAGCACCTTAAAAAAATAAACTATGTATGAGTAAAACCAAGTGGTTTTTAGTAAGCTTTAAAGCGTATGTCATAAATTACCACCAGCACAAAATGTTTGGCTGTGATCATTATTAATTTTAAGCGTCATTCACTCACACATATTTTTGATAAAATCAGCACCTTGAAGAAAAGTGAGGAATACTTATTTCTGTACTTTCAGCACCTGGCAGTACACACACAGTACATAGAAATTACTGAACTTTTTCATAAAAACCAGCGCTTTACGACTACAATATAAGCATGAGTGAAACTTACTTACTTAACGACCGACTTGGTGTAATGGTTAAGAAGTTGGCTACTACACCAGAGGTCGCGGGTTCGATCCCCGCACAGTACAAACATTTGTGTGCATGAACATGTCTGTTTGTACTGGTCTGGGTGTCTCCTATGTATAATAAGTATGTATTTACAAAAGAAAATGTATTTAAGTATATTTATCCGTTGTCTAGTATCCCATAACACAAGCTTTAATTAGCTTACTTTGGCTAGATGGCGCTGTGTGGAATAATGTCCAGGGATATTTATTTATTTATTTTATTTATTTATTTACTTACTCCGCTGACTCAGCGACCCGAAGTGGATCTTGGCCTCCAACACGAGATGACACCAGCTGCCGGTCTTGCGCCACTTTGTGCACGGCAATGGGTCCGCGCAGCACGGACCAATCCTTCATCGATGAGTGAAACAGTGTTCTTTTTTCATCATTTCGTTCGTGAAAAAATAAAAAGTAATTGTTATTCTACCCATTTTGGATATTCTTCCCCAGCCCTATCTATGCTGCATGCGCACGCGTGTTCGCGCGAAATATTTTTATGCGCGTAAACTTGCGGACTAACAACGGCAATCGGGGACATTCCATGCGCAGATTCCACTCTATGTTATTCCCGTAATTGTGGCAAATATAGCCATGCAGGCACAAGCATGTGAGCTGAGAGCCGCAGACAAATATAGAATAATCAAGATAATAAGCAGGCTTTATGCTACTTTTGAAAAAAAAAACTTAACCCAGACAAGGATTTGTATTTAATCAGTTTTTTTATGCATGCTATAGTTTTGTGTTATAATTATTAACAACAGACAGTTCATGTGTAACAAAGCGAGTCTGTTGTTATTTCGAAGACAAACAAAGATAAATCCTGTAGCACAGTTTTCCTGACAATAAAAAACATTACGTACCAACAAATTACATAAATATTGAATAAATATGAATAAATAAATAAATATGCGCCAGACAACACACCTCTTGTAATGTTCTCGAAGTAGGGATTAATATCCCTGTGTTACGAGGTACCACACAAAGAAATAAGCTAGGGGCGTCTCCCAGCACACCCAGACCCGAGTCAATTCAGAAAAGATCGTTTCCTAAATTGACCGGGATCGGGAATCGAACCCGGAACACTACGGAAATCGAGGCGAGAAACCGTGCTACAGCGCACTACGCCAACCGTGTCGTCACTAATGCATTCATATTTTGTCAAAAGCCAGTCTGTAAGCCTGCATTCACGATAATACTGCGACCTTTGTCTAGTCGTTTGCTTAAAACAGGGCGAAACCAGCAACAATCATTTAGAAAAATAAAAACAACTGAGAGACATCGTAGTAGGCAGAATCTCCTATCCCAACAAGCCAATAATGACAATTTTTACTGGGTCAATACTACAATTTTCGTATCGTTCTGAGGTCGGAGCACCTACTAACGATTTGAAACGTCGATGACATAATGATGACGAAGTTGCGGTCACGACGATATGCGATTAGACAGGCAACGGCCGCGGCGAGGTGTGGTTGCCACACCACCCAAGTGTGGCTCTGCGTGTACATAACCGATGTGCGTTGTGGATAGAACCATAGTGTGGATCTGTACCAACACTATCTCGTCTCACGATACCGTCAATAGAGCGTAAGAATTAAAAAAAAATCACATTACTTACATATTACAAATACTCTACAAAACACAAAAACACACCCAAAAATGTCTCATTATTATCCTGTATTTATCATAAAATACATTCTGGTCATTTTCGGATCATGCCCTTTAGCGCCATAAGTTGTGACGGTGACACACTAATGTGTCTATTATGTATCTGGGTGCTAAATATATATATAAATATGCGCAAGACAACACATCTCTTGTTATGGTCTCGAAGTAGGGATTAATATCCCTGTGTTACGAGGTACTATACAAGGAAATAAGCCAGGGGCGTCTCCCAACAAACCCAGACCCGAGTAAATTCAGAAAAGATAGTTTTTTCCTGAATTGACTCGACCGGGGATCGAACCCGGGACACTACGGAAACCGTGCCACAGCGCACTACGCTTTCATGGTCACTGACTTTAGAATAGTTATTAGTTACGGGATTTCTACCATGGACCTTTTTGTTTTCGAGTTTCCTATATTTCGGCCACTGTTGGAAGTGCCATGATTACGTCTTAGTCAATGTCAAGTGGTCTTGATATAAGCTTGTTTCGTGTAACGAAAGCGTAGTAGCTTTAGCTTCACTCCTACTGGGGTAAAATAACATTGTCTGAGTACTTGCAATGTTATTTATGGAATACCTAAGATCGTCTTTGATTTAAGACAAAAGTCAGCAGTGAGCGTTCACGAAAGCATTCGCCAAAGGTGTTTTCATCAAACAAGAACGAAAGTCAGAGGTTCGAAGGCGAGAGCACAGGGATCAAGTTCTACTTTACAAAATCATTAACAACGTAGTCGACTCTCCATATTTGTTGAGTAAAGTTTTTTATAAATGTCCTAGGCCTAGCGCACGGCACCGTAACGCTTTCAGTACACCGTCTTACAAGTCCAATTATAGGGAAAATGGTTTCTTAATAAGAGTCTGCAACAAGTACAACAGCACTAACAGTAACATCGACATATTTCATGAAAGAATAGAACGATTCCGTGGCCTATTGAAAAGGCCAGCGGATCTTATCTAGTAAATCTTGCCTCACTAGTAATAGCATGCAAACTAACATATACGAACTTAGTTAATATCTTCATGTGTTGTTTTTATAGCCTTTTTCTTTTTGATCGCAGTGTTTTCTAGATCACTACTTTATGTATTGCTTAACAGTGAGAACATTAAATGCTAATGTACTATTTTAGTTAAACTGAGCAAATGTATTAGTAATAGCTGTTTGTTTTCCATAATAAAGAAAAATAAAAATAAAATAAAATTAGATACCGCCCTAGTTCTAACTGTAAATATGTCATCTAGCGTTGAATTCTGTGTTTTAATGCAAAAAACAGGTGTGCATTTGTTGGTTAATCAACTTTTACCTATAAACCCATGTTTTATGTTCTTATATCAATAACAACGTGTATTTAACGTTTTCTTACCTAAAAATCAAACACTTACATATTATGGTAATGAGTGCTTGTCTGAGCCACGGGATATTACGTCAACATCCTCAGTGACTCGCGGCTAAAAATACACGAACATTTTTCTGTGTAGTAGACTTTGTTTGGATCGCACTTTTTAGCATGCATTTCTTTACTCAACACATTTAAACTTCAATATTTGATTCTAATATCAAACTACTAATAACTAATTGTCAATTTATTCTATAGTATTACCTAATGGGTTTTTACGTTAGTGCTTTACATTAGTATGTTCAAAAGGATAAGAAATCCTGTCACCAGTGTTTGCTGGAAGAAATCTCATCTGTAAGTTGGTTTTACTTATTTTTATCTGTATAAATTGTAGTTTGTGTGAATAAATAAATATAAAAGAAATATGTATTTTCGTACTTAAATGACAGTGATTGTGTTTTCCATTTTTTTCATATGCATGTCATTCTAATCGAAGAAACTTACTATATTTAATCAAATTTTTATTTATAGCAATAGTGTTTTAGATGCCATAGCCAACCGTGGGGGCTGTCCACTTATTGGTAAACTTATTGATAGGATTAAGTCGCTTGTAACCTACTTTAATTTTTGAATTGTACTAACATAGGAAGCTATTGTAACTAACTCTCTGGATCTTGTTGTCTGATTAATAAATGATTTTTTTTTATTTTTGTCAAACAATGCTCTATTTTTCTACACAAAGATAGACATTTTAAAAATCGACCTGATCGGCGGATCAGTATCACATCGATTTTTTCTAGTTTCTTATCTCACTATATATTTTTATACTAAATCTAACGTTAATCTATACTTAGGTGTGGCAGAACAAAGTTTATTGCACTTGTGAGTGTGACTAGCTTATGTTTAGGGTTCGTCATCTGTGGTCCAAATAGTAAAAATAATGCATAAGTTGACAACACGATTGGCGTAGTGCGCTGTAGCACGGTTTCTCGCCTCGATTCCCGGTCGGGTCAATTCAGGAAACGACTCGGGTCTGGGTGTGCTGGGAGACGCCCCTGGCTTATTTCCTTGTGTGATACCTCGTAACACAGGGATATTAATCCCTACTTCGAGACCATTACAAGAGGTGTGGTGTCTGGCGCAAAAAAAAAAAAGTATTTCAGGGAATCTTGACGATTTTATTATTCAGTTCTTTAAAATAATAGTGAATAATGAATAACATATTGTCGGTCACTCAATTGATTTTCACCGCATTAATCAGTGACAACATAGTAGCCCTTTCATTGGTGTTTTTTTAAATACAGGTTATTTAATGTAAAATATATAGCTAATGGCATGCCACCTACCCTGATGGACGGACGACCAAACAGGTTGCAGGAATTTGTTGATGTAAGCACTAGCTCTTCTGGCAATCTATGAGAGACGGATATGTTTAGCAGTAGACGTCTTATTTGGCTGCAATTGATGGTGAATTTTCAAAGGCTTTGTAGTTGTAGGAAAGTTTTCCTATTCGGAATAGTATACTCCAATTCAACTTAAAAATTACGGAATTCTAGTAATGAAAAAACCAGCCCATACCAAAGCTCGCAGTCAAGTCAATATTGGCTATCGATTTGTTGGCTTTATGTTATATTCTGGCGATGTGAGCGCGAGAATAGGGCTGACAAAAATCGGATTCCGCTATAAACGCAATTGCACAAAACTATTGCCATTAACAAGTAGTAAAAAATTTAATATAAATATAAATAAATATGCGCCAGACAACACACCTCTTGTAATGGTCTCGAAGTAGGGATTAATATCCCTGTGTTACGAGGTTACGAGGAGTACCGCACAAGGAAATAAGCTAGGGGCGTCTCCCAGCACACCCAGACCCGAGTCAATTCAGAAAAGATCGTTTCCTAAATTGACCCGACCGGGAATCGAACCCGGGACACTACGGAAATCGAGGCGAGAAACCGTGCTACAGCGCACTACGCCAACCGTGTCGTCAAAAAAATTAGCTTATTTACTGGCAGACTGGCACAGGTCTCCATCGTTGAAATTTAGTCATAGCTACAAGTGATGGCTGTACTATAATCACTTAAATGTGACTTATTGCATTAACATAGGTTGTTCCGAAAAATCATAAACACGCTTTGCTCGACTTTGGATTGAACCCAAGACCTTTGGATTTTAGAACAAGCTTGCGGACGATTATTCAGGCGTCCATTGAAATAACCTATAAAAAATCTTAAACCATAAAACCAATTATTTGTTGCTATTTTTGAATATTTCTTAGAAAATAGATTATATATTAATTATAATACCAAAGAAAATTGTCCCACAATATAATTGTGTGAAATATACGAATATGAATATCATATCCATTATTTTATCATTAAACCCGTCGGGCGACTCAGCGTGAAAAATGCGCTATTATTTTAGCGAAAACGCGTTGATGTCTTTTGACGCAATTTAAGTAAAAGACTTCAACGCACGCATGCGTAAGCGCATCTTATTGCATGAGATGCGTTTGCCTTTGATAAAAAAATAAAGTGAAAATTAAACATGTTCGAAAAGGCAGTGATCCACCTTTTTTTAGACTAGCTGCTGCTAGTGACTTCGTCCGCGTCACTTTTTGTCATTGGAAACAATTTTATAATATACATAGAAATAGGTCACTTATGGTTTCATGATTTTACGCCATTTGTTAGCTCAGCCACTTGGCTCCTAGTTCTTTCAAAATAAGCTAAATAAATTACAATTCTAGCTCCAATCATCCTTGTAAAAAATATGCATTTGAAATTCAACGCCGAATTCAGTTATTTCACAGGTAGTCAACGTCTGATTTTTCGGTGATTATCTGCGTTAGACAATACGCCTTCAGGACACTAATAAAGGGTTAAATTAAAGTACCAAAAAATTAATCAAAGTGGTAATCCTAGCGACTGTCAAGGCATATATCACACAGGCATTGACGCGTCGACGCACGCGCATCTCAGACACCCGCTGATGCCTTTTGTACTCGATATAATAACTTCATTAAACCTGCTGGCATTTCGTTAAGGTTCTAAAAGGGTGCGATAAAATAAAAACTGTGAAAGACTTCTTGATTTGAGAATACTTATCCTAGCATGACGTCTTTGTGCCTTGAATCAAGAAAGGCATGCACTTAGAATTTTGCGAGAGTTTGTAATAGCTATTAGCTAGTATGCTGTACCACTTTTGAGCAAAGTTCTCCATCAGTTGATGGGAATGAACTAAATCAGCTTGTCAAAGTGGGTAGATGATCACAAAACCAATGCAAGCCATTTTGTCCAAGTGGAGAGAGCAATTGCCCAGCCGAAAACCCAAGGTTTGAATCCCATGTCAGGCAAGTGTGCTTTCGGATTTTTTGAAACTTTGTGTTCAATAATCCACATTTTGGTGAGCGTGGTGGTGATCAGGGTCCATACCTTTATCATACCTCGGAAATAATAGCAAACAGGACTCCCAGTTTTTCTTAATTTATTTTTAGCCAATCTCTCCATGTTACCTAACTGCATCTTAATACCGACGAGTGTTAAATAATATAGTACTTAGTATACGTAGTTGATAACAGTTCTTGACACGATGGTCGTGCATTGTCCGCCCACGTAGGCTCTCATTTGAAGTATTATGTGACGCTCCGGCACAATGTATGTTGACATACATTTAGTATAAAGTAATAATTTTATGTAATTATGAATTAAGCGAAGAATGACACTGAAAGTATGCACTTGCTGAGAATGTGTCTAATGTCAAACAATAAAGGTAGCACTACTGATAAATCTAGAATTCCTATATTCCCTACAATAAAATAACCAAAATGTTCGCTGTGACGCTACCAGTGAATTTAATGATTGACGTACAGGTTCATTGGCGTTGGATACGGTCTAGAGCTAATATGGACCATTAAATAGTGGTGCGCAGAAAAACCATACATGGTTTATAGCGTGCTTTTTAATTTAAGTTAGGTTAAGAAACTTTTGTAATTGTTTTAAATAAATAAATAAAAAATATCTGGAACACTTACACCAAGATCTTGGTGATCTCTTCTTCCGAGATATTGTGTCTAGCACGATGCATGTTTTAGCATGTTGTGGCACGATGCAGCAACCTAGTTATCATTAAACTGATCAACCCTTTGAGACATGATATGAAGCATGCTACTAAGCTACGGCAAACTAACCCTACGACTTTTCGAGACGCGTGTTTAGTAAAGTAAAGTAAAAAATATCTTTATTCATATAGACTTATAAAAAGTACTTATGACAAGTAAGAATACAAAAAAAAAATATAGCAAAAATATACTGAATAGAAATAAACTTACATAAAATAATACTATGATAGTTAATATCATAATTAAACATAATGTGACTCTACCATCGGTTCGGAGGTTGTTTCATCTCCTGCGCAGTGGACAGATTCCAAATATGGACTAATCATCATTGACTTGCAAAAATAATGTTATTATCTCCGTGTTATTTGACTTGCAAAGATTTAAATAAAATTGCGAATCATATCTTTCAAAAAACTATGTCGGAAGGTACTTAAATGTTTTTTCTGTTTATCATTTTTAGAACTCAACCGGCGAACTCAAACACAATGGCATTTGATGTAGTATATAAGAGCAGTTGTTGCTCTTGCTACCTACTTGTATTGTGTTTTAATTGACGTCGAAGATAGCATCAGCATTAGACAGACATGACATGACTCAGTTTGAACTGATTTGTATTTTTTGTATTTATTTATTTACAGGGCTACTGCTACTTACTTTTAAACTTTTAGATGCACGTTAGTAATGTTTGTAATTAACAGCCATCAAAAATGTCTCTTTTTGTACCATTTAAAATGGATATCTAATTATAAATTACGGTTTTTGCTCTTTTTTTTTATTTATGCGTCAGACAACACACCTCTTGTCATGGTCTCGAAGTAAGGATAAGTATCCCTGTGTTACTAGGGACCAGACAAGGAATTGAGCCAGGGGCGTCTCCCAGCACACCCAGACCCAGGCCAATTCCTGAATTGTCAGGAAAGAATACACTGATCTTTTCTAAATTGGCCTGGGTCTTCGCCCCTTCCCCGATCCCCGTCGATCGGGATCGAACCCGTGACACTAAAGTATTAAAGGCGAGAAACCGTGCTACAGCGCACGGTTAGCGCAATGTTATTATTTTAGTCTTGTTGTTTGGATGATCCAGTCTTTTTTTCCTTTTTGTGGCTTAACTTAGCGTCCATATTAATGATCAACACGACCTTTATGAGACGTTTTTGGGCAAAGAGTCAGTCATAATCTAAATAGGTACCTTTTTATCATTTTGCATGCCACTTCATAGAAAAAGAGAGAAGTGTGTTCACATTCTACGAAAACTAATCTTCTAAAATGGGTAAAAATAGATTTTGTCGGCTGAATAAGTTTTCGTTCAGAGTTGTGATATACGTAATAATTGTTGGTATAAATCAAATATGGCATTGTTATTTCTCGTTGCCTACATGGCGTCAGACAGTGACTCAGTTTCCGGTTCAAGCCAGGTAAAATAGTCAGTTTGAGGAGTTGTCACGGCCTTCGGTTAGGATTCTCATTAAAGATTTGTCATACTAGAAGCGTTTATTTATAAAAATATAATGTATTTACACTGAGCACTGCCAGTTTGCCCCTCCATTAATAAAACTTGCAAAAATCATTTTGCTGTCAAGCATTTACCCCATTTAAAAAGTTTTGAAATTTAATTATTCACATAGGTACTAACTCTCATACATTTGGCCAAACCGCAAGTGCAAATTGAAGAATTTGTACAATTTTTTACCAAGTGTATCTAAACTTATGGAAGGTATTGTTTTAAAGTATACCTTAAACAATCTTACATAAAACTGAAATAGTAGAATATTGCTTTATCTACTCTGAAATAGAATTATGAATTCAATTTCTCAAGCAGGTTTGAGTTTATTTTACTGGTTCTTTTTCGCCACATTGCAAAATGTTGATTTCAAATCCAAATATAGGTTTATACTTTCTGGACGATGATGTCATCTTTACTTCATGCATTAGGTCGTTGACATGGTTGGAGACAAAATTCTGGTTGATGCGATTTCTGACCGTAAAATCAATATACTTTTTGTTGAATAAAATTAGAAAATTATTTGAATTTAAGAGATAAAAGTTCTGAACTGACAGTGAAGATAACCGTGAAAAGCTGAATAGATTTGAACTAATGATACTGGAGATTTGTGACAGTATTATATTGGTTATGATGATCGAACATAGATTTGTAGATACTATTGCTAAGGTTCAAAATGATCCAATTCTATTCATTCGGTTCCGTTAACAGTTGACTTAGGACTTATGAATGAGTTTGCTTGCGGTAAATAATGTCACAAAAGGTTGTGTGCCCGGGTCAAACACGGCATTTTAAAGGCTCTGATAAGCTTTTTAGTATTTGCAGTCACGTTTTTTCCTGTTAAGGGACTATGGCAGAATGCACTTTTTTAGTTTATTTCAAATACTTAGATGTCATCAGCGGCTTTGCCCGCGTAGACTGACTTTTCCGTCAAAATATAGTGTAATTAAAAAAAAAACTGCCAATGTCACTCCCTGATAATGTATCTTTATATTGATAAAGAATTTTTTTAAATCGGTACAGTAGTTTGGGAGCCTTTTCAATGCAAACAAATATTTCCTTTTTATAATATTAGGATAGATATTATTATATTATTTTATTATATTATAGGTGGGACACCCCACTAATGTGCCGTTGGATGCAGCTTCACACTAGGCTGTTGTAATTATTAAATTGTATCTTACTAACACTACCTCTTAAGATTAAAATTGTTACTAATAACATATGGACATAGGTCTGAAATAAATGAATATTATTATTATTAGTATTGCATTGATTTCAGCATATTATTTTTTGATAATACTAACTCAGTGAAATTATATCATCGTTATTGGCAACATCTTCAACAAAGACCGCATTTTTCCCCCAAAAAAGGGACACGGGCTATATGGTTTTCTTTTAACAACAATTAAACAAAAAGCTAATAAAAGTTAATCCTAGTATATCTACTGTATGATAATATAATACTCTTTAATAGACAAAATACATCATACCACATTGGTGTGATCCCACGTACTGTGCAGTCTACAGGTTTTAATTGCCCCAGTTCCTTAGTTTAATTCTAAATCATGACTGCTTTCGCTCGTTTTATATTTGACTTAACTGTAGTTTATGACCTAGCTACCAGGTTTTCCATTACCCTTAGCGGCTGAGCATGCCTATGGCCGGTTGGCCGATCGTGCCTATTAGTTGATAATAGCATCTTATTGACGAGTATACCAGCTGCGTTTCGTTGCTATAAAGGGAGTTTAGGTTTATGTTTTTAAGTGGAGAGTCAGTAAGTCCTGTTTAATGCAAATGAATGTCTTTTTTACGCTTCACATTCATATCTCCAATTGCGTAGAGACATTGCCAGGCTAAGTATTCTCTATCGCTTCTACACTGGGGAATGCTCTGGCGAGTTATTCCAGCTTATTCCACCCTCACCTTTCCACTCCCGTACCACGCGTGCTGGACTACGGCGTCATCCACACACAAGTCAACATTTGTTGGCCCTAACTAAAAGGTTCGGTGACTCGTTTCTTTGTCGTACCATCCAGACGTGGAACGCTCTTTCAGCACATGTGTTTCCTTCCTCTTAAAGTACCGGGTTCTTCAAGCGGGGCGTGAAAAGGCATTTCTGCAGGCCTTCAGGGTGAGGATGGCCAGCCCAGTGATTCGTTTGAATGACTGGGCTTGTCAACCTCATATCTGGTCCTCACGACCGCTTTCCATCAGGTGGAGTGAGGTCATCTTGACGGGCATTATAAAATATAATAATAATAAATAAATATGAGAAAAAGCACTGATTCCCGTTTGGCCTAGGATCTAGCCTATAAGAATTTTGAAGTATGAATATAAATAATATCATATACTATTCGGATATGAGGTTAATGCAAAGTTAACAGGAAGGAACTAAAACAACATTCGCAAAATACCATTGATGGAAAAATCTGATCGAAATATTTGAACAGCACTATTTGAGTTAGAATGAGAAAGTGACAACAGCGAGTGATGGTTATTTACAACCTTACATAACAGTCTTTGTTTGAATTTGAAGGATATATTTATTTTTCTGCTGACAGTGCTACATTTTATTCCCGCGTTAGCCACGGTTTAGTTAGAGCCTACGTTTTTTTTCTTGTTATGTAGAGCTTGCGTTTATGGAACCACGTGTGGCCGCGTATTTGCAGTGCTTTTTTATCACAGTTTATACATAGTGCCACAGATAATTACGACCTCACTTAATAGTTAAAAAGTTAACATTGATGATTTGAAATTTGCGGACTTATTTTGTTCGTTATATCTACAAGTACAGCGTTCAAAATAGGTAAACTGCGAAAATTAAAGCTTAAGATGATGAAAAAGTTTATGGCATAAGACGCTCGATTACTTTTTTCTATTTAAAGTGTTTAGAATTGAATCAATTGATAGTTACGAGTACGATTAAGATTGGAATGAGTTTTGTCTGAACATTCATTGTTCCATAGATTAACTTTTATAATTTCAATGGAATGATTTTGCAAAACTTGAAGATTAAATCATAACAAACCTGGTATGATAATATGAAAAAAAGTATTACAAAGTATTATTAGTAGCAGTGGCGAAGTAGTTGGAGTTCTGTGAACATGTCTGATCGGCCGTGGGTTTCAATCCACATTCAGGACACATATTCATACTATGTACGTTTGTTCTTTGTCTGGGTATTACTGTTTTGTATTGATAATAGATTCATTTATTTCCTCTCTTAAAAGTTAAATCAAAGAGACTAAAACTATTATTCTGGTTATGGCACCTTGGTGTGAGAATTCACTCTCTGACAATCATACCCAGGCTTTGTTTGTGTTGCAATAGGATGTCAATGTGAAACGGTGTCTAGAGAAATTTATTTACTTCTGTTTTTTTTCGTTTTATTGTACAGTACCAAGTATAATATGTTCACCATTCTACACTTAGTTCTATCCAGCTATTCACCTTCCATCCCTTATGAAGCTATAAAAGCAATTAAAGTCGTCACAAAAAGCGTCATGCGCCTGCGCACGTCATGCGCCGCGCCAGCGACAAATGTCATGCGCTTGTCGCGAACTAATGCGGGGGCTATTCTTGGAGACGGGAAAAAGTCGCGTTTGAATAGTAATGGCTGTCTGGAGATACTAAGGTACAAACCAGGATTCGTGTGCGTATATACTGTTAATAATAAAACAGTAACCTGTGTAAAACAGTACATATATGTTTTTCAAGGAAAAATCAATGAGTAAAATATGGATTAGTTATGCTAAATATGAAAAAACATTTTTGTGTCTGTTGGTTTTTATGTTATTATTGTATCATATGAAAATTAATAAATGGATTTTGATGCAACTTTTAACACCTATACTATACCAGCTAGATAAAAATCTAAGGAAAAATACAGGGTAAAGGCTGCTGCCGAGAGGTACATAATTGGCACTACAACATAAATAAATATAAATAAATCAAGATAGTTAATTCTCCTATTTCTGTCGACTAACAGCGTATCTGCGCAATCAGTTGTTAATTTCAAATCACCATTTAAGAGTCATTTATCATGATTCATTAAGGCTATTGTTATTTAACCACAGGAACATGGTGACAAAACTGAGTATTTACTTTTTGTGTATGACTGTACAAGTACAGTACAAGTGGAATGTTTTATCTCTTATGAAACGTGTGAACATGTATGGAAGGTATGACGCGAGTGCGTGATTCGAATGCATTGCTATAACTGCTTCTGGTAATAAAAGATTGCTTCTTTTTCATGTTACTACATGACCAAAACAATGGGAAAGGCAAGTGATAAAATCGATCCATCAGAATTCCAGTAACACTTATAAACGGCCTTAGGGAATACGAATATTATTTTCTGCTGTAAAAAAAATGACACGTCGATATTTTTTCTCGTCGTAATTGCTTCATTTTCTCAACACTGAGCTGTATTTTCAAACTTTTTTTTATATATTTAGAAAGATTAAACATAATAATATAAATATGAAACATACTTGATTAATAAAATAAAAAAATAAAATAAAAATCATTTATTTCGGACCGGAATCCATAGTGTTAGTAACAAATAACTTATCAACTATGTTAGTAACAGAATTTTTTTAATGCTAGACGACTTGAGCTACTAGATTCTATACTAAGTCCTTATTCATATGGTATGAATGAAATGAATTCATTGCATAAGCATGGAAATATCAAGATCTGAAAAAGGGACTTTGGATCCCATCACGGAACAACACACAATATTCATGCAATTGGAATTGTCATTATAATTCCAACTACGCGTATCTCCTAGAACATAGATGTATTATTTATAATCATTTGTTTGTTTGTAGCGCAGTGTCATTGTCACCGCGACGTTAGTCATCAGTGATCGTCATTGCTAACTGGCCAAGAATGTCGTGTAACACATCATGCGTGTTATTGCGTATACCAATTGTATTAAATGTAGAGTTGTTCGAATCCGAAGTATGTATTAACTGACATGTACTGCGCATTTACAAAAGTGTTTGAATACTCGGTTTTTTGAAGGTTTTAATTTTAATAATTGACTTCAAAATATCGTGGAGATCTAAATTGGAATTTAGAATTGACTTACTGTTTTTATGTGAAAATTACATCAAAAAAAATCATTCACTTAAAATTAAACACTTTTCTTCAAAAGCCAAATTAAGTTCAAAGTATTGAATGCAGTTAAAGTAAGAACTTTAATATTTGTTACTGTAAAGTTCTTATGATGATGAGTTTAGGTAATAAAGGAAAAACTTTGACAAGCGTTGACGTTAAGAGGCAATGAAGCCGCAAATGAATAAATACAGAACCGCTGAACATAATTATTAGTAATTTATTACTATTAATTAAGGACAGGTTAACTAAACGTTACGAATATATTATTTGTATTTTTTTTTACAAATACTACAAAATATTAAGACATATTTTGATAAGTCCTCACACTCTGAATCCGCATGATCTCGTACAGTTCGGTTTCAGAGATGTTTCCTTCCGAAGACGCATGAGCTCCCCGACAAGGTTTTCCCAACGAGATATACTATGAAGTTCTTCAAGAGGGGTTTGAAAAGGTTTTTGCAGGATCGACAACGCGAATGCTGCCGCTGGTGTTGCGTGAGTCCATAGGCTGCGGTAACCGCTTACCATCAGGCGGTCTGCATTAATGATTGTCACTAACGTCGTATATAAAAAACAACTCACTTCGGGTTCGAAAGTCGTAGTAAAATTAAGTAAAACTATCTGTCGCTTTTTAGCCGATTCTACTGTAAGCTGAATCTGCCGAAATACTAGTCGATACTATAGTGTTCCTACTTAGTTAACGGATGTGTTGATAACCGCAGTTTCTATACTCGGAAATGGAAGCTCGCAAAAAGCGATCCGTTAACCCTACAATGCGTCTGTCCCAGCGGTCCCCGGTAGCGTTAACCCTTTGTATGCAGATGTTGACGGGGACACAATGAGCTGATGACGGTTATCACGCCTTCTGGTGTTGAATGAAGTAGTTTGATAGATCCTTGGCGCTTTTTACGTTGTCTATCAGTTAGATTTTTTTATGTATAGGCATCTCTTTAATATGGTCTAAATATATATAAAAATAGAGACAAACACACACTCTAGCTAGAATTACAATCAGAGCAGAAGTGTGTGAGTTTAGGTCATTCATGTCTTTATTAAAATTTCTGGTTTCTATCTTTGGAAGAATAAAAAATGCAGTCTGCTGGAGGCTTATTATATTATACATGTATATGTAGGTCTATTATACTTTAAATTATATTATACATGGCATCAGTCGAAACAAGTGCTATCCATGACCATCATGACTTAATTTAGGTATTGCTGTTTTAAAAAATAAATAATTGACTTGGAGCTTAAAAGCCCATAACAACATTTGCCAGGTACCTAATCTTCCCCCAAAATCAAACCAAAGCACACAATTTAACATAAACTGGCCAACTACCAATAGCATAGTATAGAGAATTTAAAGTCGCCTGTCCATCTACCTCAATCATAGACAATTTACCTTTTGTTGCAGTAACGAGACGACAATGTGACGACGCTTCGAGTTGACGCAAGACTGTCCGCCATCTTGATAAGACAAGCTCAGTTGACAGGTCAGTGGAAATGTCAAAAGGTGGTTTATTTCTTCAAATAGGGTTGTCACCAAAAACTTCTACGAAACACGTTACAAAATGTATTTTTCTTCTAAGTTAATCCAAGTAGCTAAAGTGCCAATCGCTGTAGTACTCTGAACAATTTTATTATAAAGGCAACTGTCATTACACACTCAACTATTTACTTTAGGCTCGTAATAGCATCATTTTTCTGTAATAAGGGTTACAAAATGGGAAATAGTTTATTTAAAAAACTAAACATTCAAGTAATTCTATCACCACAATGTTTCTTTTTTAAATCGCAGTATTTGCAACGATTTTCCAAGAGTAAACTTTAATCCTTTTCTATGTTGTTTTTACTTACATAGAGTTCTTAATCGCTTAGCAAATTAAATAAATGCGTAGCATTTTATTTATTCTCAACTTTTAAGTTAATAGTCGTAAATAACGGACATTTCCAATTTGACTGATTGAGTCAAAAAAGCAGAGCTCTGGAACTAAAAAGGACTTTGCTCAGGCATTCTATAATAATACCAATTATAAACTAAGGACTAGACACTGCGAATCGCTCCAAGCGGAATGCATTGGAAGCGTATGTCGTAGCTAGAATAACGGATTCGTTCTTTTACAAAACGTCTATACTCCATTCATCATAGCATTAGACAGAAGTAAAAACAGTTCTTTTGAGGGTACACTTTGTGGTAAAAGTGCAATAAACATTATCACTTTTAAGATTTATGCCGAATTTATTAAAATCTAATTATAAAGCAGCTGTCACACTTTATTGTTCTCATTTAAAGTGAAGTAACTTTTGAATTTTTGAGGCTTTTGCTCAAGTAAATTATTTTGTCATGCATCATGCATCTATATTGTCCATGTAAAAACCTAAAAGAAGCAGGTTTCTATCCGAACACATCTTTACTGTCACTATAACTCTACCAAATCTAAAATGTTACATAATCCCTCCATACGTTGTAGCGGAAGGGGTTTCCAATTTTGCCAGATTATACTCAGGTATTTCATCGTTCATGGCAATGTCAAATGCAAATTGCCATTCATTTAAGCACCACTGCTTCTTATTTCTAATGTTATAATGAATATAGTATAGATGGGAAAATTATGTAATTGCTCAGTCAGAGCGACGTAAAAACAGCTAAGTAACGTTCTATAACTTGTAAACTATAATTTTGTTAAATTTAAGTAAAAATAAAGTTTCAGATAACTTATCATTATAAAGCAACGAGAGTTTTCAATTGACTGCACGCTAGATTAGAGGAATTAAAAAAGAGTTACTATTACTATATTACTGAGTTTTTTGCTGGGTCCTCTCAGACAGAAACAACTTCGACGCGTGTATTCACTTAATCATATTATTAGAGTATTTATGTCTATGATGTAGTTCATACTTTCTTTTGTTTTTTTACAATTTATACGAGTAAGTACAGGTCTATTTGAATAGATGTAAGAGTTTGAGTTCGAAAAAAAGCCATCATTAGGCGGAGAACTTCCATTATCGAACGAAGGCGTCCCTAACAGATAACCAAGTTTGTCAGTTGGGAGCATTGTATCATACTCGTATATTCGCAAGTGTGCATCTCACACTGCGTTTGCCAAAAAAAGATTCCATTTTCCGACATTTCGATGGGTAGTCGTTTTGTAAAATGACGTACTCTGCAATCCAGCTACCACATGTAAGTACATTGTAGCGAAGGGAAACAATATCAACAAAAATTTCCTCTACTTTTATAGTAGCTCCTTAGTACTCAGTAGTGTACAATCATGTAAAAAAGTGCAAGCACTGTCCAATTATTTTATTAAGAGGAATTACTGGGCAGTAAGTAGGTAAGCCATAAAAGTCACCTATTACTTTTGATGGCGTGTATTTTTTCTTGCGTAAAGCAAACATATCTGTATCGACTTTATGGTATACGCTAGTAAATAAAACTGGATTTTAGAGAGCGTTTACCAGGACTGGTTGAATCATAAGTATTGCGTGGTAGTATGTGGTAATCATACATAGTAATGGCTATAAATCAGATCGCTGTGATACATATGTATAGTTGAATGATGTATTTGGGTATCATATTATATTCAAATATGCCATGTTAGATCAAACCCTGCTTACTTTAAGCAGAGCTTGCACCAGTAGGTATCATGACTTATATTTATACATATTTTCCTCATTACGAAGTTTCCATTCCAGTAGGTGCCATGCTCAACAAGAATTATTGGTCATACCTACATCTTTTTGTGTTACAGGTCAACGTGCCATTGGTTTCGCAATTAGTGAGGTCATTATATTCAATTCAGTTATTACTTTGTTTATTTTAGTTTTCCTATCGAAATATATAAATAAATGAATAAATATAAATATGCGCCAGACAACACACCTCTTGTAATGGTCTCGAAGTAGGGATTATTTAATCCCTGTGTTACGAGGTACCACACAAGGAAATAAGCTAGGGGCGTCTCCCAGCACACCCAGACCCGAGTCAATTCAGAAAAGATCGTTTCCTGAATTGACCCGACCGGGAATCGAACCCGGGACACTACGGAAATCGAGGCGAAAAACCTTGCTACAGCACACTACGCCAATCGTAATCGTAATCGTAATCGTGCAATAGTTAGTTTAAAAACAAAACATTTCGTACTAGTAGTAAGTATGTTTAACACAAATAGACTTCCATTCTGATCCACCACATCTATAATTAACGAGGGATACAAAAGTAAAAAACTCTACATACTGTGTATTTTATTTTGACAACACATATGTTAAAAAGAAGGTGTATCTTTATTATGTGCGACATAAGGCTTGAAATGAATCGAACCTTGAATTTAACACTTCTAGCCACTCGGCCGCGATGTTGTGTCGTCTAGGACTTGATAACAATTTATTTTCTCCTTACTGAATTTATAGCGACAAAATTTGACGCTAACAATCCGAGAAAAAATAGACCTTTTTCTGACTCCTGACAGAAAAAGGTTCTAGAATGTCAAGGTAGTAACGGTCATTTAAACATGGCTACGAGTATCTCTTTGGCGCAATGGACAATACGCCTGTAGCGCCTTAGTTGGTGGGTCCGATTCCCAATCAGGAACCCATATTTATATGATAAATACGTTTGTATGTTGAGTTTCTATTAGACATGGGAGAATTTTGATAGTTTTCGCTTCTTTCGCGTGTTAATCTTTTTAAAATAGTAGTATTACAACTTATTTAGATTCTATCTCCCCCCTTAATCGTTTTTTTAATAACTATGAATACTATGTTCGATTTCACATTTATAATATAATAATCAAGCGTGAAATAGCCAGCCCCATAGCATTTGTGTATTTTGACAGTTATCCTTGAGATCAGGGGGCTATCTACACTCTATCGAAAATGTAGAATTTATTTGGAATTTGTGGGCGACTATGTGCTTTTTCGTAGTTTAGGAAGCAATAATCGCCAACTCTTGGCAACAGGCGAGGTAGGGATTCCGTCACGTGAATTTTCGTGAATGTTAACTTGAAGGGCAAGAATAAACCCTCTATTAATCATCATTTTAGTGATAAGTTGGCGGAAACAAGTGCGTTGGCGCTTGTTAGGGCTGGTTCACAGAGGCGCAAGTATTGAACATATTAATAGTCATGGTTTGATTTTATTTTATTGCTATAAGTTTTTTTTAATTCAATTTCCAATATTTGATAAATGTTGATATTGAATGAATTTTGTTCTTGAATGTTTATTTGACGCCACTTCTTTTGATATTATCGAAGCATTATTTTACTTTTACAACTCCGCCTGCCATCGCTGCTTTGGCCGATCTGCGGTCAATACTCAAGAACTCAACCACTTGATGGACTGTAAGAGGCTGTTGCTTCAACAGTCTATTCTATTATCACCAGCTTGTTAATTCTAAGAGCTCTCTGGGTAATTCCGATTGGATTTAGGATATTTATTTTTTTACACAAAAGATAGAAAATAGATAATAGGAAATAGATTGTTCTGTGTGGAAAATAGTGTGTGAAAATTAGCTCTTTTTTATCCTTACTCTCAAAGATACTCAAATAAATAAATCTAAAGCAAGTTCAGGTATCTTGAAGTTATGAAATACGACAGACACATTGGTCGAAGACTCTCGTCTTCATAATTTATCTTAGAGAAGTCTGACATCTATGAATTAAATAAGTGTGCATATTTTAGCTACATAATAAGATAACTACTGGTTTGGTCTTTTTGCTGCAAGTGCCAGGTCTGTACTCCCCTTAAAAACCTAACACGCGTGGTATCGATTCATCACGACTGACTAAATACAGCCTGAGGGCAAAAAACGTTATTTATTGGGCCGTTTTGCGTGCGCCGGCGTCGAAATCAATTACGAAGTCTCCGTCATGTGGTCAGAGATTTTGGGCAGGATGGCCGCTTTTGAGGATAAGTTATTTTGAGACAACATTCCTCGTTTAAAGTAAACTAAGTTTAAAAATCGCCCATTATGCAAGACAAAATGGCAATCTTAGATTCTGCGCACTCAACAAAAACTGCTATTTGATAGTTTGTCCAATAACGAAAATCAAATAAGCCAGTGTTTAACGCATTCACAAGTAAGTGACTATACTCGTATAACTTAATAAGTATTTTTAATAAAATAAACATGGATTACTTTTTTAAGTGTAATTATAATAGATAGAATAAGATATGTATACTATTACTACAAAAAATAGAGAAAGCAATCAAACTGAATGGGATTTAAACAATCTTCAATAATTTTATTATTTCATCATCGTTGCATTATCAACTTGAAAGATAGCAATTAAAGTCTATCGCTCTCCGTAATCTATCAAAAACCACTTATCATCTATAAATCACAAATCTAGAGCAAGCTTTACAACCGGTTTCTACTGAACATGAGATTGAATAAACGCCTGAGTGTTACCTGCCAATAATTAAAAGATTAGTTAAGGGTAATAACTGAATTTAGTAGAAGTATATCAGAATCAACCGGGAGCTAGAAACACGTTATTTATTGGTCTATTTCGCGTGCGCGGGCGCAGAGTTTAATCATTGCTTCTGCGCATAGCACCTATCACAATTGGTTAGGTTTTTTGCCCAAATAAAGTGTTTTGAGGATAAGGTTTTTTGCGAATAAATCCGTTGGTAATAGCAGTTTGATATGTGTTTTTAACCAGCTAAACATTGTAATTTCATTGTTTATTGGAATACGTTTACATAAGATTGCGTTTTGTTGGTTTTAGAAAAACTATAAGTTATCATACGCTAATTTAGGTATGAATAACATAAAATAACTGACTGAACTACGTATTATTAGGACGCTAATAGTTGAAAATCAAGTTTTTGTTGGTTCAAGTTATGTATGTGTTATTTTATATTTATACTATATTACTGTTGGTTTCTGTTTTTGTATCTTGTGCTGGTACTTGCAAAATAAAGTTTTAATCATCTACTATACATCTTTGTAACTACTGAAGGATCTAAGCGATTTACTGACTGATCAACATACTCTTCTGTTCGAATGTAATTTCCATCAAAATTTCTTTATTATTGGAGTGACTCCAAACTTGGAGAGATTTTGAGCGAATTTGAGTGTTTTTTTGGGAAGTAATCCTACAAGAAAAAGTAGATAATTAGGTGAGGTCCTGGTTATCCACTAACATAATGATTTGTTCAACACTTGCAGAGCAATGGATCATTATCCAGATTCGTCCGGACAAATACTGCGTTTTGGACGATATGCAAATTCTAGTTGATTTATTGGTACCTTAAACATCCCTTATTTAGTAGTACAAAATTCATGCAATGTATAAAAATAAAACAAGTTTATATATATATCTAGGCTTCCTAAAGATTCCGTGAAGCCATAGGTAATACTCGATACCCGTCCGTAGTACTCCGTAATCAAGCATCGGACGGCAGTGTCGAGTGGTGATCATCAATAATATCTGTTACAAAAACGATCTCTAAATCGTGCCGGATCGGGGGTGCCTGACACTGTCACCTGTCGCGTGGACAATGGCAGTCACGATCCGAGGGTACACGACTGCGATGGCGCGTGACTTTGTCTGTCCCGGGAAATGTGTGGACTAAGCGTAGCGTAATTTCTGAGTATGGTATGGTGCAGTAGATTTAGCACGAGAATGACGAATTTCATAACTTACATGATTGTTGCATGGAATGGAACACAAAAAACGTTCGTATTGACTGACTTGTTGGCTTACATCCTTTATTCCTGTCTATTGCCAGAAAATTGCAGCGAACATGTTCTGTGTGTGTCTATTAGCTATCTTTCTACATATCTCAACACATATAACTCTTTGTGGTCTATTATTTTTGGTCTCGTCTTGATTTTTCTTGTAAACTCAAAAGTTTTAAATGCTGATTCCTTCCAGACAAAAACACGAGTAAAAGCTTGCATCTTCGCAGCCTTTGTTATGGATTAATAATCCTTTCATTTCATTTCCGAACCAGTATTTCACGGAACTCCAATGAGGTATCTCCTAATGAACCCAAGTAGACAGACAGGGTAAAAAGAAGTCAATAATACTGACAGGGTAAGAAGAAATCGACAGTATTGCATTAAACCAATTATTCCAGTACCAAGTAAGGGTAAATTGAAACATGTAGGTTTTATTCCGTTTTGCGTTCTGGCTTCTCTGAATAACTGAATTAATTCAAAATCGTAGCGTTTTGAGCGGAGCAATCATGATCGTTGTCAATCTGAGAAAGTGAGTTCAACGTTTTTTTCCAGACAGTTCCAGTTTTTTAATTTGTTATCAGTTTCCTTATTGTAATTGGATTTCTGTGTGCTATGTGCTACAGGAGATTTAGAAACGGCTACCAAGTTACTTAATAAGACTTGGTAACATCATGTGTGACTCAAGATCTTGACGAAAACAGTGGATTGTCAAGATTGTGGCTTTTAAACGAATCTTATAATATTCTGACTGAACAAAGGTACTAGTTTTCTTTGCACTTCTTAGGCGTGTTTTACTATTCTCAATTTACTAACAGAGAAATAACATGAGCAATTAAAATGCAACTGGTAGACGTAGCCGCATAGTTAATACCTTGATCGAAGGTTACTGTTGCAACAATGTAAGGATGCAATAAGGGTTCTTACACACAAGAGCAGTGCCGCTCTGGCGATTTTTTAGTTGCATTTAATTTATTGTAGCGCTACCATCGATTTATGCCATGGCATGTGTATCGCGCACGTGTTTGAGTATGAACAACTTAAAAATGGTATATAAACTTTTGATGCTGTAAGGAAATCGCTAAATACTCGTAAATACAACATTCATTTTTATTCATTTGATAGGTCCTGGTAGAAGTTAATTCTTACTCGTATAGTTATGTTTATGTGCCTTTTTTTTTCTTTTCCGGGATGAAAATGCATTTACGCACTATCCCAATGCCTGGGGGAAGGCAGTGGGGGTGTGTGGGACTCCTCGCCGGTGAAGCCGGCGGAATACCTACTTAAAACAACCCAGGTATACCTCACCGCTTGAAACGGGACGACATGGAGCAAAAAGATTAACACATCGTCCCAGCGGTCGGCCCAGCTTACGCGCCGGGCCTCCTCACGCTATGGGGTCATTCCGGTATACTGGGACACCCCCCGACGGGAGCACCATGGAATAGGGTGAAAGTCCACCGGTTTTCACCCCGGTGTTGCTTTTAGGGGGTAGGAGGAGGGACTGCCGAACCGCCGTCTTTTTGCCCCCCGCCGTCTGCGTCGGAGAGGGGCCGCCAGAGGATCATCCTCTCGGGCCCTCTCCGCGGTCTCCTTCTGCGTCATCACCACCACGCAGAAGGAGATCATCGTCATCCAGGCCTTCTCGCTCCCCAACATGCCCTTTGTGGTGCCTGCTGAAATCAGTGATGAAAGCTCTGCTAATTTACGGTCTTGTTGTAAGTAGACAAGAATATTTTTTTTTTAAATTAGTATGTATGTACAGTCACAAATGTCACGTAAACTACGTTAGTTGCCTATATCAATTTGAATGCAATTTTAAGTTCCATTTCTATTCACTAGAGGCTTTGTACCGAAATCCAATACAGAACCGTCAACGTAAATGCTTTTGACCATTGTTAGTTTTATTTCAATTAAAATTTGACTTTTTCCTTTTTTATTTGTTTTTTATTAATATTCTTTAAGTTTATTTGTTTGTGCTGTGTTTGTTTCTTATAATTTTGTGAAATCTCAAACTGACAATTTTATTTTATTTCTTGACATTTATTCTGATTCTATTTAAACATTGTATTTTGCTGATCAGATGTAATAATTTTGTTTTTTTTTGTTATTTCGATAATTCATTCATAATTTTTCACCTTGGATTTATCTGTAAGCATGCAAGTGTTTTAAATAAATAAATAAACGCGGACGCTAGCGCCTGACTCGGTGTAAAGTCAGGGTAAGGGCATGGCTATATCCTCGATAGTACGTGATACACCAGTTATTGCAAAGAAGGATGCTGTTATCGGAGATCTGGTCGCGCATGAGTACCTTATCAGCGTTCGCTCTTTAAATCTAAACCTTGGAACCGACTACTGATCTAAGATCGGTCGAAGCATATTATGGCGAATAAATTGTGGTAATACCTACTTTTGCAATATATGTTGAACTTGCCTTGTTGGTTCAATAATGGTTACCGGTTTGGTTTAGAAAGCTTCTGGAGCGAAATATGTTTTATACTGCATAGTTAAACGTAATACAAACAATCGTCGTACAATTATCTTCGCAGGGCCGCTGTTTACGAAGAGATCACAACCTTCCACAAACAAACATCCTCTTTTCATTCCTTTTACTGGGAGACTTACAAGAGTAATCTAGTATCTAATAGTGGTAACTTGAGCTTACCATTATTTTGTCCCAGGTACGGTAGGGTGAGGGTAGGGTGATGGGGGGTAATCAGTAGGCAGACGATAAAATAGAAATCTTCCTCAGGAGTTCAGGACCGATGGCGATTGTGCGATCTTCCTTAAGGTTTTATTCTGTTCAACTTCATGCTTTGCAACCTTAATACCGCCACATTTAGTATTGGTTTATGTAGTACTATGATGGATAATTATATTATTAATTTATTGCAAATATTTATACAGTTGATGATCATACAGTCATCATCACACAGTCAACCAATGCTCAAAAGCGGGTATGCGGACTCTGTATCGTAGTTGCTCAGGCCTCAGGCAGTAAAAGAGTTCAAAATAATAGTAATAATATATTTATTTATTCAGACACATTGATCCATTTATTAGTAACAATATTCTTACAACAATGTTAGTAACAATGGTTCATGATTATTTAATTAACGTAATGAATATGTCCCGTGTGTCCCGTTTATTTATAAAGGCGGTAATCCAGTGCTTCAATAGTGCACTGTCCCACCTTGCTGTTATAATCTTGAGAATGTTCTTAGCTGGTTATGTCGAAAGTGTTAGGTCTTAGCTGAACTATTGCGGGTGATCATTTAGATACTGTAAGGAAAATTATGTGATGGGCCCAGTAGGATGTAGAACATGTCTGAGTGAAAATTCGATTTTTTAACTAACTTCTTTTTTTTGGCTTTTATATAAATCAGACGTATAGTTTGAAACCCTAAAAATAATCTTACGGTATATAACTGTTATGCAAAATCTTATTGCCATGAAAAGGTAGTTGATACAAATAATGTTAGATTTGAGCTGTGCCTGACTGTAGGTGTATTTTCATTAATGCAAACACAAATTTAAGGTGAAACCTAGGTAATTTTGTTTTATAGATTATCTTCTTGTTTTCCTTCCTGCAGAAGATTTGCTTTTGATAAGGCTATCATGTTTGCTTCTGCGAAGGTAATTATTAACTTGAGTAGTCACATCAAGTACATGTGTTACTACATATTTTATTGACATTACGAAAGATCTGTATAAAAAAGGTTCAATTTATGTCTCTTTTCTGGTTTTGTTTAGATTTTCAGAAGGTTCTAGTTGGCTTTCCTCAAAATTCTGAAAGTTAAGACGAAGTTTAGCACCGTTTAATTTGATGCTTTCCGGCTAAGGTTATTTCGGTAAAGAAGAAAAGGATTGTAGGATCTTAGCTGCACAATTGAAAAAGAAAGAAGTGAATGAATAAATAATAATAATTTTGAATGACCTTTCTTAATGCAGTTGTTAAGTAGATATACCTACTGCGATAGAAATATAAAACATCTCAAATATTCGATCAGAAAAACCTTTTTCAATACAATTTGTTTATTGCTTTCCATTCGTGTATTAAAGCTCAATGTCAATTGGCAATACCTCTATTCCCTATACTTATATATTTAAAGAATTCAAAATGCTTGCAGTTTCAATCATGACCTGCCCGACAATCCATCAAATACCTAAGTAAGCAAGCACAATTGAATTTCTTGCCGACCATCTCGCCATTGTACCGCGAATGTAGGCCGCTGCGCGTACGCAAGGACGTCCACAGAGTTTGAACAGATGGACCGACTTCACTTGGATCTTATTACCAAAACCTTAGACACAAACTCTCTTGGCTTATCCGGATTAGGTTCCGTTTGATCTCATGGATTCTATTATGTAAGTAGTAAAGGCTAAATTGAAAGTAAGTGTGGGCATGTAAATAAGCCTGGTATTCTGGTATTCTACCAAGTGGCCGCACAGTTGTGTAAATGCACCAATTTTAAGTGGGTCGGTTGTGACACGTTGCTCAGGTGTTCCATAGATTTACTGGCCCTTTCAGATGGTGATAAGATGTGGAATGCCTGATTGTTAATTTACTTATTTCAACACACATACTATCACGACTTACACATGGTGAACGGAACACTCAGAAGCCCACTTTTTACCAATGGTATTAGAATGGCTTATTTCAAAAACAAAACAAATACATAATAACGTTTTACCTTTCATTACTCTTTTAATACTGTCCTTCTTCGTTTCTTACCCCCAAACTCTGAATCATAACTCAAAGCTGAATGCTTCTATCATAAAGGTGCATTTAGAACAAACGAGCAAATGCTTATTCTATCCGCACTACCAAATTATCTTTGTGCCATGATTTCTACATCAGACGAGATAGGGTAACGATTTTATATGAACAGCTTGTCGAATTACTTCTCAACACATCACGACTTTATGACGTTATTTCTTACTTCATAATCATGTAGGAAAGTCTAACATAAGTATGCCTTTTGGCTTTAAGTCATTGCAGTTTTTGTATTTGTGCAATGAAGAATGACTAAGTAACCTAATAAGTATGTTGCTTCAAAGAATCTAACATTATAAAATCCTTTAGGAAATCATTAATTGAAAAGTATCAATAAATCATTATTTTGTTAAAAATGGTTAAGTGCAAACATATGTAGACATATCTTTAGTATGCTTCGTGACGCAAATAAAATCCTGTATGGACCAACAATGTCGGAAGATACTATAAATGTATACTCACACCAGTTATTTATGGTACAGTCAAGACAAGTGTTCCATACCACAATTACAAAGATCTCGGTCGCAAAAAGTGAAAGTGGATCCAACCAAAAAGAATGGATGAGGTCGACCGGAATTACATCACATGACTTACCACTTCATCAGGTCTTATTTGTATTAAGGCAAGGATCAGATTTGAATATTATATTTGTGGGATTATTGAAATGCAAGCTTTTTGCAATGCCACTTGTTTTGGTGTATAATGCTGCTACCACCTACCAGTTCTTTCGATAGGATCAAGTTGAGTTATGTCTTGGGAACAATGACGAGTATAGTTATTATAAATGAGGAGAGTGATGTTACGTCGCCATGATAATCCATTGTTAAAACTCGCTATTGTTTGAGGTTTGCAGAAGAATGCGAAACTCGGCTTTACTTGATAAGCTTTGGGTAGATGAAATCCTTTTATTGTGGTCCATTTTCTGGTTATGTGTTTGCAATATTACTAAGCAGTATCATAGATCACTTGTTCCTGGAGAAGTTCTACGATGCTAATACAATAGTGTGAATGCGGTTAAGGGTGCGTTACCACCAAAGATGTGCGAGGATGTTTATGTATGTCGTCATTTCAACAATATCTTATATTTATGTTTGTTTTGTTATTTTCTATATGTATGTATTTAGAAATATTTAAGTATGTTTATCATTCTCTGGTGCATATAATACAAGCTCTGCATAATTTGGGGTCAGATGAGCTTGGTGTGAATCGTCCCTGATATTTGTTCATTTATCTTCATATTTCAATATTTTATATTCACTTCTGTCTTCAGTTCAACTTTCAGTTCCGTCTAACCATTAGCTACATTTTTTTTGACTTAGCGGTAAGCCGTCATCATTCTCTCATCAGCTCCCATCAGTGCTTTTATCGCCCAACGTTTAAACTGCACTGATGACCGAGTTCTGGTAAACGGTTAGGAAAAAAAAATTGCTGAAGGAGCCCTGGAGAAGATCTACGATGCTAACACAATAGTGTAAATGGGGTTAAGGGTGCGTTACCGCCAGAGATGTGCGAGGATGCGTTGCGAGGAATGTGTGTTAAGAACCAATAGAATCGCGAAGCTAGGTGAATGAAACAATTCTATTGGTTCTTAACACACATTCCTCGCAACGGAACAAAATTGAGATTGTCATTGGTAAACCGTTAGTAGAGCTTGTCTAATCTGAAATGACGCGCCCCTCCACCGCATTCACGCATACATAAAATAAAGAAAAGTAAAGTTTATACTGTCACACTCCTGGGCAAAGGCTTCCATCATTGAAATTAAGTCATCGCTACAGTGGATTACAAACATACATGGTTAGCATGGTAGAAATGGCTCTCTAGCGATAAGGCCGCCTAAATTGTCCTAATTGTTTGTATAATGTTGTGTGTCTGTTGTTGTTCTTATTTCATGCAATAAAGTATATCTATCTATCTATCTATCTATAGATGGATATAGGCTTCAGATAAAAATTACAAATATGGACGCAATGAAAAAGGAGTGTGGCGCGTCATTTCTGGTTAGCCCCTCTCACGAAACATATTGTTAGTTCGGGACTATACCACATGTCGGTAAAGATATTTAATAAATTACCTCCTTTAATATAGGGTATAAATAGTTTGTCCGTATTTTCGCTATCAAACTGTTTTTATTCTGTGCAGGAGTAAAATTGAATGTGTTTAAATTGATCATAAATGTTAAAATGTGCATGAAAACATAAGTTTGTAAATAACTTACCTAATTATTCCAAAAATATCTTGCAGTGCCCTAGCAGGGTTCATGTGTATGTACTATATTTTAATTTAAGACCTGTAACTTTCCACATGAAGCATCGAATAAATGAATTATGAATTAGACAAGGTCTAATGACATCTCTTTCTATTCTGAAATTTAAAGAATGTTGGCTGTAATTACGGGCTTCTTCATTCCTCTACACCACAGGAAGAGCATTATGGTGTATCTTTCTTCGCACACTACATTTACGGAATCAGGATCGATCCAGGGTTCATTGTCTGCCACATAATTTCAACACTTCAGCTAGTTTCATTTCCTTTTAACTCTTTCTGTTATCCCCAAAAATGGTAACGTAAGAAGCAACTAAGGTAATAAAAAAAATTACTAATTATATTCCTCAGAATCTGCCTAGACCTCAAAATTCAAATGTTATAATAAGAGCAAAGATACTATTAAGAACAGATACATCTTAAAGTTCACATTATGCAACTTTAATGGCCTTACCAAAACACACTCCCACACGTTATTTATATCACCAAAGCTGTACGTACAGCCTCCAGATAACGTGTAAGACATTTCTAACTTTTGCATCGAAGAAATAACTTATAATTTCGCCTGGCACAGGAGTTTTAATAATGTCTGATGACGGAATGCTTAGAAGTGGTCATAATAAATGAATTGCCATAGAATCCGGCTCTGGGCAACGACTCATGGTTATTTATGGTCATATGACTGTGGTACACCGTTAATTTCCCGGTGTGTCCTTTCCGGGACGGGTAATTCGTGGCTAGCATGTGTTGGGGGATTGACTTTCGTCTTAAGTGAAATAATGATAATTAATTTGTCATAGTTACGAGTATATAAGCTTTCAAACAATTAATTGTCTTGACATCATACAAGTTGCTGGGGTTTTCGTTCGTAAGTCCATTCATAAACAGCATTTTTCATATTTTTTTAAAGAAAGATTTTTCTTTATTGTGTTGTTTAAATGGTAAATGGATAATGCTTGTTGTCAAAACTAAGAATTTATTGCATACTAGCTTTCCGCCCGCGGCTTTGCCCGCGTGGATATTTTTTTCTTACGCATTCTTTTTTTTTAAGTTTTCATACGGATCCCTAACGTTTTTGATTTATATGCCTGTAGCAATTTGGGATAATGTAGCTTTTTAACAGTGAAATAATTTTTGAAATCGGTTCGATAGTTTCGGAGATTACGTACCTCAAATGTATGTATGTATTTTATATCAGTCTCAGTATTACAAGCTGTACTCAGTTTGGGTGAGATGATAAAAATCTAGCGATTCAATGACCATTTTATTCATTTCAAAAAAATACTTCTGAGTTCTGATTCTACGAATAATATTGCTAAATTAAAAATGAGGCGCCAGATTTCATTATAAGTGCAGGTTCCAAAAATGTGGGGTATCATAACGTGGGTGAATGCATTCAGCTGCAAGCGGGCTCCATCATTAGCTGCAGTTTTATAGCATCCGGACAGGCTTTCAGTGATAAGCGGTGCGTGCAGCGATTAGCGTTTTAAATATGAAATAAACTGAGGATATAGTGATATTTTAAGTGTAGTATAACCAATGTGACTTGCTTTAAGAAGTTACTCTAGAAGATGGTATTATTTATATGTTATTAATTTGATCTCGCGTCAATAAATTCATTAAATAGATAATGAATAGAAAAGTTTATGAGGTTAGTTTATTATTGCAATAACTTTGTTCGTCCACCTCTCCAAGCTGCTTTTGCTATTAAATCGGTCATCAAATCTTCACACTTTATGTATGTCGTCATTTCAACAATATCTTATATTTATGTTTGTTTTGTTATTTGCTATTTATGTATGTATTTAGAAATATTTAAGTATGTTTATCATTCTCTGGCGCCTATAATACAAGCTCTGCTTAGTTTGGGGTCAGATGATCTTGGTGTGAATCGTCCGTGATATTTATGAATTTATCTTCATATTTCAATATTTTATATTCACTTCTGCCTTCAGTTCAACTTTAAGTTCCGTCTAACCATTAGCTACATTTTTTTGACTTAGCGGTAAGCCGTCATCATTCTCTCATCAACTCCCATCAGTGCTTTTATCGCCCAACTTTTAAACTGCACTGATGACCGAGTTCTGGTAAACGGCTAGAAAAAAAAATTCATTTTTTTACCCATAACCGCTTCGGTAAAATACACTGTCCTCTCCCTATACCGATATGCAGCAAAAAGCCCAAATGTCATTTGGAAAATGCATTTAACTGCCAAATTTATGGATGAATAAAACCTTGGATTTGCGATGCTGGGTCATTCAACCGCCTCAGGCAAGATTTTGAGAACTTTTTGGAACTTCGAATCTGCCGAACAAGCCGGTAGACGTTAGAGTTGGGCTGTAAGTTAGAGCAGCTGTCCTTTCTAATTTATTTTTCCTCATTGAAGTAAAGGATGTTGCAGTCCACTGCTAGACGTAGATATCTTTTAATTATACCACAACTCACAGTTCTGAGGCTTTCCGCATAGATTTCAATCTTGCAGCCTTCTCCTAGGTGTAGTGTGACCTTAACTGCGGCTGTCGAACCGAGGATGGCCATTACATTAGAGCGTTTGTAAAAAAAAAACTTAAAATAAAAACTATGTCCTCAAACTTACTGCTTCCTTTCCCACGCTGATCACCAGCCAACAGTAGGTTAAATAAAAAGAAATGAACATTTAAAAATATGATTAAAGTTCTGCCATGGCGGTCCGCTTGAAGCTTTAATAAATTAGCTAGTACTGTTATAAGCAACAGAGTAAATTATTAATATTTGCAGTAAATAAATGGCTACGTTACTTTGCCTTACACTGGCTTTTCTGAGAAGCCGTAATGCATGGATATGACAAGTGGAACGGACGTACGCACGCATCAATGGAGGATGCACATATTATATATTATTTTAAAATTATAAATTTATGTTTTCGATCCATCTGTGGAAATTGTTTTAACATACATTAGAAAGTTATGGTTTTGAATTTTACCCTTTTTTCTTAGACCCTTGCTTTATGAAGTCATGGTGTGTTAGTAAGTTGTGAATAACTACTTTAGTTTCAACGAAATAATTGAATTAAATCAAATTCACATTTGTTTTTTAAGACGTTGATCGAAGATTAAGACAACAAGAACCATTGGTTGGTAATAAATAACAATTGACTTAAATAATAGTACTTATTTAAGGTACTTACTTAATAGTGAATTAGATTATTTGATTTTCAATACAATTACTTCATAATACATTTCATGTCTCAAAAATAAAGAAAATATGAACAAAGCATAGTGCAAACGACATCGCCAAAATGATTAAAATCAAAAAATTTACGAGGTTAATCCCTCTCGTAACAACCCACGAGGAATAGTATTCATCAGGCTTTCAGAATCGGCAGTGGGGCTCAACGACAAATTGATAGGGACACATCGCAATACCCAACGACGAGGGACAGAATACGTGCGCCCATCCTGTAATATAAGTGGCTTAACCACTTTTATCGCTTACATTTTTGGTCTACCGCTTATACAATTATCGCTTCTACAATGAGGAATGCTCTGACGAGTTATTCCAGCTTATTCCACTCTCACCTTTCCACTCCCGTACCACGCGTGCTGGACTACAGCGTCATCCACAAACAAATCAACATTTGTTGGCCCGAACTAAAAGGTTCGGTGACTCGTTTCTTTGTCTTACCATCCAGACGTGTAACGTTCTTCCAGCACATGTATTTCCTTCCTCTTATAGTCCCGGGTTCTTCAAGCGGGGCGTGAAAAGCAGGCCTTCAAGGTGAGGATGGCCAGCCCAGTGATTCGTTGGAATGACTGGGCTTGTCAACCTCATATCTGGACCTCATGACCGCTTTCCATCAGGTGGAGTAAGGTCATCTTGACGGGCAATATAAAAATATAAAATAAAAAAATATTAATCAGAAGTTAGAAGATATGAATCGATAACTAGTTAGCGTTTTCAAATCGTATTTTTATGCTGATTTAAAAACAGCATGATATTTAAGAGAGAATCTACACAATTGTATTATTAGCGAATTCCAATGCAGTTTGCCTTCACTGAGCCATATAAAGCCATGTTTAAACACATGTGGCAGAACCCACGAGGACCTGAATAACTGGTATTTGATTTAATTAACACATTTATAAAGCCTTTTGTAGACAGATCCTGTCCTGGGTATATCTGCAAATTAGATTATTTAAAGACAATATAAAGGTGCGTCCACAAATAACAATAGATAAATTGATGTAAAATATGCTTTGCACATCTCAAATTCTTTAGTGCTTTATTCATGAAACTAATTTCCATGAGATTCCGATGACGATAGTTGCTAGCGTCGGAAGTTATGTTTTTCCACCTATCGCCTCCAATGAATAGGAATGGATCAACAACTTACTGTAGTTAAGTATCTTGCTTTACGTGACGTTTAATTATGGTAGAAGTTCTGTTTTGTATTTGTGAAAATATCAAAATATTGCATTGGCTAAGGTATTTGTTAACATACTATAAACACTGATGGTTTTTATGACCGAAGAGGTTTTACGAGAAAGAAACAGCATGCACTTTTTTATGTTTAGCGTTTCCTTTAGAAACGATAATATGATCTTTTAATCGTCTTTTCTGACAGGACGTGCATACTTTAAAATAGATTTTACTAGCTGTCCGTCTGAGGATTCGCCTGCGTCGACTATTTCTCACGTTAACATTAAAAATAAATGTCAGTTCATCCCTGATAATGTAGTTTTATATCGGTGAAAGAATTTTTAAAATCGGTCTAGTAGTTTCGAAAAATATTCAATACAAACAAGATTTGTATCAGTAACTGAAACATAGTACTCTTATTTAATCACTCCTTAATGACAAGTCAGTGACAATTTTTATTAATTGAGTTTTGTTTAATTTATGTATTGTTCAAAATGGCGCATTTATTTCTTCTCGACTCTTGAGAGCATCTCTTCCGACGAACTAGTATAATCTGAAGCCTAGCATTCACTCATGTCATAAACTGCGATACTTACCATACAATTGGGCAAGTAGCTAAGCCCTTATCCTCATGGCAATTGATCATTCAATATATGGTTTATTCAAAGGCGATTAGCATATCCCGGTAATAACTGCCGTTAATATAGTGGCTCCATCTGTGGCTGCGTTGAATATTTAGCGGCCATTAGCATTGACGAACAATGCGTGTGCGCATACAAGCTGAGGGCAAGGATATAAACTTTGGACGTTATGGAATACAGGGTTATTGCGGAATGTTCTCTAGGAATAACTACTAGGCCGTTTTAATGTATATACCTAGTATTTTCAACTTCATTCAATAGTTTCATATTTTGTCTCGGAGTCTTGTTTCCCAGATATTCGTATTCATATTCATTTATTCATTGCCAGTGACAGTACAGAAAAGTTGTTAAAAAAAAATGTGATCAGTGTGACACCCCGTAAGGGCACTGCAACTTAAAATATAATCTGATCATTAAAAAGTTCTGCTAAAGTGTAGTAAGCCTTATTTACCAAAAACTTTTTGAGGTCACTTTCAAATACATCAATATTTTCAAGACACAATACTATTTGGAATGCTGTTATATACTTTAATTGCCATTAAATGTGGGCCTGTTTTATACAAACTTAAGGTAGAGAATGGAATATGTAACTTATATAAATCTCTGCTGTTTCTTTTAATTGTAGTTTTTGCTGAATAAAGGTATATATTTTTCTTTACAAATTACAAATTTCAGTTATTTATAGTAATGTTATTGTTAATATTTTGAATTTAATGATATTTATTTATACATGTTTTCGTTGTACAGAGGTGTTTACTTCTTATTTTGACTGACCTGTTGGTGCAATGGCAGCAATCCTGCCTTATGCACCAGTGGTCGTGGGTTCGATCCGCTGAAGTCTTAGTCAACTTTCAGGCCTCTCTCGGGCGGGACAAAACTTACCCATTACATGTGGTACAGAAGCGTTCACATCAATCTTTACAAAACCATTGCTAAATGGGTGTTACATCAGCAGCATAAGGTATATAAAGGTTGATGTGAACGCCTCTGTACACGTATTTTGGATTGATTATCACAATAATTTTAAAAAATATTCGCGGCATCTTACACAAAAAGTCCCAATTAAGCATAGATTGTAGTAGTTTCCTCAAGGTTGTTAATGACGAATTCCACATTAGATTACACGGTCACATAGATTCATATTACCACCCACTCGCAGTGAATAGAAATGATTGAATGACAATTATTTCGCCAACAGTCAAAGTCAAAGTGTTCATTGCAGATAGGTGGTTACAAAGGTGATTAACATAATAAACCAATACCACAAAATAAAGAGTTTACAGAAGGACCGCTCGCACCTTTTTCCAAAACTTGCGTGAACCGCCTAGGGTTACTACTATATTCGCTCTGATTTTTTAAAATGAAGTAAGTAACTTATACCTACTTGACAGAACCGGCCAAAAACAAAATTCATCATGTGAAAAATTGCATTAAGTTCGACAAAAACAAAAACACTCCTGACAGTGCGACTTTCCGACTCAGCGAAGCTCACTGACTTCGCTTGTAAACTCATGTCTCTGTGTGCGTGCGTCAAAAATGGCGTGTTGTTCTAAGCGGGCTATCTGTCAGAGCGCCGTGCATGTCTAATTTGTGCCAGTACCCCTAACATGAACCCTGCGTAGCATTGTCATTTACGTAATCCGATAAATAAAATGAAACAAAAATTAAATGAAATTAAAATTATATAAAATTTGATGAAATTAAACTTATTTACAATTACATTTAAATTAAATTATACACAATTAAAATAAATTAAATTATATCATACAAAATAAAAAAATAAAAAAGAAATTTAATTTTCACAAATTAAATTGTTTTAATAATAATAAGTATAATAACACAACAAAACGAGTAACAAAGATAAAATAAAAGTAATATCGGCAACATTCATGCAAATCAGACAGACAGAACTCCAAATCTACAATTTACTCTCAAAAAATTCCGTCCAGGTTTAATTAAAAGGCTTTCTCAGCCTGCAATTCCTTCAATTAATCCTTAAATCGTTTAGTTGTAGGTAGTTACATTTTTGTTTCCTCAGGGAGTTTATATATAGGTACCTATACCAGGCCAGGCAATCAAACTTAAATTGTGTAAATAGCCACCAAGGTGCAGTCGTACAGTTACATAATATTATCCTTCGACTTAAACTCCAATTCGCCGAACAGATTGTATCGATACCGGTTCGGCTTAAGGCATATGACACAGTGGGTGACGTGACGACCTTGCGCGGTGAAAGGTTACCGGCGCACGCGTCGGCGGCCACTTGCTAGAATGCTGGCAACATATGTTTTAATGAATTCAATTTCTAGCCTAATAAAGTAAGAAAACTTGAGCTTTTTTTAAACGATGATTTACGATGATGAAAAGATAAATATTGTTATTGCAAACCAAAAACCACAGCACAGGATGCCATATCCACATAATGTACAAATCATCGTTTATGAGTTGCAAAACTGCTTAATGCTCTTCATCAATAGTATTAAATAAATATAAATATAAAATAAATATGCGCCAGACAACACACCTCTTGCAATGGTCTCGAAGTAGGGATTATTCCTGTGCTACTAGGTATGTACCACACAAGGAAAATAAGCGAGGGGCGTCTCCCAGCACACCCAGACCCGTCAATTCAGAAAGTATCGTTTCCTGAATTGACTCGACCGGGAATAGAACCCGGGACACTACGGAAATCGGCGAGAAACCGTGCTACAGCGCACTACGCCAACCGTGTCGTTAAAGTAGTGTAACGTTACTAGCTATTGCTATTAATCTTACCATCGGTCGCTATCAATATCACAATTTTTTTTTGTGATTACTAACTCGTACGAGTATTTAGCAAACGTACACTTTACATTACGATACATTTAAATCATCATCATCATCATTATCCGTGCGGTCTATCCCGGTTGTGAACCCACACTGGTGTGTGGGGTCCCAGGGTCCGCCTTTCTTATTTTCATGGCCCACTTCGCGCGGTCTTGTGCATCCTTAGTGGTGAGTCTGTGGGCACGCATGTCATGTCACCCTTGACGACGTCGAGCCACCGTTTCTTGGGTCGCCCCCTTCTACCAGTACCTGGCGGGGGCGGCATGGCCAGACATTTGTTGCCCACGTAGTTTGCCGATCTCCGTGAGACATGACCATACCAACGAAGGCGGCACTCCTTACGATACATTTAAACGTATATGTTAAATTACGTTTAGTACATTACTTATTACCAAAAGTAAGTATCTTTTCATTGTATAGCATTTATAGACAAGTATTGTATAAACAGATTTTAAAAAAGCTGTTTCATTTAGTTCATTCTCGTTAAACCACATTTGTAACTGACGTTGCTTTGGGTTGGGCAGAATAAAATTTAATATTTAATTAAAATTTATTTGTTGGTAAATCTTATGTTAATTTGTGTCTGAATATGTAGTTAAGTTTTATCATGTATAAAAATGACGTATAACTGGCAACTTTTGACTCTGATTAAATCTCTCAAGGTCTTCAGTCTTTGCTCTCAAATAACCTTTCTCACTAAAAATGCTTTTTATTTCATTCTACCAACTCAACGCAGATTTCGTTCCATAACCTTAAATATCACTTCCATTACGCAGAACTTTGCACACAGGAGACATTTAAAGCACATTTATTCTCCGCAAAAACTTTCGAAAATATTTTCACAAATGCCAACCTTATTGCTAGGCAAAAAAGGCGGGAATATAAAGAGCTTTTTTATGCTGACCGTATACGCCAGAGATGTATATTTAGAGGAAAGGAAACCTTCAATTCGAGATACAGATACATTTTATGACTCAATCCGTCGAAGCAATTATGGCAAGATTTTGTGTTGCAAGCGGTGAGGTGATTGTGACTAGGTTCACCATTAACCCAAATAAAATGAGGATACACTGCAATAATCCCAATAAGGCATTTGTGAACTATTTGGAATAGTACTATTAGTACTAATGCTTCAATTTGCTATCTAGACTAGATTTTACGCCCATAAATACATACGAGTATAAAGGGATGACACTGTTTATTAGATAGTTAGAGTCTTGAAGATCGGGAACAACCGATCTTCAGGACTCTAATTATTGAAGCATTAGCACTAATAGTACTATTCCAAATAGTTCACAAATGCCTTATTGGGATTCGATAGGTTATCTAAAGCTTTTGGGCTGTGTGTATTGTATATATTTGTTAGTTAGACAAATATTTACTCTTCTTCGTACTTCGTACATCCCGTCCAAAACACACCACACAGTGCGGTATCCCTAATTTAGAAAAAAACAGTCGGAGTGCGAGAAATGAAAGTAAAAAATAATTGAACACGTCGTGAACTCGTCCGCACATTAAGCTTAAAGTAAGATAATTCAGGTGTTGAGCGAATTTTCCATTTGTTGAACCATAAAAAAGCTATGAGTTCAGGCTTGAACAATCAGAATTAAAGAGCTTATAACAAATATAGGAAAAATAGGGAAAATCTCCACGATAATTTATTTGTAGAAAATATATGCTCCGCGGCAGAGTGGTTTCAGAATTCGGCCCGAAACCTCCGTGTTTTCGGATTTTTCAGAACATAGCCCAGGTTTGTGATCACCGACCCGCATTTGGCAAGCGTGGTGATTAAGCCAATATTATAAGATTGTAGCGATGACTCGATATCAATGATGGATGCCTTTGCCCAGCAGTGAGACAGTATATAGGCTAATTACTTTACTATTGCTCTGTAATTTGCTGCTCAATCGAATTAGAAAATCCGTACAAAGAATAAAATCACCAACAGCATACCCCAGTATGTTAAAATGGCAGTAGGTTAGCTGGAAAACCAGGAGTTTCGAAGGCCGTCAGGGTAAAAATATTTCTGTGCTTCTGCCATAAGTTTATACCATATAAACTGCGATAGCTAACACACAAACTACTCTTTTGTCCAATTGTCTATTTCTATTCATGCCATGTTCTAGTCATTACTAGAGGCGTAGTACTGAAAGCCCAAACAAATTCTTTACTACCGACTCTAGAAGCTATCGTTGGCGTAAGCTAATGGTAAGGATATTGCAATTGTAAGCATCTATGGAAAACGCAGTGTAGGAGGCGTTTGGTGGATGCTAGTCGCCCATAAACCGGATACTCTGAGAACCTTTAAGCAGTTTTCTTTTAGGATTGAATGTTATGACTAGAAATGCCGTGAAAACATTTCTGTTTTTCTAAGAATAAACATATTACGTAATCTAGTTTCTTTGAAAGGGCTAGAAATCGTTTTCTCTTGAGTGAAATAGCAACTTTACAAGTTTAGTTTCTAAGAAAGTTTATTTTTTCTACAAGCAAGTTAGGTATATGTACGGTCGTTGTCGTAAACCTCGGACATTCTGTATTTAAAATAAATAAAAATAATTTATTTCCGGATTCACCCATAACTTCTTAGAAACAAAGGACTTAATTCTTTCCATGTGCAACATCAGCTTTTTATAAATGTTGGTACCTATTTTGTACCTTCTTTATTCACGATTCCTTTCTCCATTCCAACAGTCCTTGTGTTGATACACGTATCTGTATCGTTATTATTCTGACACCCTCGAAATATTCCTAAAGGCCTGCGCAGACGACGTACTTTTCTCCGCGGAGGAGAAAAAAGTACGCTCCGCGAATAAAAAGTCTGTAGTGGATTTACCGCGGCCTCAACGCACACGGTGTGCGATCATTTGCTGTCGGAGAGCATTTAAATATTCTGAGATTACGTTGTGCTGTAATTTACATGATGTTTAAGCAAAAGAGAAGACGTTTTTAAGACAATACTGGGCCCATCCCTTTATTTCGAATCGATTTTTACCGCGGACTAAAATCTGTCGTGCGTTGACTGCTCATAGTACGTTCGTTCTATTTTTTTCACGGATGCCTGCGTACTTTAATCCGCCGCGTGGGCGTCCGCGGTGTTCCGGCGGATTTTTGATTCGGCGTATTTGTAAGGGATCTATTTTGACGGACAAAAAAGTACGCCGCGGATAATCCGTCGTCTGCGCAGGCCTTTGATAAAAGCTTACACTTTTTCTAGACCTACATTTTAAAATTAGTTTTCTTTCGCAGAACAGAGATGGCGCTGATATGGTGCGTGTTTGCGTGCGCGCTAGCGTGTGCGCTGGCGCAGTCCAACTACGACCAGCAGGCGAACGACATAGAGTACCAGGGCAAGGGGCTACCGGAGGAGACGGTGCTTGATGGAAAAGTATGTGTATCTATTTTGTTTTGTTTAATTACATTTACATGAGAAGACACTAAACCTTCAGAGCAAAGGGTAGATGGCCCTTTAAAGAAATTCATCCCTTCACTAGGGTTTGCTCATTCAGCTCCTAATTTGCCAGCTTGAATTTGTTGTTACACACAAATTTCTATACCATGTCACACGACGCGTTGGGATGCCGCGCGTCGTCGCACCGCAAGCGTGCCGGACTTGTGACCTGCAAGACGAGGTGGGGAGGGGCAGCGCGTTGTACGTCGTACTGGGGTGCCGCATCGCGCTCCGCCCGAGTGTGGCAGGCACCCTATAGTTCAAAATTAACTGCGGTGTGGCCTCGCTCTAACGGGTTGTATGTTGTTAGAACAGGCTTAGGGTGCCCACCATTTAGGCGTCCTGCGAATCATTCTCAAAAAAGTTTCCTAACTTCTCTGAAACCAAAATGTATCAGATCATGGTACATTGTACAGATTGAACTCCATAAACTAGCGTCACAGCAAAACTTCTTACAACATAACGTCGTGCAGAAAATGCAGCGACTGCAAATGAGCGCCTGCCTTTATTCGTAACTAACTTGAGATAGAATTGAAAGCAGCGAGCGCACAAATGGCGTATTTACTTAACTCGGGCAGTTAAAGTGGGTTAACCACAATGTCCCGTACAGCACCGTTGTGGGTCTGTTTTTGTGGATACATTTATGGTGGAATCACATTTTGCTAGTGCGGGGATGACGTTTAACAAGAGAAGGAGGGTAATTAATGTATTCATAGCGGAGAAAACAAATACCTGTCTTTGGAATATCATTGCACATGGTCATCTGACGTCAACAAGAGAGAGCTGGTACCTACCTACTATGATGTCAGTGACTACCTAATAATCGCACTGATACAATTATAAATAACACGACGAAGATTAAACTTACACCTGAGAAACAAGTCTCTTAACACATGTTATAATAGGCATGACAATAACCGAGACAGCAGACACTACTTGTTGAGTTTCTAGCCTGTTTGAGACTGGAGACAGCGTCGCGTGACTCCTCATACAAACCTACTGAAGACACATGTCTCGGTTTCCCGTCTCGATGGCATAGCCAACCGTCGCATTTTAGCTAACCCAAGATTAATCGGTGGTATTTTTAGCGATGAGAGCTCATAATGATTAGGTATTCTGTTAATTAACTGTTACAGCTTATTGCCTATTGCCAGCTGATGGTCATGGAATCATCAATGCAATATACCAATGTAAGTGGTACAGCCTACAGCATACCAAGGTTTTGTTATAAATCCAATCGAACAGTCACCGGTATGATAGATGTCGCTATTACGTGTAGATAGCCCGTGGACTTGCGGTGCGTTTCCATTGTTGTGTCGAATATGTTTACGAGTAGTATAGTCAACAGCAAAGGTAAATGATGATTGAACAAACTTCCAATTTGTTTTTAGGAATGAAAAATACGGAAAAAAGAGATCACAAGCAGCATATGAATGAAATGTCTCATTCATATTCTTAGTAGTTTCAAAAGCTTAAAGTTCTTGTAAAATCATCACTTTTGACACGTTAAATTATCACTTAAGTACCTTTGCTGTTGCTGTACTTTTGCATGCATGAAAATACAAAATGCAAACGAAATTTGGGAAATTTTGGTGTAAAGTTTCAAAAACGGGAATTAAAGAGCTTTGCTAATAGCGATTCGTTTTAAAAGGGTCTTTTGTTATTCTTGTTTCTCGGCGTATAAAATAGGGATACCATTTTAGAACTTTACTGTTCAGTCTAATTAATTTCATCAAATTAGATTAGTTTCCTAACATATGTGAACATTTTAGACTAGGCTTACAGACTTACAGTGATTTAAACTCACCCTAAGATAAAGTTACATACCATCACGACTTTATCCCAAACGGGGTAGTCAGAGGCAAGTGGTCAAAGATCTGGCCAGATCTTACCTCGGGACCACGCGATCCGCGATCCGAGTAGGGAGTGCATAACCAATAGGCGACGACGCTCTCAAGATAAATTTACTATCACTATTATTTTTTAATATCGACCTCACTCCATTTGATGGAAGACAGCCAAGCGATGCCGATTTGAGGTTGACAAACACAGTAAAGTGAAAACAAAACTGAGTTGGTTAACCTAATCTTGAAACTAAACTACATAATTGAGAAAACCCAGTGTAAAATGTCCGAAATTCGTTAATCAGAGTGCCTAGTACGAGTTTCGTTCACTATTCGGTCACAACTACGTAAACGCGAGTTTGAATGGCATTAGGTGGGGCGCCTCTGGTGGCACTGTTAAGCAACCATTTTTTATATCCGAATCCGCGTTTACTTTCTCAGTGCGTATGGCCGAATGAACTTGTACTTGGCACTCAGAACCTTACTATTACACCTTCAGCGTTCGTGACGTATGTGACATTGGAAACGCACCAAGAGATAGTAAACCGTGGAGCCAATAATTAGCGATCCCGATTTATGGTGACGTTCGCTATGCGACTGGACCCAGGCAGATGGACTATTACCTTTATTGGTTGCCAACTTAAATACTTCATTCAGTGTAATTGGTTGTTGCACTTTTAATAGGCCATGTATTCATCGTATTCAAATGCAGCCATTTATTTTAATTAAGATATCGCTTTAACAGGTTCTAAAAATAGGTTTAAAGTTCGGGTTTAATACATTTATTTTCTCAGAAAGAGTCGTAAAATAAAGCTGTCGTAAATAGTCCAATAGCTGATAAAAGAAAATATAATTAATGAAAAGAACCGCCGCAGTTGAAACTTTTCTGGCCTATCCAAGACATTAAAAAACAGTGGCCATTATTCCTACTACCTTAAAAATATTTACGATGCTATGGAGACACAGTCCAGTATGTCTGCCATGAGTTTCCGTCACGTAAACTACGATTCAGTAGTTTGTATGTCATTTTAGTTCAATTAATAATCACTTGAGACGCTGTACCGAAATCCCATATATAAGCGTCAACGCAGACACTAGTGACATTGGTGTAAACATGGTGTCCCAACTTTTTAAATGAATAAAAAAACAATGAACAAACAAGAAAAAAGCGCGCGAACGGTAAAAACCGTTCTAGAAGATTGTTTCTTTTTTATAATCTGTTGAGTTGCTTTTGTAATCGTTATAATTTTGTTTCAGGTGACGAAATTAGACGATTTGAGTCCTATTATATTCTTGAACAGGACCAAAGCAGAGTTGAATTGCACAGCTGGTTCTATGCAGGTACGTTGAACTTCCAATACTATTAACGATATTCTGCAATATAACCATGTGTCTAACATGGTAGGCTTCCAATATGGTAGGTATCTCAGAAGATTTATGTCATCGCAACAACCTTTGTTGACTCGAACTGAATAACCGTTTTGTACTACTACGATGGCTGCAAAGATGGTCTATCAAAGATAGTCCGGTTTTTGAATTTGACTGTTGAAGCTTAACACACAGCCAGCTTAAGAAGAACTCTCATTTTAGCATCGCATACAACACATACGCGGTCTATACGAAATCAAAGTTCAATGTACAACAAAGCCGCCATCATTGTTAATTAATAGCTCGACACTTGACCAACACTTCCCTTCATTAAGCGCCGGGGATTCCGCGTCTACGAACATGGTGACCTAACGGGAACTTTAACTGTTCTTGTCGTTTATAGCTCGGTACAATTGATTTACAACATTTTTGCTACTAATTTGGTTAAAATTATTTTAAGTGTTTAAAATTGAGATTGTGTGTTGTGTGCACTGCTGAACTTATTGCAAACCTAAGAACCTGGAGGCTTACTGCTTTGTGACACAACAGTGTACTTGTTTTGTTACTTACTTGCAATGTTGAATAAACGAACAGTAGTATTTATGAAAGAGTTATAACAGTAGCTTGTGTAAACATTTTTAAGATTAAATGGTCTCTCCTTAGAGTCCTACACTTCGCCTTAGCTAAGCTTTTGTTACAGCATATAGCATCTAACTTTAAATATCTGCAATTATGTTGATAACCTTATACAGTTACTTTTAAAGTAAATGCAGGTAGAGTCACGAGTTTGTCATACTCATTAGAGAGGGTTTTTGTTTATTTGTCAGTTGATCTTCGAATCATCTACTTCAAACATAAGTCTAATAAGTATACAGCTACAATTACCTTTGATCGGGTATCGGCTAATGCTCATCCCAACTGCATACCTATATACATTAGCTAAATAGTGTTATTGCTAGGTGCTCTGGAAGCACGCACCCGGCTAACATCCTTTTCTGGTACCTCGTAACACAGGGATATTTATTTTCATTTCGAGACCACGTTAAGTGTGTTGTCTGGCGCTTATTGATTATTTATCAATATTCGTTTTTTACAGATGGAGCTGAAATTCCACGAGAAGTTCTATGGTATAGCATACGCCGACTTCGACCGGCACTCAGCATGCCAGGTGCGGGGCAAAGGGGCTATGTCTTACAGGCTCGAACTGCCCCTGAAGGGTTGTGGCACGAAACAGGTGAGATGGAGAGAATTATCCAGGTGTAGGAAGGCAAAAGTGTATGCTGATTTCTATGCTGTTAGGCATGATATTAGAAATCGACGCTAACCTGCCCAGTGGGCTTCTACTTTACGTTTGGCAAGATGTGGTTTTGACTAAATAACAAAATTTCAAAGGTTATTCAATGACATGAATGAATATTGTTGACAGAAAGTGGATTAGTCAAGGCCTAATATCCAGTAGTAATGAATGTATGATGGAGGTGCCCGTGGCTAAGTGACGGCAGCGGATCCGATGTCAAACAATGCCAGTCAGGTCGGGTAATGGATGGGTGACCTTCCCGACCAAAATTCAGTGATGTGTTTTCGGGCATCTCCGTGCTTCGGAAGGCACGTTAAACAGTTGGTCCCGGCTGACGTCGCAAGATATCAGTCGTACAGCCTAGTCAGATGCCTAAAAAGGCGGCTTGATAACATCTGACAGTAAGGTTTATCACTGGCCTTACATTCACCTCTCCAACAATCCGCACTGAGCCCGCGTGTTGGAGTATGGCTCGTACCACCTCATAGTTGAGGTGAGGCCTGTGCCCAGCAGTGGCACGTATAAGGCTGTATTTGTTGTTGTTAATCATATTTTTGATTGTAGACTAATTGGAAGATTTTATGAAGAAACGGTATTAATAATCTATGTAACATCAACTAGTAACCGAACTCACTCCTAAAAATAACCAAGTAGCTGTTGTAAAAAACTGAATAATTTTCATTTAGAATCCTCTGCGAGTGTTTACAAATAACATCGTGGTTCGTTTCCATCCTAATCTGGAGATGGAAGGTGATGAAGTGATAACCATCGTCTGCCGGTACCCACCTCCGGTAGTACAGGTTCCAGTGCCGAACTATTTTATAAATACGTAAGTATTTAGGCTTAAACACCCTAATAAGAACGCAATCATTCTCATGACACGAATGTTTTGACTAACACAGTTTTGTCAGTAACAGAATAAGATAGATAATAGCTAAACTAGTGTTAAGTCATAGTTAAAGTTGTTATGAATAAGGGTGAAAAAAGGTACCGACATTATTCGACGAGGATCACTTCATCACATACCATTTCCGAATTTAGAAGGAAATCGAGTTGTTTGTGAACATATTTTTTTCATAAGTGATAAATTACTTACTTAATTTTTCGTCTGGATTAGTGGAATTACTGGATTTGTTATTGGTTTTACTGTTCGAAATACAACATAATACTACTACAATTTTTTTTTTTGTTTGTGAATACAACTTAATTTTTAACGCCACGAGGCGAAATTCTGTAGGATTTTTTTGATTTATTATATTGAAAAGTATTTGTCACAATTATTTTGCGTGAAAATAACAAAAGTTCTTTGAGAATTTAATACATCACATTGCATCTTCTTATTTCAAGCAGGGTGAAATAATAAGCCTACGTCTTTTTACAGTGTTTTTTTTTTTTTTTTGCATAAAATTCTCGTGCTCTGTGTATGATTATGATTTTTGTATTGCAATCTTCTAATACTTTTACTTAAAAAATATTTGCATATCGTTAAAAAAAACCTTATACCTATTCCTGTAGCTGCTTTAGTTTTAGAGTACTGACCGAAACAAAGGCGTGTCTGTTTTAAATAAAACACTATCGCAACTGAATAATTTTCCTTCAGGATCCCCTTCGAGTGTTCACAAACAACATCGTGGTACGATTCCATCCTAATCTGGAGATGGAGGGTGATGAGGTGATAACCATTGTATGTCGGTACCCACCTCCCGTGGTTCAAGAACCCATCTTGAATCCTTACATAGCTGCGTAAGTATCTGAATCTGTAAATCAATCAATGGGTGAAAATTATGTGAAATCACACTTTAACGTCACAACACAAAGTGTTCTGGGCCGCCTTCACCAGACAATGGATGCTGGGCTTTCAGGCACCGAGTCTTAGGGGCTTTAGGTAGCATCGGGAGGTAGGGCGTCCTAAAGCTTTGTCTACGGTTCTAGAGACATTTTGACGAATACCTAAATAACATTTTATACTTTCTTGTTCTTTCTTGCAAAATGCTAATAAAAACGGGTCTTTGCAACGAAAAAAATTACGATAAATTGTTTTACCTATTTTTCTCGACGTTTTGGCGACAATTGCATATCACCGTGGTCACGAGCGGGCTCACGCTCCGCTCCGCTCCGAAATGTCGAGAAAAATAGGTAAAACAATTTACCGTAATTTTGAATACCTAAATGCCTGCAGTGGGCCAAGTTTTACATTTTTAAGTACAAAACATAATCTTTTGCTGACTAACTTACATTTGATGAAAATAGTTTAGACAGGGTTAATTAAAAAAAATACAAATTTGAAAATGAGTCTATGATAACTGTAACTAACGATACTCAGCACAATAAACCGAACAGCAACACTTGATCATCTCAATGCAGTACGTCATTTCCTTTTACCATATTTCAGGAAACCCGAGAATCCTCTACCAATAGCCGCACCGTTAGCAGGCACGCACATTCTGATGATAATCTGTGCCATTCTCTTTTTGACACTGCTGCTCCTCGGCTTGGGAGTATCATACCTGTGCCTCAGGAGACGAGCGCTACCAGTGCCAAGGAAGCTGATGGATGACTCCTCCATCTCTATTATCAGCAGGGAGAGTATACAAGGTGAGTTGGAAGAGTCTGATCCAAATGATAGAGTTTGTTTTAATACTCATTATTCAAGGATGACTTAGGAAATTTCTGGCTTCATCGAAGATAAAACAGTTAAAACTGGGTTTAGATTGAGTACAATCAATGTCCTTAAACCAAGATGCCTTATAGCTTTCCTACCTTATAAATAAATAAATAAGGCTGAAAATGTTTCGTACATAGTCGCCATCTGATTGAAAGAGCTGGTACTACTGGTTTGAGTGATTGATACTTCACTGACCACCAAGTTCTTTTTCAAAATTGGCCTCGAGTTGAGGATAAATACCTTTACCAATCAACCAAGATACTAGGATGCTGGTGCTGGAAGTGGTCGAGCCTATAACCCACCTTGTAACAGACAGGGTCTAATACCTAGTCAGTGACCCAGTATTGCGAGTCCTTTGCTAATAACTGTGTTATATTGGTATCCGAATTTGAAAGCCGACATCCGATATTATGAAACAAGTAGTAGTAACTAGCCTAAATACTGTCCCACTGCTGGGCAAAGGCCTCCATCATTGAAATCAAGTCATCGCTACATTTGATGGGTATTGGCATAATCACCAAGATTGCCAAATGCGGGCTGGTGATCAAAAACCGGGGCTGTGTTCCGGAAGAAACCGAAAACACACTTTGCCCGACCTGGGAATTGAACCCGGGACCTCCAGCTTTCGGGCCGAGCTCTGAAACCACTCGGCCACGGAGGCGTTGACTATGAAGTTTCTTCAAATATTATCCATGACACCATTCCTTTCTACCTATTGTATCTTCGTCTCCTCATCAGAGGTGAAGATCCCACGAGCGCACCCGGTGTACCCAGTGGCGGCGGAGAGCGCGAGCGTGGCGTCCGACACCATCCCGTCGGACTACCCGTCGGAGACGCCCAGCGAGGCCGACCATGCGCACGTCAACCAGGGCTACGTCGTCGACGGGTCTTACCATAGTGAAGGTGCGTTAACAGTCAGGAAGAAGCTCTGCTCTATGAACAATCTAAACAAAAGTACACAACTGACATTTAGAGTCAATAGCAGAAAAAAATATCAAAGTCATGGTTAGAATTACGAATAAGGTTTTACGATTTTCGTCTATGTGAGTAATTTCGCAAATAGATCCATTTTTTAGATGTGCATTGTACCTACTAATATTTTATTCTTGATACCTCATAAATTTATCCCACCTTTATATACATAATACGAGTATTTAAAAATAAACAGATTTGTTATAATGAATACTTACGAATTAATCAACCAATAAACAATGAAATATCAATAATAGTGGAATACTTACAAATTTATCAGCTTACCTATGAATAAACCTAATGAAAAATATAAACTAGCATTGTAACAATAATAAACCTAAAAATATCTTAACTAAATAAGTCAAATAATCCCATTAAACTCGTTAATTTCTTTAGTTGAAACTATAATTTTTAAAAAAATTACTCACAGTCATTTATTTACTTAAATATTCTTAACACTGTAACTCCCTAACACCTAACTCCACTAACAGGCTACGGCGAAGCGCACGAGACGAGCGCGTCTAACGGTCGTCTGTTGCTGGCAGGCCCGCCGCCCGCCTTCGACGTGCGCGTGCGCGTGCAGCGGCCGCCGGCGCCGCCATCGCCGCCGTCGACGATTACGGCTACGGAAACTGATGGGGGGAGTATGAGGTGAGTCCACACTCCATAGAAATAGCAATTATGTGGATTCAGGTAACTATTATTTGACAACACGATTGGTGTAGTGCGCTGTAGCACGGTTTTTCTCCTCGATTTCCGTAGTTAGATTAAATTGGGCCAGATTCCCGGTCGGGTCAATTCAGGAAACGATCTTTTCTGCGATGTTTTCTGAATTGAATCGCGTCTAGGTGTGCTGGGAGATGCCTCTGGCTTAATTCCATGTCTGGTACCACGTAATACAGGGGTATTCATCCCTACTTCGAGACCATGACATGTGGTGTGTTGTCTGGCACATTTAAAAAAAAGTGTACGTAAGATCCTTACAACGGTTATTATTTAAAGATGTGAGCAAGGAGCAGTCAGGTAATTCCACCTGGTCTTTCTTAGACATTGACATTTTCTAGTGTTACAAGTGATTAGTGGTATAGGACTTGCTCTAGAAAGATAGTACTCGTATCTTTTTGTAGCCCCATGTTGAGCGCCACGTATAGTGGTAAGATTGAGTTTAAAAAATATTTAAATTCAGCGGTCATATTAGAGTGAGTTACTTTCAACAATACTTTTCCAGCTTTCTATGAAAAATCTCCTCATTAGTTCTCATTATCTCGTCTTCATCCCACAGACACACCATGATAGACATGGTGGAACACGAGCGCCAAGAGTCCATCCGCACGGTGTCACCCGTCGCGCTGCCGCTGCCGGCGCGCGCGGCGCACCTGCCGCCGCCCGAGCGCCCGCCGAGGCCGCCGGCGCATCTCGCCAAGCAGGTAAAAGTGATGGCCAGTTGACGATAGTAGCAAAGTAGATGGTCGAGTTTAGGAGTATGAGTCCACACTTCTAACATTGCTCTGGCCCCTGAGCAAGGTTTCCGTTAAATATTTTCATAAAATTATGAAAACCAGATTAAATGCAGGTTTGTCTTCAATTGAGTAGTGTACTAAGAAATTTCCTGAAAATTAAGATGATTTCGTATCGTAATTTGCCTGGCCAATGGCATTTACTATTAGTACAAATCCCAAATTATCTTTGTTTGAACTTCACAAGTAGTAAAATTGGATACTAATCATAAAATAACTTGGATGAACATTACACATTCAGTCTTAATAGAATGCACAACTTCATCACATGTATGAACCTCCACACACTCATACTAAACCTAAACATCACACATTAATTGTTCACACATGATCACTTTTTAAATTATCTCTACGTTTCTATAGTTTAATGTTCACGTATTCGTTAACAAATTACAATGTTTTATAATAATACTATTTAAATGCGTTGGAAATTGACATTGTACTCATCATACAATATGTTCTAACATCTTTTTTTCAAGTAGTTTCTTCTTCCTTGTTTATGGTGTAGAATTATTTTAAATGAAAAGACTGTCTAAATTCAAACTATTGTTGTATAATACCATGTTGGGCGCCATTTAATGGTTTATTAAAATATTTCTGGATACAAGATCTATTATTTACATGCTTCTGAAACATCAGTATAATAATATTAATTTGTATATTGATTTACATTCAAAGTCACTTCGATCCCTACGATACCTAAACTCTTCTTGGTTTTGTCCCAGTCTGCCCTACATATCAATCTTCTTAAAAGGTCTTCATCATACCTTTTATCATTTCATTCATTCTATGTCACCACTGACCCATTCATACTAATCAGGAGTGGTCTCGTCGCCCGCGCTCCATCGTGTCCCTGAACACCGAGATGACGGATACGCACTCCGTCACGGAGGTCACTGACCGATCACATGCGAGGATGTTCCACATTAAGGTATTGTTGTTGTGAGGTGCTGGTATTTGCAGCTTCTGTAGGTCTTGAAGGCTTGTTAGCAAGAATATCTCCTTCTCCATTTTACTGCTTTAAGTAGGTATGCTGAACGGTATTGTAAGAACAGCCATTTGATCAGCTGCAGGCTCTATCCGCATTTAAATCTCTCAAAAAAATAAGAGGCTACAGCTTCACAGGTTTCCCTTAAACTCCATACTATAATTTTGTATTTGTATGAGTTTATCGAATCCCTGCTACTTAATAACTGTAGTACTATTCACGCCGCAAAACAGACTGCGTAGAGTGATTTATTACCTATGCTTTTGCTTCGAATAATGCAATGTAAAAAGCTCCGCTGAAAGCTAAAGCAAAAAGTATTCTGTTGGTAAAAAAATTTCGTCCTTGCAGAAAGCTCCTCCGCCACCTCCAGTGATGAGAGAGCGTATGGAAACAGAAGAACAAGAGATGCTGATGGAAAGTCTTGAACCTATCCCTGAGACTCCTATCATGCCAGCTAGGTAAGTTTTTGTTGCGTCACATATAGTCTACAGAAGACTTGTTAGGGAGTACTTTTGTACTTACATTGCTAAAAAGGTCTCATTTTAACCTCCAATGGTTGTAACCTGCACTTTGCTGCTGATGGCTCCCCAACCGTAAAACAAAACAAGGAAAACGAGCCTTTATCTGCGAAAGAACATTATTATTTAGGATTGACGCCCAACGTGGGGCTTAAATAATTGTTAATATTATTTAAATCCTGTGAAAGCGTCTTTGAGCCGTTGGTAGATTTGAGCTCAAACCATGGCTTTTTCATATTTATATTTTTTTATTTCAGGAAACCAGAGATCACATCCCACCTTGTCGATGATGTGTTCCTCCGTACCATTACCGAGAAGAAGACGATCGAAGACATCGAGCGGCACAAACGCCTTGTCACCCAGTACAAGCAGGTAAAATTTGTTAAATGGTTTTTGAATTTTTTAAAAACCAGATTAGTCAGTCATTTGATCGCTTTCGCACCTAATCGTAAGTGACGATGCGATTTATGATGGAACACGTCTGCCTAGAAATATTAACTCTTGTCTTGAAGAGTCCCAAATTATATTGGTTATGGGAACACATGCGCTGGCAGCGAGTTCCACTTATTCGCTGTTCGCATTATTAAGAGGTCCGCGAAACATGACGTCGTGACGTCATCACATGACGAAAATCATTTACATAAATTATTTTGCCACACCCGAAGGTATTATCGACACTGACTTTGTTGTACCATGAAGGTTTTGTACATTAAATGTTTCTGGCGTATCAAATTAGAATACAATCTATCTAATACAACAAATGTTACTTTCATTTCACAGGTGCCACCACCGCCACCACAGTTCGACGTCACCATTCGAAACCACACCATGCCTGAAGCTCAATGGGAGAACTTCTCAGATATCAGCAGTGCTTCAGGGATGACCTTGACTCCGAAGATGGAGAGAGTGCCTTTGTCTCTACCGCCCCAGAAATATATTGGTAAATTAGAAGATTTCAAAAATCTTTTCCAGTTTCTTAGGCAGAACTAGAACTATTTCAGTTTATTGTTTTTTTTTTTAAATCTGTTCTTTATCTATGCTATTGGAGCTATGTACTCAAAAGTATTCTTCCTCTTCAGGCAAAGGTGGGCCAGATCTGTTCTCCCCCGAGCTGATCAAGCAAACCGGCAACGTTTACCAGCCACCGCACTCCCCGGCCGATATGCCGCTTCTCCCTGAACTACCCCCAGCCCGCAACCCCTTGTACAGGGAGGAAGACGACGAAGATGTGCCAGAACCTACGCCGGCGCCACCAGTGCCGCAGAACTGGAGTGTGCTGACTAGGGTGCTGAAAACAGAAGCTCAAGATGAGGTAGGTCAGAGCTTCCTAAAAGGCAACATACCAAGATCTAGCTCATGTTTACACATAATTAGTTAATGTAAATTGTGCCACATTGGTGGTGTTGTTTTTCCGTCTCGTGGTACACATGGTAGTTCCCATTACCTCAAAATCATCTGGTGCTTCAGTAAATGTCAACGAGATTTTGAAATCGCTTATAGGTACATGATGTGCAGTAAGGAAATTGTCGTCATAACAATGGCGTAGTACTGATGGCAAATGTATAAAAAAAAATGAGCCAACGAAAATTTATTGCCTAACAAGCTTTCCATGCGCAATTCTGCCACAGCAACCTGCACGCGGCTACTATTGGCTGCGATACCTGGAAGTTCAAAGTAACACTTTACCTCTATGATCTGACTGAATGATCTGACTTATCGTATAGTTAGATCGCGAATAATGATTTGAATATGGCTCATGTAAGAAGTAAATATTGTTCTGCGTTGGTCTTTGCATAGTCATGGGATGTCTTATTTTTGAAAACGATGTTATTTCCAGGTGCTACTAGAAACCGAACGCAACTTCCGCCTGACCCGCGAGGAGCGCCTCCGCTGGCGCGAGCTGATCACGCACGAGAGCACGCTCCGCCGGGAGCTCGCGCACTCCTCCACGCGCGAGGAGTTCTCCAGGGTCGCGCACGACCACCGCTTCGCGCCGCTCTACACGCCGCACAAGTGGGAGGTCATCATCCGCATTCTGACTCCGCCTCATGATAAACCCAAGGTGAGTAAACATGGCTCATTCGTAACCAAGTTTGCAAGTGGGAGTTGATCATTTGCATCTTATAAAACATAAATTACAATCGAAATATGGCTCATGCCAGAAGTTTAATTGCTTCCTCTAAGATTGGGATAGGTATTACACCGTTATGCACCGTTACGCATAATATGCAATCAACTGAGGTTATACTGTGGCCAGGAGGCTATTACTCTATGTTAGTTGATAGCTCTAACCTTATAGACTCATACCGGATTTAACAAAACATTTTGGGGCAGATCTTTAAATATATAAATAAGTATGCGCCAGACAACACACCTCTTGTCATGGTCTCGAAGTAGGGATTAATATTCCTGTGTTACGAGGTACTACACAAGGAAATAAGCCAGGGGCGTCTCCCAGCACACCCAGACCTGAGTCAATTAAGAAAAGATCGTGACCTGAATTGACCCGACTGGGAATCGAACTCGGGACACCTCGGAAATCGAGGCGAGAAACCGTGCTACAGCGCACTACGCCAATCGTGTCGTCATGAAATATCGATGATGATGCTAACTATATTGTTAAGAGTTAATAATTTCATATTCTTATTAATTTCCCTCAGAACCGTTACCGCAAGAAGTCAGAGTGGGACTCGCGCTCGCGCCGCAGCTCGCTGCCGACGCTTTACGAGTACGACAGCGACGCCACCTCCCTGCGGGAGCCGCAGCGCTCGCGGCGGTCTTCTTACCGCAGTGACCATGTTGACATGAGGTATTGTGAACGTTTTTGATCTCAGAACGGCTTATACTCGGCAGCTCTTTGCAGCTTTTGCATGGCTTCCTATTTAAAAGTTTGTAAAGCAGACAATTGGCTACTACAAAGAATCGCCACTTTAAAAATGCCTAAATGCTACTACTAAGTACTACATTGTGGAAAGCAGATCTAGTACTGCGAACTGAAAGTGTCTTAACTTATCGTGTTTGTGTTGACATCTGGTTCGTGATGTACCGTTAGTTGCAGAAGAATCAAAACGGTTTTGATGAAGCTATATTGGTCTTTTTGGACGCTAATACATAAGCAGCATAATTTTTTGCACGCTGCACATAGTCCACAGATAAGCTGTGTACACATAAATACACACATCAAAAGTGTCTAGGGATCAACATATATTTTCGCAATAACTTTTCTCCTATATTAATTAAAATTTTCTTTAAGGATTCATCAAATAAAGTGTTTACGTTTGTCTACAGTAACGATAAACCAAGTCACCTTTGCATTAATAAAGAAATTTGCCATTTTCCTAATAAAGGGATTTTTGACATTTGAACCACTAACATTAAATTCGAAAAAAAGACTGAAATAACAGTTTTCTTTAAAATTTTATTGGGTAACTTAAACAATTAATAATCCGTGTTTCTACCGCGAACACTAACAACACAAGAACATCGGTTTGGCATACTCTAAATGAGTTCATCCAAATCACGCTGTGGAATGGCCGCCTATGATCGTTGCAACAACAAAAAAAGGTCTTCTTGCAACTGGATACCCTCCATATTCGGCAGAGCTCTTCTCTGTAGCATATCCCATGCATGCTCAATCGGGTTCAAGTCTGGCGACTGAGCAGGCCAGGGCAGGACATTGATGTTAGCTGCGGCGAGAGTCTGTCTTACAACTCTTGCGGTGTGCGGTCGTGCATTATCATGCATTAACTGAAATAAGGGACCGATTTGCACTTGTAGAGGAACGATGACGTCTGATACAATCGTCTCAGCATAAATTTGAGCGTTGAGGTTGCCTCTGATCCAAATCAACTGAGTTCTTCCGCCGATCCAAATACCCGCCCATACCATGATGGTTCCACCACTATAAGGATGGACTTCCTGGCAGGATTTTAATCGCTGTTGGCGTCCAGGGGTTCTCCAGTATCGTATACGTCTTGTATCCGGTCTCATACCAAAACGAGACTCATCAGAAAAGCACACGAAACGCCATTGTTCTTCTGCCCAATTTCTGTGTTCAAGAGCCCATTGATATCGAATCCTACGATTGTGCATTGCTATAGGTGGTACCCTTAGCGGTCTTCGGGAATGAAGGTTCACTTCATGCAAGCGGTTTCTGACTGTTTGGTCGCTAATTAAGTTCCCTGAAGAGCGATGAAGCCTCACGGCTAACATCATGGCGGTTATTGTTGGAGCTCTTCGAGTTGTGATTTGAATGTATCGGTCTTGTCTCCGTGTGGTGCAGCGATACCGTCCTCCATGGCGCTCAGCCACGGTACCAGTGCTTCGGTAACGTGTCCAAAGTCGACTGATAACACTCTGACTTGTATTCAGAGCTAAAGCCACAGTACGTTGCCGGGAACCAGCTTCTATCATTCCCACGGCTCTGAGCATTTCTTCCCTGCTTAAATGACGTCGCCGCTCCATAATAACGTTGGTTTTAATCAGTAGTAGGGAAACAGTAGCACTAATAATGTCTTCAATGCGTTGTATGTTTTTATAGGGAAAATATTGACAGCTGATTTTCATCTTTTACTCGAATTTGATTGACAGTTCCTGTTTCAAATTATGAAATGCACCAAAAAGGATCCATATAAATTTATAAAATCATAAATTTATTACAAAGCCACATCTCAATCTCAAGAAATCCGCATAAAAATGCTTGATCCCTAGACACTTTTGATGTGTGTATGTTCCTGGTTACTTGAGCCGAGTTAGCAGACTTGGTTTATTTCGCTTCCAAATATTCCATTCGCCATGCTCTCTCAGTCCAGATGATTTCGTAGAAGCATATACGAACGCATATACGACTTTTAAGCAACGATGCGCAAAAAAATTGGGTTGCTAATGAATAGGGTGCGAGGGAGCTCCAAAAGGGATTTGTTGGTCGGTGAACCTACCAAGGTTCACCGAGCTGCATGTAATAAAGACTCGACGAGCCTGCTAAGTATATTTTGCTTTATTTTCCATCCTGCTAGAATACTTTAGTCTTAAGATACCCATTATTTATTTTTCATATACTAACCTAGTTTATTAAGTATTTTAATTCATTGTTACTAACATCTATGGACAACTGTCTAAAAAGAAATGTTTTTTTTAAATTATTTTATAATTATTATATCTGTGGACGCAAGTTGCCTATTTATAACTTGAATCTCTATTCCAGGTCAATGTCAGAAATGATGGTAGACTACGCGCGAGAGCAAGCGGACAGCCACTCGGAGGTGTCGGCGGGCACTCAGCTCGGCCGGTACTTCGACGACGACAGCGACACCGAACATCCGTTCCACCAGGGCCAGTAAGTAGCTTCTCAACATTGCTTCTGATGACCATGACAGGTTGTAGCAAATTGTATAAGTAAAATGCCTATGTCTAATCATGGCGAGTTTGGTCCTTCGAGCCGGATCCCCATATTAAGATGAAAAATTATCCACATTTAAGGACCAAAATGTTTATCTCTAGAATAAAAATACCTCATTGCAGATTGCTCATTACAAATTGAGAAAGTTTTTTTCTTTTATTTTTGTAAGTTATTTCATCCTGTTACAAATAATTTCCCGGGAAGTAAGGGTCAATTCGAACTAGCGCATAGCAGAGCAAATTTTAGATCTTTAAGCCCTTTTTTATATTAAAGTAAATTTAAACTTATTTATTCATTCATTAATATGAACATGTTGATGAACAGGCCATGGTCCAGACACTCTCTCAATCGGTCCGTGAGCCAGCCTTCGCTCGCTCGCTCCGCGGGAGAAGTGGTCGAGCACTGGACCGCGCCCGAAGGTGACGTTACGCCTACCCCGGGCCGACGACTCAGAGGTATGTACCGTTTTCATTACTTCTACTATTAGGGTCCCTCGATGGTAAACGTCAGTAGTAGCCTTAGAACAAAAATGGCCTTGAAGGACAAGTGCTGGAATACACAAACTCGTATTGCAGACAATTGTTTGAGAATTTTCGCGTGCAGCCAGGAAATGCTCCAGTTCCTTATATCCAGTAGGTACGCACCTCAACTCTGGCAAAATGTGTTTTGCTTGACCACTATTTGTGATCACCGACACGTATTTGGCAAGCTTGGTAATGAAAGTCAATGCCCAGAAATAGTAGTAATGACTTGATTTTGATGACGAAAGCCTATACCCGGCAGTGAAATCGTTTAAGGGATGATGCCAGTACGTAGTTTATGGTCTTTTGCCTCTCTCAAAGCTCATCATCAGCTCTTATGTTGATATTCATCATCATCATCATCCGTGCGGTCTATCCCGGTTGTGAACCCACACTGGTGTGTGGGGTCCCAGGGTCCGCCTTTCTTATTTTCTTGGCCCACTTCGCGCGGTGTTGTGCATCCTCGGTGGTGAGTCTGTTGGCACGCATGTCACAGTTAACGACGTCGAGCCACCGCTTCTTGGGTCGACCTCTTCTACCGGTAGCTGGCGGGGGCGGCATGGCCAGACATTTGTTGCCCACGTAGTTTGCCGATATCCGTAAGACATGATCATACCAACGAAGGCGGCACTCCTGCAGCTTGTCTGCGATGTCACAAACACGAAGGCTACCGCGGATGTTGGTGTTACGCACGCGATCCTTGCGTGAGACTCCACAGATCCACAGCATCTTCATTTCCGTGACGCGCAGCTCCTGCTTGTGTCGCTCTAGTAACGGCCATGTTTCACTGCCATATAAAAGGACAGGCCTAATGATGGTTTTATAGACTTGCCCCTTCAGCTTGATCGGCATTTTGGGGTCACAAATGAAACCAGTCACCTCACGCCATTTGGCCCAAGCCGCGGAAATTCGGGCTCTGACGTTGCGGTCGATGTCCCCGGCATTGTAATAACATAATGTGTCATCGGTACTTAATAACAGTGTTAATGTTTACAGGTCCCCAAGGATTATCTACCTTCACATCGTCTGAAGTCCGCACTTTCCAAGCCACAAGAGAATGGCGTGAATAAAAAAAAGTTTACACCTGACATTATGGAAATCTTGTCCCAGTGATTGAGGGTCATTAAAAAAGTATCTTCAGATGTTACTGAGAACTTTTTTGTCAGTTCTCACTAAATTAAATACATATGCATATGAAAAATAGTAGAAAATGCCTTTATTAGTAAAATGTGACTAATATTTTATCAATTTACTGAAACTAAATATTAGTCAGAAGGACATAAACGACTAAGTAAAAATTACTCAAGTGATATTTTCACTGCCTTTGAATTAAGATTTTATGTGCACATTTCCTTAATAGTGATTGTACATTTTATGAATAACATTAACGATACGTATTATTGAGGTGGGAATGAAGTGAATCCGTCCAGTATAGTATAGATATCCATTTCGGTGACCGATTTACACATTTTATTAAAAATAATAAAATGTTTTCATTAAAAAGTTTAAGTATAATTTTATTGCAAAAATATAAAATACGCCTATTTTTGTAAGATTTTTGGTAAAGTTTATTAACCTACATTACATTGTGTAATGTAACGTACTCGCTTAGTATTTTTTATAGCAACAATATTTTTATATAATGAAAATTTAAATGACCAATACCATTAATTTACAATAGTATCTACATTAATATAAGATAATTATACTAAAACGTAATGTAATTTTAGAATTATGAACTAACTGTGCCAAACCCGTTGTTTTTTGCTTTTTAACATCAAATAGGTTACTTTGTTAGGTACGATGTAGCTGCAATCAATGATATGGACAAATAATTACCTGAGTATAAGAATTGAATAGAAACACCTTCATATCAAAATGTCTGTAATGTAATATGCAAGTTAATATTACTTACAGTAATTTTAAAAAAAATCACACGTTTATTTTTGAGCTTTGGATCGTGTAATTAAACTATTATATTGAACTTAATTATGTAATATAATTAGTCGCCATATTCCAATTCTGTCAATCAGATGAAATCATAGTACAATCATTTTACGAGCGCTCGTGGCGACGCTCTTATTACCGAACGATAAAGTTTAATTTCGTTAGATACACGCGCGCTCGTGATTCGCAAGAACGGTACTTCATATTAAATTTAATTATAATGTGAATAATTGTCAGTAATATACATACTGTAAGTGCCTGATTTTATAGCTAACTTTTTTATGAAACTAAATTCTTTATTAAAAAGTTAAGTTGCTTTCTTTAGATGTATATATATATAACTGTTTTCTTATGGGTTGTCACAGGCCTAGCAGCTAAGGCAAGATTAGGTAAATACCTAGGCAACTGCCTACTGCGTACTGCCTGCACCTAGGTATTTTACTTTTACACACACACGCAAAGTAACACAAGGCGACTGGTTAAGAGGAATTTTCAGTAGTCGAGTTAAAAAAAATCTACTTTCGAAATAAACAGATGTAGACTCAACTAGATTATGTTCAGTATTAACTAACCACTTGAAAATTTCCCTTATCTATTCGACCGAATTTATTTAGGCGTTCCATGCGCTATTTTTTACTATCGTAATTCGATAAAATCATCGGTACTGGACCTTCTTGCCTTGATTGCTATGTAGTGGGCGTAACAGGGGGAGATGGGATTGTGCAAGAGTGCTCAACTAATTTTAGTTTTAATCCCTTTCCTTTTTTAATAGTTTTCCTTTTGGAAAAAGCTTTGAATTATTTTAACGGGCAATATGTACTGTAAATACCCTTTTTGTCTCTAACTATAGAGTTATAAAATAATTATGGTATTATTTCAAAATACCTACCGATGAACACAATCACATGGTGCTACATGATTCATATTTTCATGAATAATTCAAACTACAATGTATATTCTGGACTTTCAAACTGATTTATAGTGTTTTGATAACTGTGTTTAAATATACGTACCCTAACATTTAAATTGTTTTTTATTGAAATTCCCAATTCGCTAACTTGTGACACAAAATAAACACGATAGTTTCTATATTAACATTCATTTTAAATAAATTTATACAAGTAACCAACTGGTACTTACATTAAAATAAACCCTATGTAGATTCTAATAATTCAAATGTACAAGTAGTCTAACAAATAGTTAAAAAATAGGCAAAGGTAAAATAAAATCTGGTAGAAATTTAGGAAGTTTATTTTTTACTTTTGAAATAATTTAGGAATACAAACGGAATGTGTTAAAATATGTTTTAAAAATTAATAAATTCGATTCGATCGTACATTTTTTATAGGTACTAACAAAGGTATTATTAGAAACTTCAGAGCAATTTTTACACTACATTCTTTTAAAAAGCTTTACATACCTAACTCGAATCCTAATTACAAAACAGATGAATGATTTGCATCTGAAAATTGATTCACCTCGTTGTGCGACACTAAAAATTAAGCTCTCATGTTTATAAGATACAAAACTGGACGTAAGAACAGATACAACAAGAAATAATTATATTTTACAACAGTGATATTTAAGAAAAACAGTATTTTTCACCTATAACAGCATTACACGACAATTAGCAGAAACAATTTGTACGTAGATCACTATACCTAAGAAGCCTCGTTAAAACAAAACTTTACACTGTACAATCTAAGTACTTACAGTAACTATAACCGCTCTCAAAATGTATGTACAATATAATTTAGACTTAACAGTTGGAGTACTAAAATCGAAGAAGTTAAAAATGTACACAACATTAGTTCCATCTATCTACGATATGAAGTAAAGTCGACAGGTCCCATTCGTCAGTTTATTTGGCATTTCTTTACACCTTTGCCATATTTTTGGCAACCTTAACTCCAGGTATCACATCTCATTTCTTTATTCGATAATATCTTCTGTGTTTACATAACCTAACTGTAATTCGCACCAAATTTCTGCATTCCGATCCTTCAATATTTTATGAAACACAAGTCACTATCTACACATATAGTCTCTAGGTCATTGTCTCTAAATCTACTAGCATTAGTAATAAAGATGAACACCATTTGATTGTTACAAATACTATAAGTTTAGTTCTAAATTTGGCTTAGGGAACCGCATGACTGTTGTCTTCGTGTAACTTGTTTCCAAAACCTTTTGTCCAATTGTTTCTCCTGCAAAACATTACATTGAACTGATAGTATTTATGAAAAAAAGGTAGGGTTATTTCTTAGTTCTTGAAAAACGAAATGTGCGCACTATATTACTTTATCCTAAGACAAAAGTAAGACCTGTTAGTGTTAGCTGTGACAAACTAATAATTTTCATCCAAAATAAATGCTTAGTGTTAGCTAATAGAAGAATAACAACAGAGGCAGAAATAATAGATTGTAAAAAAGGTATAAAAACAAAATAAAGGGCATAGCTGCAGGATGAAGAATGAAAAGCGCAATGGATTTTTGGTAAAAATATATTTTGAGAACACTCGTTCCAAAATGGACAGATCAGTTCAACAAACAACCAATAAAACAAGAATTTTAGCATAGTTTCAGAAGCTGGATTTAAACTTTAGTACTAGTTGTTTAAAAGCAAAAGGACAGAACAATTGACATGAGCTCTTAAGTGAAAAAGATTCACAAGTCGAATAACAATTTTACGAATAATTAGAGAACTTTTCAAGCGATAATTTCATTAAAAACATGAAATGTTTATATTTTATTACTTACTTTATAATTAACAGTGGCATTCGATTCCAAAATTTCTAATTTTTAAAAGGCAATTTCATTGGCCAACATGGACTATAATTTCACACACAATCTCACTACTTATCGTATTACACTTATTAAAGTCTTCTTCGCACACACAAAGTATTCCTTCAACCTCGTTATTATTTGTTTTAAATTTTTTAACAATTTTATTAGATATTTTTAGCTCCTGTCTGTCTCATTCATTAAGACTACATCATTTCACGAATTTAGGCAGTGATACACTTTGGGTTTACTTCGAGAAACATAGTTCCTCAATTTAATTACGTGATTTAATTAAAAAGTTAAAGTCACCATTTAAAAAATATATTGAAACAAAGTCCAGGAAATTAGGAATAAATGAAATTGTACTACAGTAATATTTTGTAAAATACTAGAGTAATCACGAAGGAAGCTTTTCCATTTTAATCAAATAGGTACTACAGGTAACCATATTACATGAGTACATAGGCACACAAGATACTTAAAATATCATTCAGTACCATTACCAATTTTATGAAATTTTCCTTGATTCAACCGAACGTCCTTCGTGTTAAGTGAACTAACTTAGAGTTACATTTTTTGAATGCCAAACGATAATAAAAGATTACAAAATCATATAAATCACGAAAATATTTCCAAATTTTCACTACCAAAAAATTTCAAAGAAACTAACTAACCTTCTAATATTATTTATTATCCTTATTACTCTATCAACAAATACACAAGTGACTAGGCACCAAAATTGAACTACAAGTCGAATGAAAAAACTTCCCATAATGTTTAAATCCAGCTGGTTGGCACATAGAAGCCGGTGTGTGTGCGGTGCTACACATAGCCATTGACAAAGCAAATCTTGTAATAGCCGTTGTTGCTCACAGTAGTGCGTCGCGGCGAGAACGGGCGCGCTGAGCCGAGAAGTAGCGGCTCGCGGCGGGGGCTATCGGACGATGCGCGTCGGCGCAGGAAACCCATTCTGCAAGAGCATTACAATTGATAGCTGTGAAAACGTTTTTATAAACTATGAATAAAATCGAACCCTGTTAGACTCCGTAAGGCTTATAAACGGGAAACAGAAGTGGCCCTAGAATTCAACCTTGTAGAACTCTGTTCGTTTTAAAAAATATCATTGAAAGAAGCGCAGTACGCGTTAGGCACAACATATTCATTACAGGATGTTTTTAAAAAGGTGCGGGATTAATTAAGCACGCGGAATTGCCCCTCCCCCCTGGAGCCGCGAGTGGACCGTGAGCGCGAGCGGGGCGGGGCGGGGGAAATGAAATTCCCGCGTGCGTGCTTGGTTAATCCCGCGCCTTGTTAAAAACACCCTTAGAACTCAAATGAATGGGGCCAATTACTTAGTTTAAATTAAACGTTAGTAAGTTGACCATGTAGTTAAAAACAAACATTGTAGAGTGCGAAGGCCAAACATTAAGCTTTCCTATAGTATTTCAGCAAATGCTGCTGATTGTTGCCTGCGGGACTCCGTTAGTTTAGGACGTAGAAATAAAGTAGGTATGTTTTTAATTGAGTAATGTAGTACTATCGAGACAGTATATTTTTTTTACGTGGTGCTTACGTCTGTCATTGTTAATCAGCAAATAGCGTGTATGATAATAACATTTAAACTCACATCTTCCCGTTCTGGCATAGAGAGCGCGTCCGCGAACGCATCATCTGAGCTTCCACTCGTGCCAGTTGCTCCATCTCCGTAACTTTCGTTTCGCTTTCTGGAACTTTAGAATTTCAGCGAGTGAAGTTTGTTCACAGGAATGCAATTTGAATACTCTAGCATTTAGTGCTATCAGTGACTGAAATTAATATGCCTTACGTACTTTTAAACATCAAATATATAGTGTATAGGTTCCGGTTTCAAATATCATTGAATGTAGTCCTTCACTGTTTGAAAAGATAGTAACGACCTTTATGGAATTTAAGATATGCTTCCTTTTGGAACACCTCCAATCCACTTTCTGTTTACTGAGGTCGAATGATTGAATTGAATAATTGATGACATTAAAACCTCTCGAATCAATTACAGTAGGGATTCCGAAGGTGATATCGACCCACTGGGGCAAAATAAGTTTCCCAGGGGTTGACATAAATTACCAACCGCAAAGTAAGTATTTTGTGTCGATAGGAAAAAAACTAGAAATAGGATTTTCAAAGTCATTGGGTTATTGGGTCTGAGGACTCTGAGGTATCAGTTCATTTTGGAATAGGAGTCTCTTGACAAAATAGTTTGGCAATCCCTGAATTGCAGAATAGATAATACTCACGCTTCCAGGCATATACAGAATTGCGCGAAGTAGTATGCGGGACGGTGCGGCGCGGGTGCGCGCGGCACATCGTCACCGCGTCGGCGCTCGACACGCGACGCAGCAGCGAGCGCTGGCACGCCGCGCGAAACGACCAGGGGTCGGACCCGCCAGCCTGCTGCAGCAGACAAGTCTCTGGTAAACCCTTTTGGCTACACACCGCAGTCACTTCTTTCAAGAAGGTACCGTGGCTGGTGAAGGTTATATTTGACGTTTTGGGCTACTAGCTACAATCGAATAAAACACTTAACACGATATTTGAGAGCATAAAGATATTTAGGATGGTTTTTTTATGTTGTTGGCCGGAAAAAAATATGTATAAGAGACTCAGTGACTATGTCACTTAATTTAGTCACTAAGGCCGAGGTCTATAGAGCATGCTTAGCTTAAACTTAGACTTATACTTTGAACAGCTTTATCTATCTATATCCGTTACTTCATAATGATAAAAATATTTTTGCCTTAGTTGAACATCAACTTGGGTATTCGTTAGTAATAATTATAACAATAATCAATGATTAAGATAATAATCAATGTGATATGTCTGTGCTGGGCTAAGAAACGACTATAGATCTCGGCCTTAGTCGTGCTACAGTAGTAGTAAACTGGGTACAACATTTGTTATATTATGCAATCATAAAGTGTGCAACTATGCAAGCCGGAATCACAATTCACCCTTTAGGTTGTTCATGACAATTTAGTAGTTACTTAGCAATCACCACCATCAACAAAATTACCCCAAGAAGCGCAGAATTTGTGACTTACCCAGGACACCTCCTGGTCTGCCAGCATGTCCTTCCCCTGGTCGAGAGCCAGCCTCATCTCCGCCCGAGGAGTGAGCCTCTCCTCCGACGGCGGCTTCTGGTCCTTCTGCGTAGCCTCCATAGCTTCCACGGCTGGTGCTGGCTCCGAACCTGTATAATAAGGATTTCATTGAGCATTGATCAAAATATTAATGACCACATAAATGGTGCAAAACACAAAAAACTTTAAAAGTAAAAACTCGTGACCTGCGTTGATTACTAAAATGTTATTTTTAAAAATAAATTGAATGTTACTCTAGATCCTCTTTGCGTTGACCTCGATGATTCTAAGTTGGAGAAGCTTGAGAAAAAAGATATTAAGGATGTTAGAAACTCTCCGATTTCTTGTTCTGCAGAATTCTCTAGCAACTTCACGAAAGGGCTATGAGCCCTTGACTTGAACTTAATTTCATAATATTGATGCAAAGGTAAACTTTCCATCCCAGGTATCTACGAGTATTATAAAATAAAAAGAAAGAAGGATTAGCCTGCGGAGTAAAGAAACAATATGCAAGTTTTTTTTTTCTTTGGCAGTGCTGTGTTGCTGTTGGTCACCAAAACTGAGTGAAACTGGCCACAGTCGAGCGAGTCCTGCTGTTTTGCCATATTTGAAGTGTGTCACTGACAAGAATGGGAACATACTGAAGCGGGCTACACTTAACAGGTTTCCTGTCCATGAAACATAATAGAAAAACCATTGTTATGTATCATATGTGGTTCATGGGACAGGTAAAGGGTTGAAGCTTATTTCAAGCCGCCGAAGAATATGAACGATTTGTAAGACCAATTAAGTGTAATGTCCTCGCTAGAAAGAACCGGTATGTTCCAAAAATGCTACGGGAGGCCATTAAAAAATAAGGAACATCAAAGAATAGAATGGAATATCATTTATTTTAGGCAACCAATTACATATAAAGATCCTAAAAATAATCGGCCCATAGACAAATATCTTAAAGACTAACATAAATAATATATATTTTATTATCTAATATTAAGAAAATGATTGTTCTCATGCAAGTGGATGTAAACCGTTTTTTTGAGAATACATTTCTATAACCCAAAAAAATATAACACAATATCAAAACTTCAATTTTTGACGACACGATTGGCGCAGTGCGCTGTAGCACGGTTTCTCGCCCCAATTTCCGTAGTGTCCCGGGTTCGATTCCCGGTCGGGTCAATTTAGGAAGCGATCTTTTCTGAATTGACTCTGGTCTGGGTGTGCTGGGAGACGTCCCTGGCTTATTTCCTTGTGTGGTATCTCTGGTATCTCGTAACACAGGGATATTAATCCCTACTTCGAGACCATTACAAGAGGTGTGTTGTCTGTCGCATATTTATTTATATTTCTATCTATTGTACGTTAAAGCAGTGTCCTCAGTTAGGTGGACGCGACGTCTTACCTCACCGCCACGGTCTGCAGGAGGCGTTTGAGCAGCCGCGTACCCGCTGTATCAGGGACGCTATACGCTTTTTCAATAGGGAAGATGGTTGGAATCTACCACCTGCTTGGGATCCGGTTATATCATATTCGTAAAGTTGTTTCATTGCAATGTGTAGTGGTCGCGTAAATATTGCAAAACAATATAATACGAGAGGATTTTTGTTAGTCCTTCTCATTGCAATTGAACTTGTGTTATCAAGAATTCCAACAGCTACGTTTGTAAGATTTTTAATTGCCTTACCCGGTGATAGTGGAGGGTGCGACGTAGGATTGTGTATTGCGGTGCGCTCGAGTGTGGAGGGCGTGCTTGCCGAACTGGCTGAGCCCCGCCGAGCGCCCGCACCACCCGCGGCACGCACCTCCACATACTCTTTTGAAACTGTTGACAGTTAGAAATGTTTATTAGAATCCACATATGAAACGCTGAACGTACCTTAAACGATTGGTCAAAATTTCCAACACAGGCATTGATCTAAATAGATAACGCACTGGCTACGTTCGTATCAAAGAAAACCGGCTAAGTGCGAGACGGACTCTCGCACCGAGGGTCCTGTACAATCCTGTAGGTATATTTATTTGGAATATTGTAATTATAATAATATGTTTTTGTGAGAGTATGTAAATGTGTGTATTAATTTAGTGTCTGTTAATATCCAATATATTTAATGTAGGTCTAATTTAATGTTTTTATTTTTATTTCTGTATCTTTAATTATTGTTATTGGTGTACCGCCGTTTTAATTAAAGTAAAATAAATAAATAAATAAATGATGTAACTAAAAATTTACGGATATCGTATTTTTTTATCTGTGCTATAAAACGTTGCTTCGTACCATATTTCAAGATTCTGAGTTCACGGGAAGTACCTTGTATACGAGTAGGTTTTGATTCCCTTGCGAGTGCCGAAAATTTGCGGAAATTTGCGGCATAAACGGCTGTATCTTTTGATTGCGTTGGCTTAGAAGTTCGATTTTTTTAGAGGTCCAAGGGACAGTAGACCTGAGTAACTATTTGATATCAATTCCAGCTTGATACCTCCACGCGTTCCTGAGAAAAAGGGTCTTGACAGACAGACAGACGGACAACAAAGTAATCCTATAAGGGTTCCGCTTTTTCCCTTCGTTTTACGGAACCCTAAAAGCATTTCTAAAGCTTATTGTGGACGTGACGATAGAGTTTTATTGAAAGAAATCCGCCATTTCAATTTTCAATCATTTTTTTTTGGTTTGGTAGTTTTGAGGGAAAAAATAATAAACTTGAGGTTGGGCATCCGTTGCCAAAACGGGTGAGCCGGTACTAAATAAATGAAGTAGTTTTAAAACAGGGCCTACACTCCCGTTCGTAGAACACGTAGTTACGTGATTTTTCAGTAGTTCTAAAAACATACTAGCCGTTCGAAATAACGTACTACGTTTTGTGTTATTTTTACCCTTCCCCCTATACCATTAACTTTTTATGAAAAACCAATGCAGTGTACGAGTTTCATCTCTATTAGTTAAAACAATTTATAGATATACTCGTAACTAGCTTTCCGCCCGCGTGAACTTATCGTTATATATTGTGGCCGAATTGCATAAGGTCTTCATAAAATGTACCCTATGTGTTATTCTGATGTCTAAGCTGTTTTAATTTTAGTGTAAGGTCTCTTCTAAATCCGTTCAGTAGTTTTTGCGTGAGAGATTAACAAACACACATACATCCTCAAACAAACTTTCGTATCTAAAATATAAGTATGAAGTAAGATATCAGTAAGATAACATGTAATGAAATGAAACTGTGTGGGTGGATGCCTAATTTAATTTAGTGTTAATTATTTGCGCACGTATGCTTTTGTTGTGGTTTGGATTGGTTATACCATTACACCTAATACCTTTATTATTGTACTCTAGACACCTCTGACTGTAATTAGAAGAAGTTACCATACAATATTTATATTCTCATATAAGTGACCTTGTAAATGTCTTTTTGAGAATAAATTTCTTTAAACATAACAATAATGACAATTATCATAACACAATAACAATTTTAGAGAAAATATTGAGTTAAATAGATCCCATAGCTTGTGAAGTACATACCAGATTGTAAGTGCATCGAAGGCACTTCGTTGGTGGGCGTCCGGTCTGGGCTCAGTTCTGACTCGACGCCACCATCTGGCTCCCCGCCAACAGCTGGTGCGGCGCCCGCACCCCCGCCCCCTGCTTCTGTTGAAAAGTACTCCTATAGTCTGAAAGCTTTTGGTTGGTTTTTGTGTGAAAGTGTGGAACAAGATGTGGTACCGAGTCGTCAAATGTTTAAAATTCAGCTTTATATGCTAAGGTAGAAGTTTACTGTTGGATCTTTAAAAATTATGATCACTTCGTTATACCTACACGAATGTTATTGGTAGAGTTTCTAACTAAATCTATATCCTTTATCAAAACTGATCTGGTATTTGTAGGGCTGATAATATTTGGTATAAAAACAAACACGTCGTTCATCGTCGATAGCACATCTTATTCATTTGATCTATGTGTGTTTATGATTGAATAAGGCAAATGTAAATTTGATTTAAAGTTACAATGTTTCATGTCAGTGAACTATTCGTGAGTTTGTTATGTGAAGTGCAGATCTACAATGTTTGTATTTCGTGCAGGGGTAACATTCATTTGACATAGACTGGTTAGAAATACAAATTTATCTAATATTACTAACACCTTGTGTTTCAAAGTTCCATGACATGCATTCGTGCATAACACAGGTAAAAATTATAAAGCAATATAATGTTTTTGATATTTTATGTGATGGAGGCATTTTTGCCTTTCTCACCTAGTTGTTTTTAAGTTTTCCATATTTATTAGTCTTGCAGGCTATTTACAAGTTTGAAAAATCATAAATGTCTACGCAGCTGGTATTATATCAAATTATTTAATAAAAATGAGGTTTGTTTTAATCTTACTCTATATTTATTAGGGAAAACATTTTACTTACGGCTGTTAAACAAAACTACTTCTGAACTAGCCATGATCGTCATTGTCATAAGTGTTATGTCATCTATGTATACTTACCAGGATTGTTTGGCTTACCTGGCTCTGAAGCAGAGGGCGGCCGGCGCGGCGCGTCGCAGCAGTCGTCAGCATCGAGGCCATGCTCGCTGTCCTGCGCCAAGCGCCGCACCAGCGGACCAGTCACAAGGTGAGATTTAACCTAGCTACTGACTACGCGTCGCGATTTGCCAATACTCTTTCGGTAAACCCAACCAGTACCGGATCATTGAATCAGCCCATGGAATATTTACATTTAGCTTCATCAGTTTTTTCAAATGAATCTATATAAAGGGCACATCTAAATTTGATTTTAGGATACCTACGTGACTTAATCCGGCACTGCCAATTTAAATTTTGTTTGCGATCGAACTAAGATTGATCTATTACTGAATAAAGGATTCTGCCCGAATCGAATCGCCCGAATTGATGGCCTTCCTTTTTTTTGGATATGAATGGAATTGTGTTAAAATTGGTGGCAAAATTCAAAGATTCTAAAGTGAAGTGGATCTGTTTATGAAAAGGAGGTTGTTTATTATGTCTAAATATACAAATATTCATGCAACATGCATGCTCAATACAACAGTTTCGTTAACATTATTACTTGTTGTACACTATTATTACATGACATGCTGGGTATTACAATACTGATATTTGATGTAAACATTTGGATAGTATGCGATAAGTTTGCCAAATTTTCCTTCAGTAATGAGTTAATGTGTACAAATAATCCTTACCGATGGGACAGACAAGTCGTTTACAGTACATAAGTCACTTTTTACAAAAGTATACACAATATTTAGATTTCAAATGTTTCCAGAAAATTTGGCAAACAGGGGCAATGCTATTGATGAAGTTAAATTATATTTTATTAATTGTTCATTTGATATCTTTGTCGGATAAGGTAATGTAAAATATACTTGTCAAATCTTCAATGCATAAATTAATTATATTAAAATTAAATATTGAATGATGGACAGATGTAGGAAAAATTATAAAATAAAATGGGCATAACTCGTTCAAGTTTTTTTGTTGTAAGTTTCAAATGGAACTGTTTCAAAATCGAAGTTTTAGTACCCCAGTAATATTTTTAATGCCGGTCACTATACGTATATTATACAAAAATGTTTCCCAATTCTAACCATCTAACGTTTAGCTTAGGCGAACTTAGTTTTTTCACAGCGATTGTCTTAGATATTCACCTGGTCATCCGAGTTGGTGGGTGTTGCCTTGTTGTCTTCACTCCCGCTTTCAGAACATTCTTCTTCTAATAGGGGCTCTAGCCTCCTCCTAAAAACATCCCTGCAACACATTCAAATATTAGTAATGTATTTAAAATTGGTATAAGTATGATTAGATATAGTGGATATTTAATTTTACTAGAATTTAGAATAAGATAAGTTTGAATCAATACAATATATACCTTGGTAATAAAGGCCTTAAAGTGGTAGGTCCTGTTATGGTAGGAGCCATGAGAAGCTCATCCATCATAAGTTCTGTATCATCATCACCAGCGTATGATGAAGACGACTTTGTTGGTGACTGAAAAAGTAAAGAATATCTGTTCAAAAGATTTAACAGGAATATGCATACTAACTTTTATAATTTGACACCACATTACCCTAATTATTTAACACCTTATACTGAAATATTTACTGGTTGATTATTACAGTTAGGAAAATGATATGTCACACTCAGTTACCCTGCTTAAAAACGAACTTGAAAGTGTAAATTAGTATAATTAAGTATTTTTGTAAGGATTCCATTCATAATCAGACAAAATATTGTTCTTTCTATATTTTAAATCTTGACTGAACAATTATTAAAATTCGAACATTTTCATAAAACAGCGTCCACAACGCTATTTCACTGTCTTATAAATAATCGACCGATTTATAATAAATATGAATTACCTCATCGCAGTATCGCGTAAAACTAGAAAATATTAATTTACCGAAAGGGTTCCATGTTCAGAGTCCGGTAGGTTATCTGAAAGGTCACCAGATGATGGAGTTCCCCAAGCTTCTTCTCCGCTAGCTCCACTACCTTCACCAGTTTCAGCCGTACCATCTTCTGTTCCTAATGCAGATTTCCATTCACTCACCCCTAAACATCTAAAAACAGTTAGAATATTAATATTAACCTGAACTTGAGGTAGCAATAACTATAGTATGAGATAAATATTCATCCTTTGGTTTAGTACTATTATTGATTCGTAAAAACTACTGTTATAACCTTACATTTATCTATAGTGAAAATAGTTAAGTATTTGGAAGAGACAAAATACTAGTTTCTATACCATTTGCTAAGTGATATTGACCGAAAGATTTAACAGAATAATAAGGTTCAAATACATTATTATATTCATTGCCATCATTTTGTATATAAACTAAAAAAATATTTAGAATTTATTGAACCAGCTTGTTTTCAAGTCATAGGACACTAACTAGTATTCTATTGATGTACTTACTATTATTATTCTATGGTAATATTATATCCATTCTGCAATTTTTATTTATCTACATTGTTGTTATTTACATTATAAATTCTCTAAATACATTGTAACTTAAAGCACTATGAATATTATTTCTACATCGACACATTTAGCACTTATTTTAACTTCTAAGGATAGCAATACTACAGTATTTTAAAATTCTCAACTAAACCCTTGACTCAACAAATGTGTGGTAATCATCTACAATACAATTCTAAATTTGTTCAAAACATAATATTAGCTAAGAATTTTTAAAACAACATGGTAACGTTCACTTAAAAATAGCACCCACTTATACTTATCGTTGTCTCAGTTTCACCATAAGTGATGATTGCTTCCTAACAGTTGAAAGGAAAGAATTATTGACATATTAGATTTTAGCAGCAGATATATAAATACATATTTAATAATGAAGATTACAAACACCAGAGAAATGGGAGTTTAAAATTAAAGTCATGAATAAAGAAACATTTTAAAACTGAGTTCTGGAACATTTTGTGCAGAAAGAAGTTGACAGCTAGACATCATAACATCGTATAAGCAAATCTAAATAGTGTTAGGTAAGTATTTGTGTCCCATAGTTGTGTGGAATATGATTATCGCCAACAGTATTTGAATGATCAGATTTGTTTGTTTAGTAATTTAAATCCAGGTAGATGTCCACTTACCTCTCTAAGAAAGACGGTTGTTTATGTGCAATTGCGGTACTTGGAACACTTTCGGTGTAGCTGAAGATATTCATCTTTTCCACAACAAAGGAGCCTGCCCTTGCCGTCCACCCCATTATACCACCAGCAGCACCTGTTACCGTGGCAAAATGAGTGTGGGTAAGTAAAAAGTGATTGTTTTGTATACTAAAAAACTCATCAATAAACGTTGAAAACCACAGACAAACTCCTATTATTTCATTTATGAAAATATTGTGCTCTAAGGTGGGCATAGACCAAACGAGCGAATGTCCATGCTATCCCCACTCTATCACATTTTTTGTAGAATTTGATAGAGAGGGGATAGAATGAGCATTCGCTATTTTTGCATGCTACTCGTATTTGTAATAGCGAAACATGTGCACTCTCTTATGTTGTAACATCATCAAATACCATGTTTTACGCAAATAAAGATTCTGATTCCGATTCTGATTCTGCTATTACTCAAAGAGGATTTGATAGAGTGGGTATAGAATGAGCATTCGCTCTTTTGGTCTCAATCCACCTTAATACTCGTATATCTGTTTTGTTGTTACTTAAATCTTCTCATGTTGGCAGAAAATATCAATGATCTATTACCTGGGTTATATGGCTTGGTAGTGGCTTCAGGCTCCTGTGCAGTTAGTCTAACGTTTCCATCGTCAGTCTCGTCAGATGGTAATCTCTCCAAGCTGGACATCGTGCCATACCTATAATACATATTTCTATTATTTAATTTACATTAAAATAAATAATTACGTTGAACTGAATCTAACATTCTTACCTTTTGAGGCATACATAAGGTAGATCTTCTGGTAAGTCTGGGGAATCAGGGGAATCGTCTATTAGTGTTTCCTGAAAAAATATATTACGTGTAGTTGTTACAAAAACCGATCCATGAAATCAATCAAAAATGTATGTGTGTTGACTGATCACTTACAGTCTTATTCGTATTATAATCTGGCGTTGGTGGGACCACTGCTATATTGGGCACTGGAGATTCAGATTTTACGGAGCCAAGACTTCCCGGTCTCGATAGGGTTGAGTTGGTGGCAGAGGTTCTCTTAAAAGGTTCCACTCTCATCAGGTGCGCTGCTGGGTTAATAGCCGATAGACCCATTAACATGAGAGGACCTAACTCTAAGTCATCATCAGAACCTATATCATTTGTGTTAGCGTTAAAATCTTCTTTTCTCTCAGTCTTTTTGCTTAAATCCCCGTTCATCTTACTAACTGCTGATATACCCATCCTAGGGGACCTCCGTAAACCCCTTTCTATTTTGAAATCATTGTCGTCCTCGTGAATGGAGTCGTCTTCTAAAAAAACTGACGAGGTTCTTAAGCATGAACCGACTTTTTCTCTTTTAGCTATAATGTTCATACCTAACACTTTATTTAGTACATTCTCAGCCTTTTGTCGTGTTATCTGTTCTTTCCTCGCAGACGCTGGCGATGGGTAACTGGATGTAGTAACTTTCGATTTCGACAAGGTGATGCTTTCTACGCACTTGATTTCGTTCAAATATTTTTCTTGTGCAATAACACATTGTACTTGGTTGGCAATGTTTGAATTGGACATTCTTAAATCATTAGAACTGGAGTTAAAAACCATGGAACTGCATGTGGTGTGGCTAGTTGAGAGGGGGCTATTATTCCTACTACTTGACGAAGGACTTGGTGATCTGATACCATGTTCTTTTCTCAATTCCAGTTGGCTCTTAGTGTGGTGCTTAGTGTGGACGCTACGGTTTAAAATAGGTGAGTCTGTTTTTAATTCATACGATGTAGACTTGAGCATCCTTTGGCTTTGCTCGATAGAATCTATTACTTTTAAGGCCGCTAAGGGCGCATCTTCAGGACGTATCTTGATAGCACCTTTACGTTCTAAATGACTAAAGCTTTTTAGCTTACGATTACCACAGTTTGCACTACAGACACTGTTTGAACTTTTGTTAGAGTTAGAATTTTGTGGTGATGGTTCAAGTTTTGGTTTTACAGGTATTGGTGGTTCTTTTTGGGATATTAGAGGACTGTTTGGCTTAGATAAACACTTTTTATGGCACTGCCTGCAGACGGGTATCGTGTCGACTACTACTGGACTTGTTCTGACTGTGATCTGTAATTATAATAAAATATATGAAATACGAGTACATGCTAAACACATCTTTCTCTTTAAAAACCAAGCAATAAATCGCACCTGGCTTCCAGAATTACTACTTTTTGACGGACTTCGTTCGGTTTCTTTTCTATCACTTGGTGAAGAACCCTTATTTTCAGGAACATTAACTACTAGATCAGCTACTTCTAAAAGGTTGAGTTCTTTCGATCTCTTCCTGAGTTCTTCAACACTCCACATCTGAAAAATGTAGGTCTGTGATAGGTTATAGATGTGATGGATGAACTAACTTTTCTATGACATAACCACCATCTGTAAAAAGGCTGTTTAAAAAAACTATTTTGTTTTCTTTTAATGTTTTTACCTCCATATCTGGTTCAGGTGGGTCCATCTCCTCTGTCTCAGGTAGTTGAGTCATCCATCTTTGGAGATGTATTGTAGATCCTCTGCTCCTCGTACTCCGAGCTCCTTCTGTAGCGCTTCCACCACCAGTTTGTGTTTCTGCTGAGCTTCTCCGGGTCTAGAATCATTTATTGATTCCAGCTATGAAATTGGATTTTTACTACTATTACCATTCCCTACAGTGTCATGAAATAGAAAACTATCAAAACTCTATAATCGGGATACGCACTCGGTTTTTAAACCTCAATTATTGATTATCGTTCTCCGGAATACTCAATTTACCAGAAGCTACCTATGAATAAACAATTAGGAGTACTGAGGGTTATGTGGATATTTATTGATCATTTACTTCAAAGCTATATAATGAATTTTACTTACCATTTATAGTTGTTCCATCGGATTCTTGTTTAATGTACTAGATTTTAATTATTTTTTTTGCGTATTTTGTAGAGATAAAATTTTCACATAACGATACCTTTTTCTCTGCGCGCAATACTTGTTTTGTTATTTTGTATAAATAAGAAACCATGAAACAGTATGCTTTTATAGAGAAGGTAAGTTAATTGGAACTAAGAATTATCAATGCCGTTTAAAATGGAAAACATAGAAAAATGGTAGGTTGTTTAAATATTAAATGGCTAATACTTCGTTAGCGTCGCAAAGTGTGGATTATTTCAACTTACTGAAATAAAAGTAAAAAGTTTTCGCCATTGACAAAATCACTTTATTCACGGATATTAGAAATATACTGCTCCGATCTAAACATAAATATCCAAATTCATATGGACTTATACTTTTAAGTCCATTACAAATAACTCAGAATTATAAGTAAAATGCTTTCTCAAAATTATCTATTTTCCTCGTAATCTATTACGTCTATATAAAATTTATACACAGCCAAAGACATCGAAAATTATTGATTCTAACTACGAATTCGTTTTTGTAAAAAATGAGGTCATATACATACAAAACCCGGACTTTAGGTTATGTGAACATTTTGCGATGCTAGCGATAACGCGATATCTATAATTTACAATTTGCATTACATGATTCACATTGTTTTTATCTATATGTCCATTATAGTAGCTAAATTATTTCACATCAAATTGACACCGACTACCATTTTTCACAGTAAACACATTTATCTCTAGGCGAAAAGTGCAATTTACAAAAGAAGCGTTATTAAATCATAATTTGCTTTAGATAAAATCTACAATGATGTCTACATGATTCTGATTTCGCGAAGCTGATCGCCAAATATCCACATGACCTGTACAAGTGATTAAGTTATGTACAGATTTACAATTTGTAGTTTCATGCTTTACAAAATATTGAAAATGAATTTCTTCAAGCTAAGGCTCCGCTGCATACATAGGTTAAGATATCAGTAGCAATACATTTGTAAGAAAGAGAAGAAAATGTAGAAACTAATGTTGCCTCTGAAATTAGTTTCCTCGAAGAAGAGCATAAGGTAAGGACGGAAGACATAAGAAGCAAAAGTATAATATCCAAAAACGAGCTAGGTTCGAAGTCTTAAAATATCGTTACGGTTTGGTACCCTACTGTTACATTTTGACACTGATTTCTATTATTTAAAATGTAAATTGGCATAATACATTGGTTTTTACTACTTAAGCGAGTTGTACCTCTAATTACCCCATTTGTGGATTTATCAGTTCTGAGAAAACTTGCGCAATACTCGGTCGTTTTTTTATCGTATAAATACAAGAACAATGTAATATCATAAGTGGGTATCAGACTTATTCACAATTTTCTATTTATAATCAAAATACCGAGATTCCTTTCAATACAGCTAATGTTCGAAAATATGTCTCTCAAAAATTTCTTTTTACCACAACCTTATTCTCAACTATAAGCAAATGTATAACAATCCAACAAATTTTGCTTGCGCCTTCTTGGCGTCTAAACGACAAAAGCTGTACCTGCGGGGTTCTCTCCTAATACCAGCTATCGAACCACAGGACTACAGGACACCATGGAAAGGTCATAGTATTTTTCATTATTAATTTATCTCCATTTGTTTCCTCTCCGGGTATGGCGAAAGTCTGCCAGCTCCGGATCAGACTCCGCGGATCAAAGTTCTAAATACGCAGGAGGAGTTGGTCTTTCTGGGAGAGCTACTCGAGGCAGCAAAGGATCATCTGGTAAAAAAATACGCTCCTCAACGGCATGTTTATAAGACGGATCGACGTCTAGGTCAGTTAGTGCTAAATCTGCTTCAAAAGATTCCCATCTACAAGGAGATACTTCTGAGTAATCTTCGCCGCCATCAGGCGTCAATTGAGCACTTGGAGACGTAGCTCGTTCCTCGTTTTTCTCAATACTAGAGGAAGAGACGAAATGGGATGAGAACGTTTGAGATTCAGCAGGAGATAAGTTTGCTGATGGAGTGTCAGGTGTGGGAGCAGTTCGCCACACAGCGCTTAGAGGGCCTCTGACGGGCTGAGGAATTGGCGAGGCCGAAGAAGTGCGAACATCAAAACTAACTCTAACTCCTTTTTCGGGACGTTCCTCTACGAGCATGTTAAGATGGGAGCGGTAGGAGCTAGCCGGAAGTAAGGCCAGACTTGAATGCCTCTGAATGCTAGACGCAGATACCTGACGCTGTTGGGAGTCCAAGGTTGCTATGGAGAACGTGAGCTGGGGGTCTGGTGAGTCCAAAGGTGAGCCGAGTGGCGTTCCCGACATTGTGTGTGCCCGGTAGCTGAAAAGGAAAATATTGGCTATAATCTAAAAGCTGGTAAATTTTTTTTAAATATTGATTTGACAAGAAGTTATAGTAGTAGTAGTAGTAAGTTATAGTTAGCCTGACAGTAGAAGTTTGTCGCGGCTGTTAGTACATAATACTAACTGCGTACGTGGTCGAATGATAACAGAGGTCGGCCCGAAATACGTCGGTCCTTGGTTCAAATGGTGCCCGAGTATTCAGTCTTCAATAGAAATAATACATTTGTGCGTTTGGCGGTCCCTAATTCGTATCATCCGCCTCCAACTTAACTATGCTAAGCCATATGTTTAATTGCGTGATAAATCAATTAATGGAAATGGACACTCACATTTGCCTCTGCAGCAAGCTTTGCCAAACTGCCTTTAGGTCTATCGAAGGTGCTCTTAACACGACTGTGCGCGTGCGCCCTGGGGTGCGGGGTGCGCATGACACTAGAGGGCTCTCACCTCCAGTCCGGCCTAGAATTAGCCGAAACTCCGTTACTGAAAAAACCAAGGGAACATTTTATCAATTGATTAACTCCATAACTTAACCAGAATTCACGGATTGAAAACCATCCCGATCTTTCCCAAACAGGGCAGACTCTGTTCTCATTTAAAGTAAAGTAACTCATTTAAAGTAAAAGTTCAGAATGTATGAGGCTTGTGCTTATATATATTGATATGTCTTGCATCAAACTATATTGTCGATGTAAAAACCTAAAAGAAGCAGGGGTTTTTATCCGAACATATTTTTACTGTCACTATAACTCTACCAAATCAAAAATGTTACATAATCCCTTTATCTCTTATAATACGTTGTGGCGAAAGGGGTTTTCAATTTTGCTAGGTTATACTCAGGTATGTTATCGTCATGGCAGCGTAAAATGCAAATTATCATTCATTTTAGCACCCCTGCTTCTTATTTCTAATGTTATAATGAATGAAGTATAGTTTTAGTTTAAAAAATGACAATTCTGAACTAACCTTTTTTTCTAACATTGAACTGAGCTTCCGAAATAGTGGCCAGTGCAACCGGCTCTTCTGTGACAAACAGCACGCGGTCCCTGGAGACTGTGGCGAAGAGGAGCAGGTCCGAGAACAGAAGAGCCCAGTACGGTCTCACCGAGCGACCTTCTACTCTGGACAGCTCTCCACCGAAGATCCACTGTCGACCTGGTATACTGAGGATGAAGGGCTGGAAAAAACAGAACATTATCTAATGATACTCGAATACACGAACTACAAGCACACCTGTTATTGTAAAAAATTTGGGATACTTTAAAAAAATATTTGAAGAAACTAATTAGGTTTTTTTTAATTTCAGAATGATCAGATACTCACTAAAGTAAAAGATGCCTATATGTACTTACTTTACACCTAGTAAATACGAGTCTACTTTCAAGATCGGAGACGGAGAGCAGCGGTTTCCCATCACCAGCTAGCCCCATCAGACCTGAGCCGGCTGTCACGTCCTGATATCCACTCTGAAAATGAAAATAGACCATGGTTTGCGTTCTTGAGTGTTCTATAGTTATCACATTCAATAAACAATCTAAATATTCGCGTCTTAGGTCAGCAAAGTGGTTCTTGTTTTTTATTTATTTTGACATAATTAGCAGACCAAGTGATGTAGGTGTTTCAAAATTACCAATAGCGCAGGTAGCGCGCAACAGTGGATAACGGCTGATGGCTTTTAGAATGTGGCCTACTAATTCGTTTACCTTCTCCTCAGCTTAGAGAAAGGCATATGATGTATATTTTTCGCATATCTACAAATAGTTTTGAGTTTATCAATTACAAACAAACAAGCAAAACAGGGAAAAAAATCTTTCTTTTAAAAAATAATATTAGTGTAGATACTCGTAGAAATTCTGACGTAGATGTGGTTTATCTTCTGCAGATGGTGATGTGTGTTCGTTTTGTGTTATAACTATCTGAGTAAAACGTGTTTACTAGCTAAAAAGCTACTTTCTAGGACCTGTAGTTGCTCCACGATGACTTGCAGCTGTTTCTTCTCCAGCTGGTCATAAGGACCGGCACCGGTTGCTGCTGCAGCTGCCCTCATCAGCCTTAGTAGTTCGCGGAACTGCTCCAGAGGCTTGTGGACCAGCGACGTGATGTCAGGTCTTCTCCGCGGAATAGGCGGACTTGTACAAAAGCGGGAGAATGCTCCGCTAGGATCTTTTGACTTTTTCACCTGAAAAATTTGATTGAGTGCTCGTGAAAATCTTTCATGACAAAATTAATACAATTTTTGTAAGAAATACTTAGGCAATGGCTTGAACCACCAGCGAATCTTGGGATGTTGGCTTAAGTTTGACATTTTGCTTAATTTCAGGGTTCTCGGTCACAGTTAAAGGAGATTTTGTTATTTATTTATCAGACAATTTAGAATCTTCTTGCATTACTAGGAATCGTCATCCTCAACGTTGTATTTCATAATCCTTGATAATTTGCATGAGTGAAGTGTGTGGAGTCCTTACCAAAACACAGTCAGCTCTCTTCAATCCTAGACAATACTTCTTATAGAGGCTAAGGAACACAGGGGTCTTCTGCAGGTAGACCGCCACAACCGTCGACGTCTGGATCTCTCCGTCATCTTGCACTATTTGGTCTAAGATGTCTTCTGAAAGGCGGAAGATCTGGGAAAATATGAATCGCTTGTTGGTATCGCTGGTATTATACTATGCATTATTAATACTTGTGCTCAGGCTCAGTGATACTTTAGTAAATTAACCATGCTCAAAAAATGCTTCATGATTAACATCGTTTTCACGCTATTAAAGCTATTATACATTTCTTTTTTTTTATCTTTTTGTTTTCTTAAACTGCTTACTTAGATGAGCTGCATTGCTTTTTCAGAATTTAAGATATTTTTTCGTCAGACAGCCAGCAAGTAGTTTTCTCTTGCCCTTGCGCTGAATATTTTTGGTTTCATATATTTTGTTCACGAAACAGTGTCAAACTATCATTTTGTTAATTGCTTAATCATTACCGAGTTACTTTTCAATGAATATTATTTTTGAAGTACTGCAGTACAGTTGGCGTGTATACCCTTACTTTGTTATTAAGGTTCCTTGTTCTTAAGGAACCCTGCTGCAATAAACCTTCTGGTCTAATATTGAACAGCGTCATATCGGGTAGAACCATATTTTCCATCACTTCATTTCTAAGTCAGTATGAATATGGGAAACAATACTTACTTCTTCAATATTCTGGAACAGCAACTGTTGGTCACTGGGCGCGATCAGGTCGGCCCGCTCAGCAAGCGGGGAGACGAACCTGACCAGCCCAAACTGAAGGCATGTGGCGTTATGCTGTTCTCTGGCCACCACAGCCAGGAGCGCCCGCTTCCTGCCATCCGATGTCAGACCTGGGGTCTGGGAAAACGATATGTTCTGGTAAAAAGGCAAAATTACGACCGTCTGGTTTAATGACACATTATCACGTTTTAGAGTTTATCTACGCCATGAGAACGCCAGATCCAAAAAGGGAAAAGGCAAAAGAGTTAGTTTTGAAACATTTTGGATGCCCTTATAGCTAAAAGGCGTTCTGGTACTTTTTGAAGATACTCGTTTTCCCCTGAACCATGGGGCCGAGAATGAGATGATGATGATACTACGAGAGTGTAGAGAAATAATAGTGTGTCTTGCTGATCCACTACACAAGTTTATTCCGTGATTTACTTGTCATCTTCGATCCATAAATACTACAATACCCAGAGATATTTGATATAATCGACTTCCATCGAGGACAAAATTTTAAGGTACAAATAATTCCTTCACTATTCTTCAAATTTTGACTTCGTTCGCGTGGTATCCAACAAGCAATTTTGAGATAACTTTGCTCTTACTCTCTTTAATCAATGAAGTGCTGAAGTGATGCATATTCGTTTGATAGAAATATTTATACTCTTTTTGTGCTTGATTTGTGACTGCCATTGCATCTTTTTTATAAAACTACTATACCCTGGACTCTCACAGACCCTTTACGTTGAGTTTCAGGACAGCCTGTATTAACTTCATTAATTGATTACCTCGAGCCGAAATGTTATAAGGAGGATAGAGAAAAGAACTAGCCTGCATACACTCAGATGTGATCTAAGAACGTCGTTTTGTTCCCGTACGTATTTAAGAAGTCTAGGCAGACTTATACCGTCCTATGAGCGTGCTATGGACGTGTCAGGCAAAAAATATACTTTATGTCAAAATGTATAGGACTGCCCACTAGACCGTTCCGTCACCATCGCGTGCCATGCAGGTAGCGTATCAGCTCCGGTAAAATGTTCTCGCCGACAATTTGTTGACGCTCCGTGCATGGTACACAATATTTTTTTGCCAGACACGTTCCTAGCACGGTCATGGTATGATACGCTGTAGTGGGCATAGTAGAGTGTATCGTGTTGCTTTCCGATCCTGATGCGGTAATAGTAGGGTACGGAACGGATAGGAAGCAGACGCCTTTTGTCTAAGAAGATTCAAGAGATTCAAGTGATTTGTATAAACTTTTGTATACAACTGGATATAATTTGATTTAAAATGATCTTGTGATAATTTTGCGAAACGATCTATTATAATGTCCTCTAACTGTAACTACCAATGATGTGATTATGGACGCCCTGTATTTTCTACTCGTATATTAACAAAAGAATATAAAAATTAAAAGGTCATGCAGGATAACTCAAATAAAAAATAAATCAAAAGCAATAAATTTATTTGCGCCTATGAAACATAAATTAAAAACAAATAAAAATAACAGGAACCGATATCATAATTACACAAAATAAAGACAAAAAACTAAAATCTCGTGTCTGCTACAAAAAAAACATACAATCGTGCGTAATGACGTTCGATGATAGCAAAATGATTTAAATTACAAAATAATAAAATAACACGCAAAAGTCTTGGACAAAGAAAATAAATAGAAAACATTAACAAAATAAATATTAACAAAAACAGTGAATTAAACGTAACTATTCCCCTTTGAATGAATTGTCTTAAAAACTAGTGTTAAATGAAGTCTAAAACTAATACACAATTAGATGCTAAGAAAATCTAAAATAACATAATATTATTTTTAAATAATGGAATGTATGGAGTTTACGAGTTAGTTACTATCTGTACAAAATAAATAACAAAAATCATTTGTAACTCAAAATAAGGCTCATAGATAGAAATATTTGCATACGCAATGACATTTACAATCACTTCACAGTTACAAGGGCCTTATATGGGGGCCGTAATGGTCGTTCATTTCCAGCCAGTCAGGCAGCGGCTGTGACGTATCTTATAAACTGGATATTTAATGACAAAAGTACTCGCTTGCCCTAGTTTTGGGGAATTTGCTGGATATAAGCGAGTGTACTAACATTAACGAAAATAATTGCAGCCAGATGATTTTTTAAACGGAGCAAGATGATTTTGCTATTGTCAATTGAACCACATTAATTTCAGGCGCATTTCATGTTAGAAGCAACTGCTTCTATGTCTCTTTACTCATCACGATTTGACTGAAAAAGAATAATCCCACTGACCAAATAAAGCTTCATGATGCTCTCGCCACTACTTGACATTGGCCAAATCAATTTGCTGTTTAAGCAAGATTGCAGAGGCCATTATTGAAAAATAAAAAAACATGTTAGAAAAATTTGTTGTGTAACCGCGTGTTTACGATTCTTTCTCAAATACTCAGCGTCTTTAATTTTATAGTTTTGACCCATTATGTCAAGTGATTACTACGAGTATAAGTCCGTTCATGGAAGCTGTCATTACACGAATGCCATAATTATGTGAAGTAACTATACATGACCGTAAATGAGATGACAAAAGCACACAGAAAATTAGGTTTATACTAGCACCACTTTCCTAAACATTTGATTTCCAATTTAAATTCGATTTTCTAAAGATGACTAGTATGCCACAATTTCAAATTTTGATAAAATGCTTACATAGTACAGTTTTGTTTGACGCCAATTCTGATAAAAAACCTTGTTATCTGATGTTGTGGAAGTTTACGGCAATGGCACATTAGATGACAACTTTTTAGCCAATATATATTCTTAGCACGTGCCATATATTAGCGCCAAACATCTGTACCTTGCACCTTGCTACACTATGATGCCATTACCGACCTCTTTGGAGAAGGTGACTTGGGGCAAGTGTAGTTTGCGACGATCTAGAGACTGGCTAGTCGAGGAACACGCAGTAGGAGGTCGAGCGACCGTGGCCGGTGACGCTAGAGCGATTGTGCGGGGCGAGCGGGGCGCGGGCGGTGGGGTAGACTCAGCGGGCGCGGGGATTGACACTTGAGGCCGTGGCCTTACGGCGGGACCAGCCCCATTTTGGGGCACCCGTCTGAACGTTTCTATTGTCAGGAATTGGCCTGCAGATCTGTAAGAAAAAGCATATAGATTAGAATGATCTTTGTGTTATTTAAAAGCAGTTTTCTCGTAGTGTTCGTATTCGTTCTAATTAAATATAACCAATTTGTCAAATTGTATTTAAAACGTACTTGACAAGGGTCCGGACTTCCTCCTCAGCAGATGTAACCACATTTTTATTTCCAACGAAGACCAAATAATCTCCTGCCCGTAACCCTGCCCGTTCTGCTGACCCTCCCGCTGCCACTCTTTCCACCCTCGGTGGTCTAGTCCAGACCACGGTGAAGCCGAAACCGCCGGCGGTTCCGCGGATAAGTCTAAACACGAAAACACAATAGTTAATTTGCGGTATCTCCGAAGATCAGGCCTTCCAAGTTTGGTTTAGCAATTTACTAAATCTAACGTCGATCTCCATGTATGATATTGCAGATACTCACTTCCTTGTAGTAGTAAAGGGTGTTCTCCCACTTCTCGGCGCTTTTTTCGGCGCATTAGGGTCTTCAGGAGGATCCAGCTCCAAGTATCGTAGGAACAGGTGCTCGTCAGCCTCTCTCTGCAGAGCTGCCGCCACTGTTTGGGCTTGGTTCGTGCTGGTCGCTGATGAAGGGCCGTTTGCTGTACCTGCATCACAAAGAATTGTTAGTGGAAAGGGCATACAGTTGTTAAAATAAATTGGCAGGAAAAAAGCTTTTAGAGACTTGAAGAAACATTCCTAATAACAAAGCACATGGCGTACTAACTAGTGCTTCATCTGACTCAATTATCTTCTTATTATTCAAACTTAATCCCATGGGCAGTTCTAAGTTGCTGATAGGAAGCACTTTCTATACTCGTATTTAGATTTATTTTATTGTCTGTGATAAAGTGGATTGCTGTTCTAATTTCATTCGTTTCACCCGAATCAGTTCTATTTATATTTTTAGTATCACCTTTGTCATTATGGTTCTCTTTTCCATCGTTGGTGCTAGTCTCAATGTTATCTGTGGCCATCTTGCCCGTGTCTACGCGGTGGCTTCTCTCATTGGATTGCGTCTGCCGCCCGGTCTGCTGCAGGAAGTAGGTTCCGCTGATGTCACTGCTGGTAGCATCTTTTAGAGGGAACGAGACACATCCTAGAAACTCGCTCCGCCTGTAACAATTGAAAAAAAGAATTGAGAGCGAAAGATAAAATTGACATAGGTTATATTCATTGAAGATCGTCCTGCTGATGAATGATCGAAGTTATTGTGTCTCGTCTCGTGTTCCGGTGACCGGTAAAACCTTTACTGACTTGTATCGCAGTTTGCCCAAATTACCAATGTATATAAACACAATTAATAAGGAATTATAGAACCGTGTGACATTTGATAGAAATGAGAGTGAGTATATAAATTATTTCGTTTACTTTTTGGGCAAAGCGTTAGCATCCAAATCATCTCAACCTCTCTGTACCACAGACATTTATTGATCTGCTGATTTGTATTGAAATAACAAACAATTAAAAGTTCTTAAGCGGATTCTCTGAAATCTGACAAAACGCTTAAACAAGGGTTCAAGAAATTAACAAAATACACCGAGGAGAAGAAGAATATTGAAAAAGCCAAGGTTCCGTTCAGAAGTTTGTATCTTAGCCGATTTCGATAAAATATTAAATTAAGTTTGATTGATTATAAAAGCTTGAAAAAGATGAAGGCTTCTTTTGCTTGACTGTGGCTGTAATAATTTGAAAAAAATTTCACTATAACGTAAAAACGGACGCAGATGGTAATACAATATTATGTTCCAAGAACGGTTTCAGAAATTCAATTATACATTCTTTTGTGATAAGGAATTCACAGAACCACTCTTGATGTCACAAAGTGCTGTATTTCTCAATTTGAGTTCAATATTACATTTCGCAGCTCCAAGGATGCTTGATTTCAGTTCTTTTGTTAGAGCGGATCTTGAATTATTTAGAAGTTCTAGGTGAAAAACAGCTAGGACAAAACGTGAAATCTTGGAACAGGTATGAATAAAACAACATTTGATTAGCCATACGTTTGTTTTTTCTATATCATTATTATTAACATAAGTTAAAAAAGTCGTGCACTAGTAAATATTGACTTATATGGAAAAAACTGGAAAAAATCGATTTCAGCCTTGATGATCTCGAACGGGAATCGAACCCGCGTCTTTCACAATCCAGGTGACTGCTCTAAACCAATGAGCTACCGAAACCTCCAGCGAACGAACGAACCTTTCCAGTTGCGTTGCATGCAAGCCAACGTTAAAACGCCATCAATTCGTTCGTTGGAAAGATTCGTTCGTTCGCTTGAGGTTTCGGTAGCTCAGTGGTTTAGAGTAGTCACGCGGATTGTGAAAGACGCGGGTTCGATTACCGGTCGAGATCATTAAGGTTCGAAATCTAATTTTTCCAGTTTTTTCCATCTTTAGATAGATATCAAAAACAAGCATTGTAAAATGCTAAAATAATCAAAGTAATAAATATTGACTTCTTTTAGAAAACCATAGCCTTTGGTTGTAGGCGGCTGGCATAATCCATAATTCTGCCACCTTTATCAGATTTATTTGGTACTCCCACGATTTGACCGCCATTCGTTCTGAACTTTTTGACTAGCCAGAGAACGAATGTTCTTCGTTCTGGGTGCTCTGCGCATAGACAATTCCTTTTCATAATATGTTGGCTACGTCGTTAACTTTAACATGTCTATTGTATAATATCATCGTTATGCGGTGATAAAGCAATGTTGACTTCGGAAACATCCAGATAAAGTTTTGTCAGGCATTTCAAGTTAAAGTACGAGTAACTATTGGTTCGTCTGTATTTGTATGTAAATGCGAAATTTCTATACGGATGACATACGGGTTTGAACAGCGGTCAAGTATGCGAATGCTTACCAAAATCTACTCGCTTCAATTCGTAAAAGACGTGAGTCGACAAAAGTCAACCACTAGCCTTAATTTAGCATGAGTAGGTTATATTTGACCAAGATAGCGTACGTATGATGTATCTGTTCAAGATACGAGCTTATAATTTCTTGCAAGTCATGCCTAACATATCAAAGTTTTTACTCCTACTATGTTACACTTTCTACCGAGGATCTTTCGGCTCTTTCGGCCCACTTCGAGGCCTATGCCCCACAAAAAGTAGTGGGGAAGCACTTTTTGTCAGTCGTCCCTCACCCAGTCGGAGGGCACCTTCCCTATAGTTAACGGAAAGCAGCCTCTACTTTCTAAACTGTGTGTCTTGCTTCGAAATTGTAAAATTATATTATATGTAAAAACCCTATGGTTTTATCTTGACTGCAATCAGTTTTCTGAAGGTAAATCAGATTTGAGTGCTTTTGTTTTCCTTTTACGGCTTGTCTTCATTGTTGGGTTGTTAGTAAAGTAACTATGCAAGAGCTTGCGTGGCCCCACCTTGCGTGCTTTTACAGTTTAGCACACGTAAGCTGGGGGAATCGTCCGTTCAACCTTCAGGAACGACTTACATTTTTCCAATGGCATTAACATATTCAATTCTTGACTAAATATTGAGAGCGTTTAACTTTCTTTGTTTATTTGGATTACTATTTTTGTTAGCTCCTCTCCGACTTGCAGAAATATAATCCTTTTGGCAGAAGTGCTTGTGAATGTTACAAACATTGTCTAAGCAATGTTTGTTCAAATAAAAATATAAAAAAAGGAGCAATGTACTCATAATGAAATGAAGTTATTATTTTCAGTTAAGCATATTGCCTCACTGCACTTAGGTTGAGTAGAAAAATACATGTCATTAGGCATCGACTGCGAAATTGCTTTGATGGCGAGCTCTACCCTTTTCCATTTCCCAACATGTACTTTAATCAATTCCAATATTGCCGTGGGTAGTTCGCCATTTTACACGATAACCAGATTCTGAATGATTGGGTTCCTTGATTTTAATTTGTCATTTCCTTTAGCTGTCGGGATTGATGTTGATTGCTTTAATCGTTATTTCATAAGCTTCTTGGAACTGCGGCTGTATTTTAGAGCAACAGTATTTATCTATATGGCTTTAAATGGCAAGTTTATTAGTATATAAACTTTAGCTTCAGAGTTTTTGGTGAGATATCGATCAAGTTTGATTACTCTTGCTTCGCCAAATTGATATAACCATCCAGCCTACCGCAGTAAAATATCAAATAACATCTCACGTTGGCTGAAAAATGCTGTGCTGTTGGCAGTGATCTCCAATTTGCATGTGTTGAGCGTTGCTTAGAAGACACACTAACAGGTTTTCTTGGGTACATTCAGGAAATAAGGAATCGTCTTCGTCTTGAAATTAGGTTACAAATACAACATCGTTTATAAACAAACATGAATCACAAAATAAACACATCTATACAGGGTTTTCGTGCAATGTCCTCCCCTAGGGTCTCACAGAAGCTGCTAAGCATGCAAGGGGCCTGTCCCGCAAAGCCTGTCCTCTTCGTGCTAACACTGGAGTGCGTCCATGCGACTAGAGTGACTGGGGGACACCAAGGACTTACGGAGACGGTTGTCACTCTTCCTCGAGAATGGGCGGGCTGTGTGAAGGGGAGTCCTTAACCCTGTCGAGGATATCGGCTGGGAGGCTGTTCTTTCTGGCCCTTGGTTCCGGGGGGTCCCATTCCGGGAGACTGTTCTTTCGGCACAGTTGATGGTTGCGGTGGGTGTGCTGGTGAGAGCAATGTTGCCGTGGTGGGGGCTCTTCGCGGCGGGTTTGACTCAGTCCAGCAACCGTTTGGGAGACGAACGACATCTTCGCTTTCTAGTTAAATGGGCTGTAGATGGAAAATTTAGCGCATTTAGATAAAGAGGGGTAGAAATAGGGTTTTGTACCTACGCTCTTATCCATTAATAAATGTTTTATTCTATGATATTACTGTTACATTAAAATTTTTACGTTAATCAGTGTCATTATGTGCGTTTAGTACCTAATCTCAGTCTTTTTCGTCTTTTTATTGCTAACGTCACTGCTACTGCGAGAAAAGTCACATTTTGCCTTAATATCAATGCTAAGTTAATTTGTCTTCCAGGCTGTTGGTCTAATTTTCCAATGAAGTTATTAACTCAACTTTACACCTTCGTGATCCACACATGCAAAGCCTTGAGAACTTGAAGGAAATGCAGAATGAATCGAAAGTGAAACACGGGTGAAACACTGAACAGGTGTTCGAAGTCACGCGACTGATGGAAAGCTTAATTACAGCAATGCCTTTCATTATTGTTTGAAGTTAGAACTTAGTAGACTATTCTATAGTAGAGAATAGTAGACTACTCTCTACTAAAGTGATAAGCACGGTCCTCAAAAGAGGTGATTGCTCACGCTTATGTTGATCCCCGTTAAAGGCTGGAAGAGCCTTTCATAAATATAGAGAGTATTTTTCCACTCTCCACATACGATCAAGATTAGGAGAAGTAGAATAAAATATATTTATTTATTTTCGGATATTAAGCTGGTTTGGATCAGTCAAATATTTTTGTCACTTTTACTCATCTAATTTAATGCCTTATTTCCTTAAAAAAACAAAGTAATATAAAATTACCTCTTAATAATAAAACAAGCTAAAAAAACCTAACAAATACTGGACAAATTGCTATCCGCCACTTGATTCAGTACTTAGTCACCCAGTTATCAGTCAACCAGGACACTTATTCAGCGTCGGAACAATCGTAAATAGCTTGAATAACATAGTGCTTCACTATCAGATCGATAAACCTTTGGTGTCTACGGCGAAGACTAAGGGCCGGGGCCGAACTGAAAGCAACAAATAGTCCTGGGACACGCGATGCCGTCAGGAGTTGAAATTGAATTGACGATTTGAAAACATTACTCCATTGCTCTGTTTCTGTTAAAAAAATGGAATTGAAACGATGTTTTGTAAAAGTACTTGCAAGGAGAGAATTTGAAAAAATTTCTCAACTTGATTGATTGTAATTGTAACTATGTATAAGGATACATAAATTTGAATATTTATTAGAAGAATTGTCATCTTTAAAAAATATATTATACTGTCTCTGTGAACAAGGCTCTGTCTCTGACAGTAGTTGGCTTGATACTGTATAGAGTGGAGACGGGTGGGCCCATTACCTAGAAGTTAGATATTGCAGGATGCCAAATACAAAAGATTTTAAAATTTCAAGAAAGGTATATAGGTATCAATACATATTTTTTGTCCAACTAAAAACTATACGAGTCTGTATCAAGGCTAACTTAAGTCATCCCTGCTAATTGATAAAGCGGCGGGAATCGGACCCACGTCTTTTACAATCCGAGTGACTGCTTTAAACCACTGAGCTACCGAAACCTGGTTAATTTAAACCGAAAAATAAGTTTCGGTAGCTCAGTGGTTTAGCGCAGTCAGAAATCGAACTTTTCCAGATTTTATATCTTTAGATATGAAAAACAAGCATTTTTAAATGCTAAAATAATAAAATCAATAATCAAATACTTTAGGGATAAACTTCGGTCCACAACTAAGTTAGTTAGTTAGTTACCGGTGTCTTCACTTAATCTAAGTGGTTCGGGCCTCGAATATTAATTCGACTCAGCTAAGTAAGCTGTTTCATTCCACGCTAACTGAACCTCTTATCCATGTATTGAATGACGATAATATATCCCGAGTTGCTTTACCGGCATACATAACCTACGTGGAAAACCACGTGACGTCATATCATTACATGTATAAGTAGGTACAGTAAAGTAACTACGTCACTGCATCGTGATACTTAGACCATCAGCTAAACTGGGTCAACGAACGTGTACATTATGATATTAAAGGAGGAAGTGAGCTTGGCATTCAGCCAAGTCCTTTATATGTAAACAACCCCTTTAGCTAGCTTCGCGTGAGAAATCTCTTGGCTCCTTGAATGTAATAGTGGTTTTCTGAACTTGCAGACTTTCACTTAACAGAAAATAACGAGGGTGGCTAAGAGGGAAGATGACTTCTTGAAATCCCGAGGTATTGGTTTGAAGGCAGAACCAAAGGCAATATGCATTTTTGAATATAAAATAGGAAGTGTTATTTAACACTTCGCCCACGCGCTATTCAGCTCGAACGTAGGCTGTTTTCATGAGATTTCTGGGCTTCTCATATCAAGATCATCTGACCCCAGATTATGTAGATCTTGTGGTGCAGTTAATAACTTAGAAACAGTTTTATGCATTTAAAATCCATACTGGTATGAACATTAACACCTCAACAGAGAACAGATTGCTAGGTTCCGAGAAGACACACTATACCTGAGAGCCAGATAAAGTAAAGCTAAATAAAATACAAACACTTGCTAAATAAAAGCAATTATTCAAATAGTTTTATAAATCTATGCTTCTCAGAGCGCCATTTGTAATATACCCCGATTGCTTTGATAAGTTGAAGCGATGACGCGGTAACATCGTTAAAATAATCGCCACTTAAATCGTTATAACCTTTTACGATAATGTGACGATGAATTAGAGTATCGTGTCAGAGTGAATGGGTAACCTTTGCCGCATTCAGGCGAGCAAGGGCGCCGCCCGCCCTCACTATGACCAGTAACGATTTTATGAAGTAAGAGGATTTTATAATATGTTAATTATTTTAGGCTGTGCGTTGTTATAAGTGGTGTTTTATTTGAAAAGCAAAAACAAGAAAACGATCATTACAAGAAGTTTGGATCAGTTTAAAAAAGGCACAATTACAGTTTTAAAAACGCAAAAAACTGTTAATACAGACCAAATAGTAAATAAAACAACTTTAAGGATTTTACTTGCTTACTCGTATAATTATTCGTTTTAACGATAATAACACATTCACAGTTAACATTTAACTATTTTTTTGTTTTGTTTCTTATTAGCTTGGTTCTATAACGTTTCACTCATTAAGATGCGAAAAAAATTATTACAGTTTAGTCATTAAACTTCAGATAATAGGGTTATGGATGACTGTTGAATTCTAAACATCACAAAAATTAAATAGACAAATTCTTGAATGAGTATTTCAATGGCATTCGACCTAACTTTCTATACAATTTTCAATTTCAGCCACATAAGAGTCAAAGCAGACTTCAATTAAATTATAGAAGAAAATCGCTGGGTCCAACGTTAGAGGACAAAAGCTGGCGGTCGAACGCTATGACTAGTAATACCCCTAATTAATAACAGTAGCAGAATTACCCTCTCCGTCGTTCAACAAGGAAATAAAAGGTTGCGCTGAACTGAGTATCGGAATATAACCACAGGGCTGCGACTGTGACGGCCATTACGCAAACAGAGACCATAAAAATAATTTGAAAGGGAAAACGACACGAGGAAAAGCGTTACACTACCCTGTTTTTACTTTACCACCATTTAGGGTTGCCAGTTTATGTCATAAAATAAATATTGTTAAATTGAAACCAAATTGAATGTTTTCATTCAAACCAAAAAAATGTTTCGAGTTAGTCACTTTAAATTTTTGCATAGGTATGTACAAAAGGAACATGTTTTTCTTACATAAATGAACAATAGAACATAGTGTGTGTGTGTTTGTGTAGATACTGTATGTGGATATTTGTCAGTTAAGTAACTATATATTTAACAAGCTTAGAATATCCCCCACAGATACTAGGAGAACTGAATAATAAGAAAATGTATCGAGAATATTAAGAGAATGCCAGGCAGTCCACATCCACCGACCTATAAAAGTCGCAACTTATTTCAGGTCATCCGTCTACCGTCTAGTTAAGTTAGCTTCGATAATTGCTTAGTGTTTTAAAAGCGATATGAAATAGAAAAAGGAAGACAAAGTCCGAAGCAGAAGCTAATTTGCAATAAATGGTAATTGACAATTAAAAGGAATATCGTTATTTTTAATAGTTTCATGCCATTTAACTGTTTTATATAAAGGTTCGTTTTAAATACTCACTGAAACATTAATAAAACTATAAATAACTAAACTGACTTGGAGTCGTCAGATGTCAGTTGTTGACCCTAGCTGGAGGTATTAGGGTAGCATGTTAAAATGATGATTGACAGTAAAGATCACTGGCCTTACATACTCGTACATACATCTTCACAATAATTTGCCCTGAGCTCGCTTGTTGGACTGTTTACACCTAGCTTCTCATAGTTCAGCGGGGTGGCATGTATCTTCAAGTGTGAGACATAGTTTGTATTATTTATTACTAGCTTTCCACCCGCGGCTTCACCCGCGTTATCGTTATATATTATGGCCAAATTACGTAATATCTTTATAAATTGTAGCCCATGTGATAATTTGATGTATAAGCTGTATTACTGTAAAGTTTCATCCAAATCCGTTCAGTAGTTTTGCGTGAAAGAGTTACAAACATACAATACATACATACTGGTACATCGTCACAAACTTTCCCATTTGTAATATTAGTAAGATTAATACACATGCTAAAACATAGAGTATAGCAAGATTTTGTTTTGGCAACCTTACAAAATCGTCAACCGTCCCCTGCCCCCTTCGTGGCCAGTCCTCAGAATAAACATGGGCGGGTCAAACATTAGTTAAAACTTGGACTGTAAAGAGTTATAACAATGTATAGTTGCAGGTATATGGTTAACACAGAGTAACCAACATAAGCTTTAAACGGGTGTAATTAAATGTTTATGTATTAAAGTTCTAGACAGTAAAATATGTTGTCAAAAATATGTATTTATCGTTAACAGCTATCCGTCAGCGGCTTTGCCCTGTTTGACTGTCTTCACCGTCAAAATATAGCCTGAATTAAAAATATATAGCCATGACACTTCCTGATAATGTAGCTTCATATTGGTGAAATAATTTTTAAAATCTGTCCAGTAGTTTCGGGGCCTTTTTAATACAAACAAACAATCAAACAAAAAACAAACAAATTTTTCCTCTTAATAATATTAGTATAGATAATATACGAAAATGTCAAGCTACTACGTGGTCTTGAAGTTAAGCCCAACTCAAGAGGAACAATGAACTTTGCACCGTCCACACTTAGTACAGCAGCAACAGAAGTTATTGAGTAGATACTGTAGTACTATGGCATAGTTGTTCCCAATCTGACTGCCATCTGTGATATTTTATAATTGCTTGATAACCCAGACAAATTAATGTGGCAAGTGTACACCTAAGATGTGGTGGACTATATAAATAGAAGTTTTTATTTTATTCTGTGATCGAAGTAAGCCTGCAGGCTCTAGAACTTTCTAAGATTAAACTAAACAGCTAAGACACGAAGTCAAACATACATTTTAACTGATAAATAAGATAAACCGAAAACACACAAAAATAGTTACCCGGAGAAAATAATAAAAAGGCCACTAAACCCGACCCTTAACTGTTATCTACTAATCTCTGAGCCCGTAAGCTCATTTTACGAGGCTGGCGGTCAACATGGTACCCCATAGAACCCCATTGCCACTGAACGGGGAACAAATATCAGTAAGTTGTGTGCTTGTGTAAGGGTTGGGGATGATGCTGTGTTCTGATGGAGAGATTGACTTTCCATTAGGTTTTTCTTTTCAGAAAGCGTCCTAGGATTCGGAAGGATACAAGAAGGTTTTTAAAACAGAAGTTTTATCGTCAGAAATTATTCTGAAAATGCTGGCATATTAGTTGGCGTCGAAAACATTTGCAAACTACCACAACTTCTTGATCTAGCAATTTGGATAGCTTTATAGAAAGCTATGAGAAAAAATCGATCAAAGAGCTCTGGGAACGTTACTTTCTCAGTATTTTACCACGAGATCAAATCAGAGGTGAGGAATTCCGTAAGAGAACTATAGTAACAGGCTTAGCGCAGCTGGTTAGTAAGTGAGTTTTTAAAACAGCAGTTGGTGTACCGCAGAAAGTTCTAAAATAGCAACCATTAGGTAGCAAAGCAGCGTATGACGCCCATTCTTAAAGTGTACATAATTATGACCCAGGTCTTCGGTTTGATCTCTAGTTAGGAAAAACTTACTTGACGAACATCTGGGTGGTTTGAGTCTTTGACATCCACAGTAGCGGTAGTTACTACACTTAGTTCATGGTCAGAAGAACTTGGTGAAACCTGTTTATGATCTTCATTGTTATTCACAGTTTTCACAGATTTCGATATTCCCAACCACTTTGACAATCTGTGAGGAGACTTGTCGACGTTCAGCGGCGAACGTGTACCTCAAAAAAATGACTTTGAGAAACCATACAATGGTAAACTTTTATAAATGTTTCTAACACTGGCCCAGTGGGTCATCATCGTAGCATAGTGCGACTTCCAAAGATTGTTTAACGAAGAGCGGTGTAAATACTGCCGGTCGAGTGCGTATTGACTTAGCGCGAACAATTATTTGCTCGCTCAAGAGTAGGTCACTTTAGGTTGTCGAGTCGAATGGAAAGAATATGTGATGATCACTGGGTATTACGACAAAAATGAAGTACTCACTATAATTTGCTGATCACCCAAAATCTCTAATAAAAATGAATATTTTCTGCTACCTAGATGCGAGAGCAACAGTAATGTTGTGTGCATGTGGAAATTTTCAGATTAGCATTACGGGTTCGGTCTTCCGTTTCTAACTAGGATTACAACTGTGGAAAGGGGTTAGTTTTCTGAATGTGGAGTTCTAGATTATGGCAAGTGTGCCACCTGGTGGCAGAAAAACAGGCAAGTAATATTGAAACGCGCAAAGGCAGCATCTCTGTAACAAAACGGGCGAAGCGGCTACTAGTGTCAACCATTGATCGATCGTAACGGTCGCCGGTGGCAGACAATTAAATTAATGACTGTGTTTCAGCAAAATGTATATAAATTAGAATTGCTACACTACACTATTGAGATTAATGAACCCTTTGCTATAAAATACATACATAGCATTAGGACAGAGACTATGGTTGACTGATGAATAGGTGATTCAAGTTGAACTAATGGTGAATTGTGAATCTGAACTGGAAAAAATGTGATCTAGGGCTAGTCTTATTGCAATTAGTGAGAATTTAGGGCAGCATTACTAACGAAGACCTTAATTGTGTGAAATAGAGAACTGACGCCGGCAAAAGCTAAGCTTTTGTAGGGCTGAGTTTTTTAAGTTTAAATGTTCCTTCTAATAATAGATAAACAAATACATACATAAAAACGCCTCCGTGGCCGAGTGGTTTCAGAGCTCGGCCCGAAACCCGGAGGGCCCGGGTTCAATTCCCAGGTCGGGCAAAGTGTGTTTTCGGAATTTTCGGAACATAGCCCGGGTTTGTGATCACAGCAGTGGGACATTAGATAGGCTAATTACTACTACTACTAAATACATATTATTAAAATAACTATGTTTTCTTGGCTAGATGATAACATAATAAAATTTTGTGGGTATTGGAATTACATATTATATTAATGGCCAGACATAATTTTCCCACGGTCACATTTCTTATTCGAGGGAATCAGAAGAATACGCCTAGATTGATGAATTCGGCTATAAATCAATGAGTATTAATGAAGATAAGAAGGTATTATCGTGATTAATCGCTGCGGAGTAGCCAGAACCCCGGTCTTTATGAACTGAATTTCAATCAATATTGGTTTAGTTGGTCAGTTTGGGGCTAAGGTTATTTTTTACAGAGAATCCAAAACTGCATTCGCATATTTTATTCACCTAGAAAAACTTTATTAAAGTCAATTTCTCTCGGATGAGTACTGTTTTGATAAATTTCAGTTTATTCAAATAATAAAGATTTCGAGGGGTTTTTATTTAGTCCTCTGATAACTGTATTATTTCCAATACAATAAAAACATTTAAATAACTAGGATAATACTATTTCAAATGTTTTATTTATCAATTAATAGTGAAATCCATAAAAAATCGACTGTACACTACACGGAAATTTGTTCATACTTAGTACTTTTGTAATACAAAATTTCTTTAGACAGAGAAAACCAAAGTGATTGGAAAGCTCAATTAAAGCAAGAATGATGATATACGTACGAGTATACAACAGGACCACTATCTCATTATACCAGTAGGAATTACTAAAAAGTAAATACCCAGTATTTCTGTTGTATGAATGTATAATAAAATATTTAGGTTGTAATAGGTGGGTGGTTACTGTTGACCTCATGTATTGTTTATGAGTTGATCGATATCTCCGCCATTCCATTACTTCTTGGCATTATAATATGGTGTAGTGTGTGATACGAAATGAATGTGAATGTCATATAATCGTTCCGAGACAACGTGTCATGTGTTTATGAATAGTTATAATTTTTAGTATAAATAAATAAATAAATATCCCTGGACATTATTCCACACAGCGCCATCTAGCCCCAAAGTAAGCTAATTAAAGCTTGTGTTATGGGATACTAGACAACGGATAAACATACTTAAATACATTTTCTTTTTGTAAATACATACTTATTATACATAGGAGACACCCAGACCAGTACAAACAGACATGTTCATGCACACAAATGTTTGTACTGTGCGGGGATCGAACCCGCGACCTCTGGTGTAGTAGCCAACTTCTTAACCATTACACCAAGTCGGTCGTCCAAATGTAATATAGTGTAGTGTGTGATACGAAATGAATGTGAATGTCATCTAATCGTTCCGAGACAACGTGTCATGTGCTTCTAAATAGTTATAATTTTTAGTATGTATTGATTGGTATGAACATTCAATGTGTATGTATATGATATTTAAGTAGGTATATATTTTATGTGAAGTGTGTAAATGGTTGAGAAAACATAGCAAAGTAGCAGATATAGTAGCGAGTAGCTAAACTGAAATGGCAATGGGCAGGCCACGTGGCTCGTGAATCAGACTCGTGGTGCAAGGACCTGTTAGAATGGAGACCGTGGGATTATAAGAGACCAGTTGGTAGACCGCAGATGCGCTGGAAAGATGACATCCGGAAGATAGAGGGCCTAAATTGGATACTGACAGCCCAAAATAGATCGAGATGGACGGGACTGAAGGAGGCCTACACCAAATTGGTCTGGGAAGGCTTGAGATGATGATGATGATATAATTTATGTACGTAAACTGTTATCACCTTGACTGTACAAAATTCTAAGTGCTTTTTTGTGTCAATTTACTAAGAAAAAGCTAGCAAATGAGCTTAAAACTTGACCTCCTTAAATAAATAGAGGTAATTGAACGCTATGCTATAATTTCGTTAGATGCTGGTCGTAGCTCATTCGAAGTTATCTCACGTTGGCCAAATGCCAGATGTCTGTCGCTTTAGTTTAGTGGTATTTTTCTGCATCTATGAAATGATTCTTCTTCTTGTCAGATTTTTGTAGTTTTGGTAAAGTTAATGACAGTAGTTAAAATAAGTTATGCAAACTTTTGTTTTTGGCTCCTCTTCTTTCAGTGTGGAAACACCTAGTATATTCTGCGGTCATAGTTGTTCTGATTATTGTGAGCTGCTTATTCAGAATTCATAGATGACTTGTATTTGTATATACGTCTGCACTTACTAGAGTTTCAAAATCATTATCAAAAAGTGTGGATGCAACAATTATTTAGATTTCGGGTCTGTAAAATGTTAAAAATCGAACTAAGCCTTCTGCAGCAAAAGAAGCTATCATTTAAAATGGCATTTGAATTAAATACAATTTATTGCATGTTTGAAGTTTAGGTACGAGACAGTTTAATTGAAATTTAAACGGCAAAAAGGTATATGCGTAGTGCTAGTGATATACTAAGGTAGCCCTAGGGGTAATCAAATGCTTCTTAAACGAGCCACAAAACCTTTTAATAGGAGACGAGGTATGTATTCGAACAGACATAAATGTCGGAAACTGCTTCATGTAAGTCTTATATTATATATTTTGTCAACTTTTGCTAGTACAGGTGTTTTTTCTTGAATCGCACATTCAAGAAAAAACATCATATTTCAAATTATATTCCTTAAAACAAACCAATTTCTAATAACGATTTTTGTATTTCACCACCAATATTTTTCTCGAAAAAGACAGTAGCTTTCGAATTGGTTTTCCACATGACAATAAAGCCTCTTTTACTATCCACTTCAGGTCAACGCCCTGTATTGCTGAATTCAGTTTATTGCTACCGTTACGGGCACCTGGCGTTTACAGCTGTGAAGTGTGGGTAGTAACAGAAACTCTTTCAGAGTCTAGAACATTCGACTTAATTGGGACACATTCATAGGCACCTAACTTAATAGGCTTCATGCCTAAAAGAAGAAGGTAATCAAGATGTATTCAAGTATTTTTAGGTATTTCCAAGATGAGTTTTCCGAGGTATTCCTGTTCAAACATAACTACCATCTACAAACGTCATATCTTTGCTATATACACTAGTCATAGTCTATCTGGGTCAAGAGACTTCTTGTCTATGACAGCTCATTTAACTTTTTGTCTAACTTTGCCACCGACGTGTGTTATTGGCACGATCACCTTGGACCCTACCTTCTGGCAGTAATATGTCGTTAATACATAATTTATTACCTCTAACACTCCTTACGTTTGATTCACGATCGATATAAAATAGGTAACTGGTTGATTTAATTTTAATTGTATGAGTTAACTACTGCATCGATTCAAGAATAGATAGAGCGGTTTATATGCTAAGGTCACTATTACGAGTAATTAATAGGATAATTAATGATTTTCGAAAACTTACAAAAGTATGAAATTGACGCGCTCTAACAGCCCTTACCGATGGGACGCTCCTAATAAAAGCACAGCTTTCACAATTTCTTAAATTATCACTGAAAACACATCACTTTAAAAAAATTAAATGCGTTCTTTTGTAGGGTGTAGGTTAAGTTAGTACGTGCGGGTGCTTCGCCGGTTCGCGACTGCCCGGGCTCGCTCCGGGATCGATGGTTCTGCGCATGTGCGGTGGCTCCCCGCGTCATTTCCATGCCCAATATCTTATGTATGAGAGCGGGTCCGGAGGAAAAGTGAAAAATGGTACGTACGCGGCAGTGTTCCTGTGCTGACGGTGTGGGCCGCTCCAGTAGCGAAGCGGGAGCTCGACACTGGATATTATTTCCGATTACTGAACGAGTTTATTACCTCGTTCGAGATTGGTAATCGGGTTTTTACGATTTTATAATAAACTCTTATCTCTTGAGACTGCGTAGGATGATCTTAACCTAATTTTATTAGTTTGTTGTATAATCATTCACTCTTTTTACGTTTCACTACTATTAGGTGGCCTTCAGGTTGAGATAATAATTGTAGTTATTTCAATACAAATAGAATAGGTATGAAGGAACATTTGTTTCTTTTTTGCCATAAATGGAGTCTAGCGAATTGCGCTGATGTTGCTACATGTCGTTATGTATCTTGCCAGGCATTTCATCATTTCAAAGCGCATATGTTACATTGCACCCCAGTTCACTTCCATAGTTAATATCGTATGTACCTACATAATATGAAATGTCTGTATTTCTGAGCGATGCTGTGTTCCTGGTACCTATTCTCTTCAACTTGTCCATATTATTGGAAGCTCTTTGTTTGAGATAATCCCATCTTAGCCACATTTAGGTATCTAGACTGAAGATTAACCATGATGTAAATATTCGGTCAAGGTATCTCAAAAGGTATTATTTTTGTGATGACAGATTTCTGTTCATTCTTGAAGATTTATGATTCAGAACATTAGGATCTTCATTGCTTCCTGTACTTGATAAGTTTACTTATTTCATCTAGAATGAATAAAGACAGCGAAGTTATTTCAGTTGTCCAATTACATCAGCAGTTTCAAGTCTCTTTGCACGAACGTTGGAACTACATCCAAAATCATTCATTCATTTCCGAATCGAACGTATACAATATTCATTGAATATTTCATAATGTATTTGTACCGTTGCTATGGCCTTTGTATTCCTTAACGTTTTCAGTGGCCATTATGTTTTCAGCAGCGTTCCTTGAATTGTTCCAATTTGGTTCACGCCACCTTCTTCATTATTTACACGTTGTTTCTTATTCAAGTTTACGATGTACGTTTCTACAAAGACTCCAAATAGCTGTCTTATACTTTAACAGGACAATAAGCTACTTTACTTAAAGATAATATTTAATTTTAAAACCTACCTGTACTTTTTATCTCTGTGCCAGACAGAGATGTGGAGCATTTGGTGCTCGTATATCGAGGAAGGAAGAGGCAGTCTGAGGTGTCTTTGGAACTCTGGTTCTCTCTTCCCATAGAGAACTGAAGTTCTCTGGAAAATAGACCTCTGTGTTGGTAAAGCAGTTTCGGTCACTCCGCTGATTACCACCTGCAATTGTAAAATGTTGTTTTGAATTTCAATTGATAAGCTTTAAGTTCTTTTGTGTTGTTTACCACTAAATTTAGTTACATGTTTACGATATTGCATATACCATAGATTTGTGTCGTCTTTTGAAATAACGGCTGAAACTTAAATTAATTTTATCATTTTATACAAACCTTTGCGTAAGCATTAATATCATCCGTTTTCCCGGCAAATCTTTGAAGATCTCTGCATCGGATTACTGTAATGATAATATTTTTAATTACCAAGATGTTTCAGGTAGTGAAAATAAAAAAAATAAAAATAAAAGGGAGTCGATAGTCACCACTCACCGTGCACGTCTATGACGTCATTCCTCGTCAAAATTTCTAGATCTATAGTGCCCTTAAGTGCCTGAAACCGATCAGTGCTTCGCTCCATTCGATTACTGGCAACACTCCTGCGTTTCTCTTCCGTGCTATTAATACTAAATTCTTCTGGAGAGTATGTCAGGCATCTTCTAGAGGATCTGTGCTCAATGACAGGAGTCTCAACATCAGTTGGAAGTATTTCATCATCAAGCTTGCTTGTCTTATGAGCTCTCTCTTCACTTAAGACGTTGCTTGATCTCTTCAAACTTGCAACCGGCGTTATGGGACTCGGTATTCCGTTCTCTAAAATAAGCCCAAAAAGTTCTCTTGACCTCTTGTTTTGAGCTAATGGCTCTTCGTGAGGCATTAAACTGCTATGTGATACATTTGATTTCAAGGAAGTATTGTCATATTGAATTTCATATTCGTTATCACAAGGTTCTACATGACAATTAAATGACGAGCTTAGTGGCTCGCAAAGAGATACATTTTGTAGTTCTATTGCAGGACTAGGCATACCGATTTCTAGTGTTAGGAATGAATTAGATTTGACGTCGACTTCTCTCGGTTTTCTATTACTTTCGTTACCCACTGTAGATCTTTTCCTACGAATACACCTCTGCCTTCTTAAGGCTACATTGTTGTTGTCTTGAGTGGCAGAGAACAGATCGGGAGTTGATTCTGAGGAAACATTTCTTAAATTACTTTTCTCTTGGTACGATACATTCATAGATTGTGATCTATTCAGGGCCTTTTTTACGTATTCATGACGCCTAGCTCTTGACTTAGTTTCAGTGATAATGTCTGGAGTTCGTACTTCCCTTTCATTATAGCCATCACCATCATCCAGAATAAAGCAGCCTATAGGAAGATTTTTTAATAGTTTATCATTTACTCTATGAACAGGCAATATTTTCTTAGTTGGAGTGCTTTTAGGAGACATAGAATTTTCTCGCGAAAGATTAACGTATCTTGCTTCTTTAATTAGGTTTGCTTTATTTTCGGCTTGAGGATTAACAAATAAATCTTTGACTGCTTCCAGGGGAGGGATCTCCTCTTCAACGGCAGGCTGGTTTGCCGGCATGTTGTTTAATATTCTTCGTTTTGATTTGACTATTTTCGTGCTTTTGATGATATCTTCAATCATTCTCTCTAGTGTTATATCTCCCATTTGTGTTGTTGATACAGTTGATTCAGTTTCATTTGTTATTGAATCTTTACCTAAGATAAATTTATTTTCCATTTCCGCTGACGTTTCTTCATCTCTAAGGGGAATAGTAAAAGGATTTTCCACCTTTGGAAAGTACTCAGTAATGTCGTTCGTAAAAGACTTTCTTTGAGATTTGCTATGCGTACTCATAGTACTAAATCGTAACGCTGCGAATTTTACAGATAAAGGCGTGATGGATACAGGAGAGCAACCATCTCTCACCAGCGCGTGTGTATCTCTTTTATCTACAGTAGGAGATCTGAAAGAACTTTCAAAGTCGTTAGACTTCTTCCTAGTCCTTTTTATAGGTCTTATACTAATACCTTCGTTTTTGTTAAAATATAAAGGATTATCCATAAATATGTGATGGCCAAAAATGGGCAGCGTGGTTTTTTCTGTATCTTTAATTAGTGGAAGCGGCTTCTCTATACAGTTAATGACTAAATCCTTTTCATATTCTATTTCGACTAATCCTTCGCTAGCAGTTCTGGTTGTGCTAATAGGATAACTGCCTAATTTTTTACCCATTAAAAATGAGTTTTTACTACTGTCAGTTGTAGAGCTTAATCTGTCAGAAAGCTCATTCAATGAAGGTTCTGAGGTACTATGACTTAACTTTGAAGGACTCGATTGAGTTTTATCGAGAGGTCTTATCCTTCTTTCAGATCTGTAAACACAACTGTCTCTTATGAAAGTTTCGTTGTTAGCACTTGTCATTTCTAGTTTCCTTTTCTTAGCTTCACGGACCCTTCTGCTATAAGTTGGTGGTGTAGGCGGTAAATCAGGTGGTATATCATCTTTGGAGCCGTTTAAATAGAATTTTCTTCGCTCGTAATTGTTATTTGGAGTTGAAGACGGAGTTATATTACTAACATCTTTCAGTGCTAAACCTTCAGATTTCTTAACGAAACCCTCTTTGTAGTAATTAGGAGTGTTACCAATATAGTTGAAATTTTCTTTATCAACGGTTTTAAGGTTATTTTTTCTAACTGCGTTGGACCCTAGAGATCGCCTTTGGTACCGACTGGGCTTTTTACTTTTCTTAACCGATTCAGCGTCTAACGAGCGTCTGACATTGTTGTTGTAGGGGTCGTTTGTGGGTTGCTCACAATCATCTAACGCTTGTTCATCGGTTGTATGGTTGTCTTGATTCTTCTTGCCATACACTGCCCACTTCAACATGTTGATGCTGAAACAAGAGAAATTCGAATTAAAATACGAAATAAAAGGTTTTTTAAAAACATCTCGTGTTTTCCTATTGAAGTCCAATGCTTTTAATACTCTATTAAAATAAAAAGTAAACTATGAAAAGTAGGTATAAAGTTGAGACAGTATGTATCAGTATAAATACAGGAAAAAACTTAAGTATATATTATTCACAGATGTCATTTGTAAACTTTGTTTGTTGATATTAGTGAATACGAACAAACATGAATCTAACGAAACCGGACACAAATATGATGTTTACCCACATAAGCCTATTGGCATCAGTAAAGTCAACAGTCATTGAAACTGTTAAATCTGTTCACACGTTAATCTGACGAGATGATTTCCATGATATTATTCGTACGATGAAATCACGGACAGTAAAATTATGTAGATTATGTCGAGCAGGATTATGTCGATTCGAGAACTAAAGATGGGTTCGGCCAATTGAGTGATATATCAATTTTGACACAATTTCCCACTTTGTTAAAAAATCAAGCTTATTTCTGTGCAAAATCATGTCTTCTAAGTGGACCACTTTAATGATCGTCTGTACTTTTGACTTCTCCTTGTACACTTAAACACTCAAGCATAACACGGTGGACTTCCTACTATCCAAGCAACATATGGTAGCTCATCAGCTCAGGGGGCCTACTTACCAAAACGTCATAAAAGCTACCAGGTAACGTACTGAATTCAAAATTCAAAAATGCTTTATTCAGGTAGACCATAGATTTACAGTTCTTTTAAATAGTCATTCAACATTAAATAGCTATAGTATAAACATACATAATATTAATACAATTTATACACTAAATAAGTAAATATAATGCAAACATAAAATGTGACTACCACCGGCGTCGGAAGTCTGATTCCACTGAGAAGACGCGGCAAGAAACTCAGTAGTTGCTCTTTTAAAAAAAGGTGGTTTAATTTAGGTACCTAGTAGAATTACTCAACAACAGTGCTCATCAAAATGAATATTTTGATGAGCACCGTTTTTTGCTAACTGAAACAAATGCCTGCGTGTGTACAGATATTAATGAGTGAAGAAGGAAAATTACCATTAGCTTTAACACCTTTAGAGTTAATCTTTATAATTTGATTATAAGCTATCTAATGGACATCATAAGTGAAGATTATAGACTATCATCAGTAGGCCACCGATTTGTTAGACTAGAAACATGTGAAGGTTTGATTGCAGAAAATGAGTTCAGCAATACAATTATGAACCCGCTTTTATATCGCGGAAAGGTTTGACGGGCCGTTTTCAGAACATTGGAGGACTGCATATGTTAAACCCTCGAATCTAGCTGCAAAGTAAATAAGTCCCTAAAACTACGTATATTGTACTAACATAGTTTTAAATCATTATTGTTACTAACAAATCTATGTGGAAAATGTAAATGCAATTCCGAATTAAATGATTAATAATAATAATATATGTCCGTTTCCAGTAATGAAAAGACGAGCTGATGGGTCAATTCTATAGAAAGTACGATTAAAAAATATATTCAATATCTTGGCCAGCTAAGGTGCTGCAATGGGTAGATTTCATCTCTGGTGCCCTACAGGTCCTAGGTTGATAACGATTTATATACCATGAATGAAACTCAGCCGTATTATTGGGCTTTCAATAGCCTGAAACCTGATATGTTTTAGGATTTGACATTGTCATGTCACGTCATGTCAAATCCCAATACAAGATGTTCGCGAACGATAATGTGACAACTAGTGGTAGACGTACTGATCGCGATTGAAAAATGGGTTGGTGAAGACATATTCATGCCAGATTTCACTTTAATTATTGTATCAACATCTTATTTAAAGATAATAAAGGAATTGATATCGCTATTTAATCAAAACACATTACGAAAAAGGCATGCTTCGTTTGTAAAAAGCACGACATTCTTGTGCGACCTAAGAATTTAACATGCCTGGACGGACAGAAAACTTAGCAACAAGAGAGAAATGACGGTCTAACCGCCGGGTAGCCCACATATTTGCCACAAAGTAGGCATCGACACCTGACGGCCATACACACAAACTTAATGACCAATGTATTTGTTCCCACCGGGTTTTCTTCGAAAGTATGTTTACTACAATGCTATTAACTATCACATAGTTAATTATTATTGCTTTACTGCACTTATGTCCATGTTTAAAGTGTTTAACTCAGTTTCAATGGAAAACATTAATTTTACGGCTTTTTGTTTAGGTTTAGAGATTTAGCAACTAGAAAGCTTACGGACAGTATTTTGACAGATATTTTGGAGAGACTATACTTCTAACGCAAACATTTTCATATTTCTGGAAGTTAGTCAGCACGGTGGTTAAAAGCGTCGAATGGGTTCTTGCATGGGTTTGATATTCGTACCGAAGCACAATCTTGCGACGACACTCAGGGTAGCTTGTTTTTTTTATTACAATTAGGTAAATCGAGGCAGTAAAATAAAAAAAGTGTTAGGACAGGAAAGACCGAAAAATAATGTTAAAATGGAGGATTTTTTTTTTAGATATTTGGGTTCGATATGAGTTATTCTGAAGACTACTAGTTATATTTAATATTACTAGTTATATTTATATTTAATCCTAGGGCTCAAGTGGGACTTGAACCCGAGCTTCCCGCCATCCGGGCTAGTTTTCTTGTTTCTGTAACTGAAAAAAGAGCATTGTTGTACATACTCGTACATACCATCACGACTATCCCAAACGGGGGTCAGAGGCAAGTGACTGTTGCCGTCATGGTGAACGAAACACTCAGAAGCCTCCACCACACCATGATTTTCACCATGGTATTAGAACCCAACGTGGTAGGTGGTGAGCCTTCCGCCACTATCCGGGTCGATTTTGGTTTTTTATTGACGTTTTCCATCACCGGAGAGTTAGTCGGAAATTAAACAATGAACACAAAGATTTTAGATCTGGCCAGATTTGAACTCAGGACCACACGATCCGCGATCCAAGTTGGAGTTCTTAACCACTAGGCCACGACGCTCTCCTCATTGTTGTAATATTAAAAATTCAAATTGTGCTTATAATTTGCTGAATCATACTAGCTCAAATGCCCAAAAAGGTATAGCCTAACTGTATCCGATTGACCTGGTAATCACATTCGCAGATTACATCGTAATAACGGTGGCTAACACCCATGTCATAAGCTCGGAACCGTGTCTGATGTCAGACGTCACGATTACTGCAGCCGTTAGTGTACTGTAATGCAAGAACAGTTACCTGCAGCTCAAGGGTATAACTTTGGACTTCCTCATCATCATTATTAGTACCACAAGATGCCCTGCTGAAGAATAGCCTTCTCCAAAGCCAGCTTAAGACTGCGTTCGCCTCCAAATGATCTCCATACTAAAACTTCCCTGCCAGGACGGTATGCTTACTTCCGAGGACGCTTAAGAGGACACAGCACGGACGAGGAAGTTGAAAAATAGGTATTTGTAAAATCTATTGCTGTCGCTAACTTCAAGGATTGAGGTCAGCAACAGAGTGCAATAGCGAAAACTGCAACTCGGACCGGAATTACCTATCAGAAGTTCACAAACCGTCGTTTCGTTGTCCCCTAATTCCTCTTCGAAAAGTTGACTGATTTGATTACTTTTATCATAAAAACAAAAGAATGACTTGGGTCGTGTTTCTATGTTTTCTTTATTTTTTTTATATAAAATTCGTTCTCTGGATGTTTGAACAAAGTAGGAATTTTGTAGGTTCTATCTGATAATTTTTAATAATTTATTCGTAATTTAAAAGAACACTTAGACGTGCTAATGTTGACAATAGATTTTTTTGGACAAAAAATTCATCTACTAGCAAAATCAAGGGAGGAAACAGGACACTACGTTGATATAAAAAAACGGTCCTTCTGTGGCATCTTAAATACCGAGGTTATAATTACAGCCACTGCAACTTAATCACCCGCTCGGCTCCGTCAACGACTTGAGATTCTTTACTGATTTTTAATTTTTTTTTAACGAATCTAGCATGACCCTCTATCAAACTCGTTGAGTGACCAAATGCTTATGGAGTCTTACACAGTCAATCGTATTTTTTTCTTAATTCAGAGGACCAGTAATGTTTACTACTGAAAAGAAAAACCTTGTTTTTCATAGTAGTACATGACTATTTACTACGACAACGTTTTTTATTTATCATTTTATTACATACACACGATACATTCCATCTACAAATATTCTTCGCAAGTCAAGTAAGAGTAACGATAATGTTTGAGTAGAACCGTTATCTTTTAGTACGCGTTGTTTCGGGTTTTATGGCGCCAAATGTGGGCTTCTGGGTTGGTACTTAGTGTGGTGATTCTGCCGTATAGCCAGTCTAGAGATTCCAGATTTATGACAATCGTGCAGTAATAAAACTATACATTTCTTGAAGTTATGGAGAGAGATAAATAAGATTGAAAGTATTGATACAGTCTATTTGAATAAAGTTATTAGTTTGAGGAAGAATTTTGAGTTTGATATAATTCTATATTAATAAAACTGTCGCCCCCGACTTCACCAGCGTATTTTCTTACATACTCTTTTTCCTTAGAGTGGTATTTAGTAAACTATTGTTTGAGTCGAAACTAGTCTCTTAGTATCGTGTTTCTATCACAGTGTTAGGACATTATATGCTTATCTACTTGAAAGTATCGCTCATCTACTAAGTACCTACATTATATGGTAAAATTAACATGTATTATGATAATGCTATGTGCTTTGAGAGTTAAAAGTAATTACCTCTAACTTAGTCAGCTCATGAATAGAACAATGTTTGATTAAACATGGTAAACCGTTATTAATTTAATTTGCAATCTATTATCAATCTAGGAACTTAGACCCCTAATTCGTATTTACAATTCAAATTAAAACCACTTTAAATTCGATAGCACAACCAAAACGTCACTATAATCTAATTATCCCGCCAATCAAAAACGTCAGATAGGAACCAGAACATTGTTATGCTAACTTCCAAATTTTCCTACAAAAAGATCTTTGTTCGTCTTTCAGAACGGCCGATTTCATCTCGGTTACGCTGTAGGCAATTACTCATATATTTCCTTTGCCTACCAAATTGAGTGTGTAATTATAATTTTGGCGCGCATTCATACCACCGTCCCCTGACAGTCACATGCTGCGCTCCAAAACCAGTGTGTACACAAAACGACCCTGGAGAATTCGCGAACTAATACTACACCGCAAAAACAGGGCGTACGACTCCGTCCATTATCCTCTCCCTTGCTATTCAACAGCAAATTACTATTGAATTTAAGATTTCTTCTGGAGCATTTTTTAATATCAAATGCACGTCTCGCGAAACAGGGGTCTTGAACAAAAAAGTCTCTTTTGAGGCGCCTTACCGTTCGATTCCAGTCGATTTCCGAACGATGCTCGAAATAAGGTTTAGTTTAACGCGAAATTCGATTTTGAAACTGTATTTCAACTGTTGGTGAGTAGCCGACGTCAACGATGCCTTTTGAATAGAACGGAACACGTTTTGGCTGATTCGCATTTTCGGAACGTAAGATGCATCAGTGATCTTTAAGTCTTTTTGTTTGAAAATATCTTATAAGAAATCTGGACTCTATAACCCACGTGTTAAAGGTTTTTTTTACCAAATTAATAAGAGTACCTACTGGATAAAGAAATGGGGCTCTTATTTTGAATGCGAATCAACCGGCTTGCGCCAATTTCTGAACGGATATTTTCCCATTTAGAGTTTGAAAGTGATCTGCATCTTCACGGCATTTGTGTAGTGGCTGCAGTATTTTTGAATTTGGACGGTGAACTCTAAATTGAAAAATATACAAAGAAACTGCTTAAGTCCTTACGAAAAAGAATTGCATGAAAAAAAAATCGAAAAAACGGTTATACAAAGAATTGACATCGTTTTCAAGTACTTAAGTATTAAAATCTTTCTAAGCCATCCACATTGTTTTTTTTTGCTTTATTAATCAGATGGTAAAAAGAGAAGAAAATTGAGTTTTTCTGGTCTTTGTTGAGAACTATGCGGCAATAATAGAGCAACCTGACCACTGGAATGGATGTCTGCTGTATATTGTAAGGTTCTGCTATTCCGATAGAGGCTTATGTTCAGCTTATGGCTGCTAATGGGACGAATAATAAAATTAAAAAGTATCTCAATTATCTAGAAACCCCTTTTTTAACGTATGAAAAACTATTAAGTTTAATTTTCAATGAAATGTACAAGCAAAAAACCTTACTGGCAAAAGTGCCCTAAGAAGTTCTTAAAATAATTCAATAAGGAACCTTTAGGAAAAGGTTACCATCGAGAACGACTGAAGGCGCAAACGGGGCAAAACCACAAACATACAAGTACCTATTTTATTCCTATCTAACAACTAATGGTGCGTATAGCATTTAACACATTTTACACTTTTCCATTTAAAATGTTACGCCAAATGTTGGTGCGTCGGTTGGGCAGCAGGTGGCGCTGCCTATGAATAATTCAGCCTGTTGACCCCCTGCGGAACCATATTGGTAGTTGGACATTTTTAAACGGTAAATATGCAAGAATTCCAAATGTAATGTTGGTGGTTTTTGGTCCGGTAAGGTAACTATAGTTATCCACACATCCTGTGATGAAAGTTATTGTTTCGAGTGATTTTTATAGTTTATCAATCGATCCAAAAATATTGACAGAATAGGTAATAAAGTAGTTGCTAAACAGCCACTCGATATCCGACGTAGAGTAACAGAAATTCTTTGATCACTAATTTTCAAAGAATAGCAAGATATAGGTATAGCATCATTGAAATAAAAATTAACAGCATAGCAAAACTTCGTAGGTCACTTAATGTTTAGTGTTTGAAAATTCATATTCTGTTTCTTTAATCAAATGTCAATAGACATAAGTATATAAAGCAAAGCGTATAAAAAAAATATAAGTTGTTCTCTGTGACTCCTTCGAGAGTTCACCGTACTTTTTGATAATCTTGTCTTTACATGTGCATGATTGAATAACAGACGCAAATACATAATTGCAGCATCTGCGAAAACGCCAGCACGCGCCTACACCGGAAAAAGAGCACCTGTAGCTAACACCTTGCTGTATCGACATTCGATGATACTGGCGATCAGTAATTTATAGCAGATCGATTGGTGTAATTACTTGAGAACATGTCTATGGTTTGCAACGGTTACTGTTCACCGATTGGCCGAATGCATTGACATTTTATTTTCAAACATTGCATTCTTTATTTGACGTACGAAAACAAATTTAAATTTTCATAGATACTTAATTTGTACATCGTGCACCGTAACGGGAACGAAAAGACTACCTATCTATGGCTGCGCTGAAACTATTTAACTGACTGCAGTATCGGTCATTGGGCAAAGTTTTTAGTCACACATTAGGATTCACACATTCACCAAGAATTACAAACATCTTAATGCCTATATATCGTGATTGTGCCATCAAATATATAAACAAAGGAAGGAAAAGAAGAGATTGGAAGTTCGAGAGGTAAAGTACCAGACCTAAACGCAGTAGAATAGATAATTGGCTAAGTATGATTCACATTTATCATATTGTTCTAAAAACGCTGATCACAGCTTCTTCAAACTTTACTTCGTTTTATTTTCAGTTACATCAAAATTAATTCAGAACTTGTTTTACTTTTTGGAACTGAAAAAAAATTAAACGTAAAAATAGTATTTACTCCGAAACAAGCACCATTCATTGACATTAGTTTTTTTTATAAAAAAGTTTGTTCACCTGACGATCTCAAGTGACGCCCGTGCGTACGCACCCCCACCTCCGTCCCTGCACGCAGCTGTCGGCGCAGGCGCCTCGATAAGTGCTCTAATTACCGTCAATTAGTAGGTACCATTTGGAGTACTGACCTTTTGTATTATACTGACTTATGATTGTTCTGACCCGTCGATGGTATAGTGTTAACTTTTATTTGATGCAATGTTGTTACATTTTATTTGTTTAGTAGATGATTTACAAAGACAAGAGTTTTTTTAGGAGCAACTTAAGATCGTTTGCAGGGGGGTAGATCGTAAACGTCGTATTTTTTGAAGATTTTCTTGATTTTACAGCTTAATTCAAATTAAAGTGTAAATTATCTTCTATTATTGTCTGCACATTTTAATTTTATAATTATAACTTTATTTGTGTACAGTGAATTTTAACAATTATTAAAAAAAAATTTTTTAATTTAGCAAATAATTGGCGACTACCTAATTTTGGACGATTCAATCTGTTTTTTATATAGTATTATGCAAACAATAAAAGTGCAAAAATTTTAGTTTTATTTCAATTCAAAAAAATTATATCGAAAATCTTACAAAAATAATAAATAATCAGAAATTATATCTGCAGTTATATTTTCAAGAGTCTGTACTTTGTCACTGTATTCATAATCATTTATTCATTTACAAGGAACATGGTACATTGATATACCTATCTGAAATAGTATATATAGTTCATACATGTTTCGCAAAAATTGCATGCCAATGCCAATCTACAAAATCCTTTGTTGATCGAAGACTAAATAATAATATTCGGTTTTATACTTTAGTTAGTAGTTAGTATAGTTAGTTACTAGTTAGTACCTATAGTTAGTTACTTTAGTTTTGTCAATTTTAATAAATTTAATGTGAGACAAAAGCAATTGACTAAACGTACTAAGTATAGAGAAAGTAATTAAAAGAGAGTGCTTACAAATTTTAAGATTCATTGAAAATTATAAATAATTTAGATGTCTTTTTGACTTCAAAAGAAAAAAACTATTAGGATCTTACTCATTATTAAAGTAGGTACTTAAATGTTTGCAAACTCTCGAGTTGAGACGTGCTTTAACATTGAGCTTTAATTTTTTTCCATAAATCTGGATCGCTTAAGGATTTATTAAAAAAATTACCGCTTACAAAGCAACTAGTATGTTTAAATTATTCAACTTTGTATTTCCAACGTACGCTTGTTTTGACTAACGCACTGTGGGTCAACCACCCCCGTCCGCGGTCACAATATGCTACGACGATCCTATTATAATTTATAATTTTATCTATCTATGATCTCACCATATGGCCAGACTATTCGCGGTTGCGTCAGCAGCTTGAAGGGGTTTTAATTTTTTTCTTCTGTCGTTATTTCATAGATTTATTATTCGTAACTTAAATTTTGGTTTCACGATACCTAAATTTTCATATCTAACCTAATGAGAGTAAGACAGGCAAGATAAAAAATATAGTTTTTGGATCGTTCCCATGTTTTACACGTTTTGTTCGTAAAATGAATAATGATAACTTATACTTATTTTATCTGCCCTTAAATTATTTTCTTATATTCAATTATAAAGCAGCAGCTCTAAGATAAATAGTGTCAAAAGCGTTAACTGGAAAAAAGTATATTCTGCGTTTATAATTAGAAAAAAGAATACTACTACTACTATTTTTAGATAATTATCATTGCGATGAACATTTAAGTAGGTACTTTTTTAAAGATCGCTACGCTAGAACAGCTCCGTTGTTTTTATAAACAAGCCTTGCGGCTTCACTTATTAACAAGGTCGTGTAATTAGGGGTATTAATGCTGCCCAAAAGACATTCGGACATAAAATCATTTGCCGTAAAATTATCCATGAGTAAGCTTTGTTAATTAATTTAAAGTGGCTTTATACATTCGTAATTAACGTGGGATAGTAGGTATACATGTGCATTTGTGCTTAAACATACCTAAAAATTGCAATGCTTCCAGCCTTTTTATGGCTGTAAGAATATTTCAGCGACAAAACAACATTTGTTAAAGAGTTTCTTGCTGAGGTGTTCGGTCGAATTAAAATACCCAAATCGGGTGGTTGAGTTTAATCATGCTTTTTTAGTGCCTGTATTTGCTTATTATGTTATTTTTAATATCAAATAACGGAAGACGGCCTGCAAGTCTGAGTATTGAAATAAGTTTTGATTTGCGCCATGAACTCATTGCGTTATCCCGCCCTTTTCGTTTTACTTTTATTATCTGTCCAGAAATTTCCTCACTTCTTTACATTAACCACACAAAAAAAACAATAAAGGTATCACTCCTTTATTGTTTTTGATGGTCCAATTTTTCAGTGATTTTAATTTCAGACCTCTATTCGCTTTATTAAGTTTTCATTAACAAAGGCTTTTTTCATGTAACCCGGCACTTTCTTAATTTTGTTTAGTTATTAACAAAATAAAGAAACCTAACTGTAAAACCAAGCAGATGTCACGAAGGCACCCCAGCAAATCCGACTATTGTTCCCTCAACAATCGTTTTCGGATTCGCCTTCACGAAATTGGAATAATAACATCATTGTCATATAATCTGGAGCAGGCAAGATGCTGGATCTTCTAGCTGTCATTCATTGTTGTTTGAGGAAGTGTGCAAAATTTGACAATGCCGATGCACTGTGGTTCAAAAGGTCACAGCTGTCTCGTCTCGTATCGTCCGTAAGTCGACGGCATACCGTCGCTTTCGGGTTAACTTTTAAACGGTTCACCAAGGAGTTTCGATCTAGTTTTTTTCTGAAATGTAAATGGTATGATTTATTTTTGACAACAATCGCACCTCGGCGCGGGTTGTGGGAATTACGAGCGATCCTGAGGGGCGGACTGGCGGACTCAATAAGTTTGATTGCGTATTGAGAAATAATTCGTTTTGTAATTCTTTGGGGTAAGAAGGTCACCTTCGTTGTTGGGGAGCTAGGTTGGCATCACCGCTTTAAAGTATACTCGTGTGATAGTGAAATTGATTTACGTAACGTAATTGTGTGTGAAACATTTTTTATAATGACATGATTAACTGTGGCCCATGAGATGGAAAGAAAGTTACAAATCGATCACTTTACTTGTTAATATTGTCTAGACCAGATTGCTTTCGTCATATAGCCAGGCAGAGTTGTTAGTTATCTATGCAATAAGAAATAATGTTTCTTTACGAGTAGGTATCATATCAAACCATAATGTGTATTTTTTTGTTTTACCTATTAAAGAAATATTATGGTCGGCAATTCGCACGTAATGCCTCTGGTACCACAGGCGTCCATAGGCTTCGGTAACTGCTTACCATCAGGCGGGCCGTAAGCTTGTATGCCACCTTGTGGTATGAAAAAAGTACAATTATAAATATGTTATTTATGTTTATGGCCTCTAATGGTACTTAAAAACATCGAGCATCCTATTCAAGTCAGTCAAAGGTCAACCTAGAAGACATGAGTAGTAAATGTTAACTGTCTTGTCAAAAAAAGACATCAAATACTCATTGCTTCTCGAGTTAAGTAATAAAATTACTTTATTACGTGTCTACTGCGGCAATAAAATAAAACTGCCACTCGTTCTTCACTATTACTTAACAGATAATTGAAAAGATTATCTTCAGTTAATAATAGAGTAGTAAGAGTTTATAACCTCTTCCGATGTTTACCTTTAAATTTAGAACTAACAGCAGATTTTTTTTACTTGATTGCAAGTCCGAATCCCCTTTGAAAGGTGATATTTCATACAACAATGCCTGGTTGCACGCCGTTATTCCTTCGCCTTTTTCTTAGTGCAAAAAATATAAACTCTATACTCTATTGTCGACTTTGAAATGGAACTTTTTTGAAATGAGAACACGTTTTCAAGCGTGACTTTTCAGAAATGGCGGCATTAGTGAAAAAGGGTTTGTTTGACAAACCAGTTTTACTTTCGACGGTTACCCGAGGACCTGCGAATGACAGTTATTGATGTGTCAATGTTTATTTTAGATATTATTTCGGACGTTGTGAAGTGAAAAAAAGGTTCGAAGTTTTTGGTGCTGTCCACACAATGAGCCGAATTCTTGAAAAAAGGGTTTTAAAAATGGTGCAAGTTTCATCCATGATTTGTTTCAGCATTAGTTTCAGAATAATAATATCTATTTCATTAAATATAAATTATGAACATACGAACTAATATTCTTATTTATAACTTAAATCGCAGAACGACTAACTCGCCGGTAATGGAAAACACCTATATAAAACCAAAGCAACCAGGATATCAGCGAAAGGCTCATCATCTATTACGTTTGGTTCTGATAAGTGGGCTTCTGAGTGTACCGGTCATCATTTTGGCAACAGTCTACTTACCTCTGATTACCCCGTTTGGCAAAATAGTCGTGTGAAAAAACATTTAAATTGAACTTAAAAAGTGATACCGAAAGTTGTAAAGTTGTTAGTGGAGTTAAAATTTGGAGTCTATAGGTTATGAATACTTCCATTAACAACTGTATTTAACCAACTAATCCGACCCCAAGATAGTAAGACCCATGCCTGGGAACTAAATCCCTTAATCCAAGGAACCAGGAGGTCAGGAGGCCAACCATGGTGATTTATGGGACACCTGGTTATCGTGGGGGAGAAGGACAGAGTAGTAAAGAAGGAAAGAGACACAAAGGTAAAAGGTAAAATTCATCAGATTTATTAGTTTCAAATAAATTTCTTACATGTTCTGTTTATTGAGGGATCCGGCAATGTAAGTTCTTAGTTGTTTTTCTACTCAATATTTAAATTTTATAGTTAAAAAAATAACGTCAGGGAAATATTATATTCATCAACTAATTATTTTTTTATTCATTCTCACTCACTTATTCATTCACATATACTCGTAGTTGCAATAAGGTAACTTAGTTCTTATTACTAATGAATGAATTAAAGGTACTTTTTATACGCAAAAAATCTGTTATCTACCAAACAAATTATGAGTCAACGTTAAGAATCAATTAGCAATATGTCACACTCCACTCGATCCTGTCAATTACTAGTCAGTTAAGGTAAACGCACCTATTACTGTCGCTGCTCTAATTATGGGCCAGTTATTGCGAAAACTCGAAAGACCTTGTTTTCCAGGACATGTGATGATGTCGTCACATGCACCTATTGGTGGACGCCTAAACCAGAGCTTAGCGTTTTATAGAAGACAAGACTGGCTAGTTAGCGCAATGTTTAGTGGTCCCACCTACTAAGTTGTAGGACGAACGTTCGATTTCTACCCAGAATGAAAATACTTGCATGTAAATTTTTTTGTAAATATGCTATATAATCGATGATATGAGTACTATTATACTGAATCTCATAATACAAATCCTGCTTACTTTGAAGGCTTAGATGTCTCAGATATTCATTTCCGTTAAAATCCCCACCCATAAATTTTCTCGCTACTAATCGATTAACAGTGGGCTAAATTAGATCGTTTGAAGTGATTAATTCCTGTTAGCTCAATTCGGTCCCATAACCCTTCATATCGTTACGTTACATTTTTGTGCATTTGTTAATGTTACTTTTTTTTTCACTTGTTCGGCGTAGGTTAAAAAGGGTTCCGTGTGAACTGTATTTTTTAAAATGATTTTTTTTAAACTTGCTAGGTCAAATAGCGAGTGAGACAAGGATTAATGACAAAATAAAAACAAAGTAGATCGTAACGTGAAAATAAAGACACAAAAAATGTTTGTCACAATAATAAGTAGATTAGAAAACAATAAACAATAATAAATAGATTTATTTATTTGATCATCACACAGCTTCTTAAAATTTACAACTTCGATAGAATTAAAACAATGCTTCTTTTCAACGACAGCACCTTTTTATCTTTTTAGTTATAAACACACTCTTCATTTACAAGTTTGAACAATCAAAACACGTGAATAAAAAAAAAACATTTAACGCTTCTGTAAAGTAAATGAATATTTTCCATTAATAAGTGATTTCCATGAATTAGCACTTATTCCAATGTTAATACGTTTGCAAATACCTACACCAATAATGTCAATAGGACAATTTAACTTCGCCTGTACTTGCAACGGGTGTCAATCTTCCGTAGCTATTGTTTCGGTGGCTTACGATTTGTTTTCATTTTTTTATGAATAGAACATAGACAAGAGGTTGTCTTTTTTAATTTTGAATAGGCAAGGGTCAAAAGAATTTCAAGTAGGGAATTAATATTTGTTTGTTGCGTGACTTTAAGACGAAGGGATGATTTTTATTGCAGGAGACCGCATTCATTTGAATAAAGAATGCATAATGTATTTACGTAAGGAATTAATTCATTAAAAAAGAAGCAAGCATTAGTTCAGTAATGTTGCTGGAAAATAATTACCGATCAGAATGGTTTAAAATGAATATGAAAATGCTCTTTTTTCTCGCTACAGTTATTAATTTCAAATGTACCTATCATTCATAATTTACCCATTACAATATTGTATACTATCTGCAAAATTTGTGAGTAAAATTATTTTGCAGAAAAATACATAAAAAGAAGATTCCGTTGAAGATATAGCTGCAATCCTTCCCTTCACAAAGATAGCGTGATAATTCCCTAGACTATGAATTAAAAAATAACGATATGCACTAGACTGTGAAAGCATTCTCACAGGCTAAAAAAATTAAAAAGAGGTTGAAATCGCAAAAACCTCTCGCACGGTCCGATGACTCTATGGGGTGTGGTATAATCTGTAATTGGGAGAGGTCTCTTTCGCGCGCAAACGTATAGGGTTTACACCAATCGTTGTACTTTTTTAGTTTACTATAAGAAATAAATATTACATTATCCGACGTACGATGTTCTGCATCAGACTTTCAAAACTGATTTAGAAAAAGACGGTAATCTGCAGTATCCTTGCAAATTTAAAAAAAGTATTGTGATTGTGCTTTCTTAGAAGAAATATCCCTGGACATATCCCTGGACATTATTCCACACAGCGCCATCTAGCCCCAAAGTAAGCTAATTAAAGCTTGTGTTATGGGATACTAGACAACGGATAAACATACTTAAATACATTTTCTTTTGTAAATACATACTTAATATACATAGGAGACACCCAGACCAGTACAAACAGACATGTTCATGCACACAAAGAAAAGCATTGATTTCCTTGATAACATCCCTGTAGGTAACGACAGAAACTAGAAAAATAAAACTTTGGTGGCTTGAGCTAAATCTTTCTAGTTTCCATATTGAAATGGAAAGTAGAGCATTGGAAAAGTTTAGTAAAATTGATTAATTAGCTGTAAGAGAAAAAACTTATAGGAGAAAAAGAACAGGATGAAGAATAATAGAAAAAAGTAAATGCTAGTATTTATTTTAAATAATTTATAACTTCTAAGTGGTAGCCCTGCTATAGAGTATATTCATTTCATTCTATCAGTAATTAAGAGCTTACTGACCCTTTAAGGGCGATATTGTATGCGTGAGAGTAGTTGTTGTGATCCATTGTCTTATTGAAGAGCGCTCAAGAGTGTGTGAGCGAGCACTTAAAAGTTTTGCGAATGGGTTGAGCTGACTTTTCAAGTGGAAAAAGTGCGAATGAGCTTGCGCGTTGTAAAAGCTTGTAGCGTTAGAAAAAAAATTAGTTTTTAGTTGTAGGATTTTCTATCGCATTACGACATTATCTACAATTTTACTAACTTGTACTTTCTATAACGCGTAGTTATTTGCCAAGTTCTCTTTAAATTTCAATAAAAATAACTAAGTACTTAAATTTGTTCCTATCCGTCACGGTTTAGGTTATCGATTCGGCGTTATGTTACTCACATTTTATTTATCACTTTTCTTACGTGTTTTATTCCATGCCATACTTGTGAAAGATCAAGGCGTTTCAGACTTAAAACCACCTTAAATATTAACTATAGGAGAAGTAAAACCTACTTCTTACTGTGACTAACTGAAAAACATTTCGATAACCAATTATGCTCGGATCATTTTCACCGACGGGTTTAATTATAAACGTTCTGCACGTAAAAAGACTTTTTTTCATTGTCTATTCTCCCAGAACTTTGTAATTCGTCGATTCATTAAACTTTATTTTAAGTATTGATTTCAATAACATCACTAGAATTGTACCTTAAAAAAATCAAAATGGCGTTTTTGCTGACCGTACTAAAAATTAAATGCTAGACCAGGGGTTGTAAACTAATAAAAGTCAATATATACAGACCTTTTTCAAAACTAACAGCCAACATTACCACATCGAATGAGGCATTGATCAATAATTTATTACGTATTGCTATGCACATGATGTTTACATAAATTTAAAAAATACGGGGTGAGTTTTACTTCCACAACCATCGTGGTTTGCTTGCGACTATGTTATGGTCAATGTTTAACCAACACTCAGATAGGATTACTTGAAAACCATTGTCATTTCTCACCAATATATACAATATATATAGCCTCTGCCCGCGACTTCGTTCGAATGATGATATAGTCTTTAGCCTTACTCGATAAATGGACTATCTAACACTGAAATATTTTTTCAAATCGGATTAGTAGTTCCTGAGATTAGCGCGTTCAAGCAACAAAGCAAACAAACGAACTCTACATACATACCATCACGACTTTATCCCAAACGGGGTAGTCAGAGGCAAGTCTGTGTCCCTCTCACACACCCGCTTGCACAAACACACACACTCTCTCTCACACACATACATACACGCACACACACACACACACGCACATACACAAACCATTAAACTTGTTTAGTGAGTCTACAAGTTGTGTTCTTTAAAATGTTATCTAGATTTTAGTAAATGGCTATTGAAGAGCGGATCTCCTAACACAAGCAAATTGTTTGCTTAAAAGGAGACTCCAAACCTTGTAACAAACAAGTATATTGTAAGATACCGAAATAAATATTTTGTATTTTGTATTTGTATGGTGAACGAATCACTCAGGAGCCCACTTTTCACCAATGGTATAAGAACCCAACGAGGTAGGTGGAGAGCCTTCCGCCGTTATCCGGGTTGATTTGGTTTTTTATCGATGTTTTGCATCACCGGAGAGTAAGTCGGATATTTAACAATGAACACAAAGATTTTGGTTATGGCTAGATTTGAACTCGGGACCACACGATCCATGGTCTGAGTTCGGGTGCTGAACAACTAGGCCTCGAACTCTTCAGCTTTATAATATTAGTATAGATATGACTGACTAATTGGTCAAACGGGAGTGGTCCTGCTTTTAGTACCGAAGGTCGTGGGTTCGGAGACCCAGTACAAATATTCATGTGACGAACACATTTTTGTTTGGTTCGTAGTATTTGGGACTTATTTTCTATTCTAATATGACTGTGTTTAGATATGTTAGTATGTTTATCAGGTACTAACACCCATATAACAAGTTATGCTCAGCTTGGGGGGCCTCAAATAACCCAAATAACTCAGTGTGAGCTTCGTACCCAATTCAATTTAATTTATAAGTACTTTGTATCATTTAAAATAATAAATAAATAAATAATAATTTTTTTTTTTTTTTATTTGTATTTAATTTCGATTTGACATGTCTACTTTTTTTTTTAATAGACCAATTATTCCTTTCTATTTTCATGACATTGTGTTGATAACTTCATTTCTGTGATATGGATCCCTGTAATCCGAAATAAATGATTTTTATTTCATTTATTTATTGCCATTTACAAAACATTCTGACCAGCCATACCTGGTGTAAGGCTGGCTCTGTTCGGAGCCTTTCCATAATTTATTTAATCTTTATTGCACAAAAGAATGTAGAAATGGCGGACTTAATGCGACGGTGCAAAACTACAACCGCTTACAACCAACAACGTACAATCGCTTATTAATTCAAGTTAATTCCCTAAACGAGCAAGTTCGTTACTAAATATATAGCCAAGAAGAGGCTTCAGTGCCAGGTAACTGCTGACTGCCTGGAAATGTAAGATCCAACGAGATTGCTCGCTAAGATCAGTTTTGGGACTGAACTTGACTAGATAAAAGGGATTGTTATAAGGCCCCTGGTCCCTTAACACAATCTCATTTTCTAGATCACTTATGGAGTATGCCATCGTTTTTACAAGTCTTTTGATAATCACCCGGTATATGCGATACCTTATAGCAAATTCATATTGTCACAGCATTAATATACCTACATATATGAAATATAAAGATCCATCTTTACTAATATTATAAAACTGAAGAGTTTGATTGTTTGTTTTCTTGAACGCGCTAATTTCAGGAACTACTGGTCCGATTTGAATTCTTGTAGTGTTAGATAGCCCATTAATCGAGGAAGGCTATAAACTATGAATCACTATTCCACGCGGACGAAGTCGCGAAGTCTGCTAATAAAATTCAAGCAGAATAAGAGAGTATGACTTTCTAAAGCACAAATGAATGAATATATGAAGAAGACACTTATCTAATGTTCGTTTAATTAGGGCGGTATCATTGACAGTAAGCGATCTATTGCAGATCACATTCAGTAGTAACTTGAAAAGTTATAAAACGTGGTCAGAATACTTTAATAAATTTCGTAAAAGATCGCTATTTCTGAATTTATCATTGATTGGGAATGGTGGATGACAAACTTTTACATTATTTAGCTCTCTGTGACCGGTAGTAACGGAAAGTCATGGTCAGCGTAAGCTCTGAAAAGCTTACAAGCAAACTTTCAGGTTAAATGTGACAAAAGAAATTGTCATGTGTTTCAGTTAGGGAAAAATACAAGTAACAGACAAATGTAATTAAAATTTTTTCACTGAAAAAATAGAAATAAAAGCTTTATTTATAACTATTTGTTTTGTATTCATATATCGAAAGTTGACGTTTTGTTTTATACATATTAGATGAATAATGTCAACAGTAATTATTCATATTCTCAAAATAAATAAAGTAAAATAATAAGGTGGATAAGACATAAACATAATAGGGCGGGTCATTAAAAATGTAAGGCATTTTATATTCTAATGTGAAAGAAAATTATAAAAGCAGGTACCTACGCTCCCCATTTCGGCAACTTCTAAGTATTTTTAAGACCACATCAACTGAAAGATCCACCCAGAACTGTATGGGAAGTGAAACTCGCCATCGAAATAATCCATTCCAAAAGGGGCATCCCATACAATTCCACACATTTGTTAGTATTTCTATACATCACACAAGGCATCCTCACTCACCGTTCCTTTGCTCCTTAAGAAAAGAAATCCCTATGTATTGCACAATGCTCCACCAGACAGTTTCAAAAATACACATCACAAATCATTTTTCACAAGCTTGCAAAATCCATGTGCAGTTTTCCTGAACACTGTCCACTTAGTTTTCTGTCACGATTTTATAAAATAAAATAAAACCGAAGTTCAAAAATCGAAACACCGGACCACGTGCTTTCCCGCGCAAAGCTCGCGTTCGAATAATTTCGAAATTTAAACTCACCTGGGGTCTGACGTTTGCCACATGATTGTTGCATCTCTTTCTCGCGCGTCGTCGTTACCGTTGTGCGAGGGAGATAGTGAACGTCATTGTGAAGGCGGAACGTTAAAGTTACTTTAGGGATGTTTTTTTCTTTGGAAGTGTTTTGTTTTGGCGCGTTATCTTGCGGTCACGTGATGGTCATGTCTGTGATAACGATTGATAAAAAATGCAATAGATAGACAAGTTTAAGATGTATGCGGGCACTTACGGGTTAGCAAAGGTTTTTAGCATTTTGGTGACCTTGATAACACGGTGACGTGTATACTTTAAGCCTTGAGTGTGCTGGTTTTAGGGTTAAGGCAATTTAAAAGCCCCAAAAAGACACTTTGCATAAACAAGACTTCATCTTTTTCACATAATGAAACAGATATTTGGCCAGGTATAGTATATTGTAGTTGTTTAGAGAACTTACTTTAGGATTGATTGGTATGAACGTGCTGCTGTTTTATATATTTCGGTTAGATTCCTACAAAGTTCCTAGTGGACATATTAAGTTTTCCCAATAATTCGTTGACTGGAAATCGAACTCAGAATTGTTGCTTAGAGTAGGTACTACTATTAACTGTTTTACTAAAAACATAACAAAATGCCATCCAGGGCATACCCTGTAGGGGACGTCACATCAGTGTGGCAAACATTCATGTTTGTTGTGTGTCTGGGTGTTATCTATATAATGTAATAATCTCTATATATATGTATAAGTATGGAAAGTCAAATCGCATTATCTTGCGCTCTGATTTTCCCTATTTATATTTTATTCCTTTTTTTTGGTTAACTTTTGTTACATCTACTTGTGATATCCGTCTGTCACTGGTTCTTTTTCAATTATGTAGATAGCTAGTTTATTGTAGGGTCAAAATTATTTCTCCGGTATCTGCTTGTTAATATCTATTGATACTATAATAGTTAATGTATCTAAATATCGTCAAATATAAATTTACATATTTCTCCATTTATAGTTTCTGTTGTATTTGTGCACATACTTGTTTACCAATTTTCCTCTACCCTCAGGTTGCCTGGAAGAGATCGCTATTAGGGATAACGCCGCCTAAAAAGTGCATTGTTTAAAATGTAATACTAAGCTTTAGGTCTCTTTTTGTTTTTGTACAATAAAGAATATATCTATCTATCTATCTATGTATTTAAACATATTTATGTATGTTTATCAGTCTCTGGCACCCATAGTACAAGCTCTGCTTAGTTTAGGGTGAGATGATCTTGGCTTTTGGTTTTTATAGTGGCCGTCAAGATGACCTTACTCCACCTGATGGAAAGCGGTCGTGAGGTCCAGATATGAGGCCGAGAAGCACAGTAATGCAAAGCAATCATTGAGCTGGTCATACTCATCTTGGTGTAATTTGTCCCGAATATTTTTTTTATTAATTTAGAAAAACCCAGCCCAGCCTCCAAATTTTAATGTTGAAAACAAGTTATCTTGAATGTGATATCTTATTGCAAATTCATATCATTGTGATGTACTCGTGAATTAATAATGTTAAGTAACTGTATTTTGCGTGTAATGTACTAACAAATAGGTATAGAATTATTACTAACACTTTTAGTCATTGTTGTTACTCGAAAAAAAAAATTGAATTACGTGAAAAATCTTAGATTAGTTACATCTGCTATGCGTTTGCTTTTCATAGGCCAGAAGTGAAACTACTATCCCAAATTCTCAACAAACTTGCTTACGGTATGTGGCACAAACCGAGTAAGTACAGTAAGAACAAATCGGATAATGTTCCGGAGCCATCCGTTATGTGTTAGCGGTCGCGCGGTCAGTGGGTTTGAAACTCGGCAATTAAACAATTTGCTCGCCCTATAAATGGCAAGAACAACTTGAATATCTAGAATTCTAGATTAGATCTACGAGGAGCTCGTATCGGTGATGAGGATTGATTGCTAGTTGTAAAAAATATGTACGTGTAGAATCGATGTACTTAGGATGTTGTGGTTTTCATTTATATGCATTTTAACCTATAGATTATAAACCTGTTTTAAAGTAACGAATTCTTTGATTTTTGAACGACTGAATGCTGAATGCTCTTTTGGCCTAGGGCCGTGGGATCTATACCCACCTAGGACAAACATTATTATTCATTTACCTGTCTCATCCAATTGTTGACTGAATTAAATTTAAGATTTTAATTTCTCTAGTTGTTAGTTTTATCCTGTGTCTACTTTGGTTATATCGTTGTTATTATTACAATGTCCTGCCTGTATTATATGTATATATTACATGGTTATATAATATTTTGTATTTATTAAAAGTATATGAAATTATGTAATTTATTTATTAGTTAAAATCTTTTTCAATCTTTTCTATATCTCTGCACTTGCTGACCCTTTTGTCATCTTTCCTCTACCTGTAGTAGGTTGTCTGGAAGAGATTGCTTTTAGCAATAAGTCCGCCTAAATTGTACATCAACTTTCTTTGTAATCCTTGTTTTTTTTTCTCTGTTTTTGTGCAATAAGGGGGATCTTATCTTATTTTTATCTTAATTTAATTTTAAGTTGGTATATCCGTCTGTTACACAAGTGTTGTTTTGGTTGAAATATCCCAGACTATTTATTAATTTATTGCATACATGAGAGTTCCAAATAAGTGCTTGACAATACTTACAACCAACATGCACTATTAATTGATTTATTGATTTAATTAATGTGTTTAGGTTGATTATCATTATTATAAAAGTATATTCAAGTTAATCTTAATGCTCTGCATTAGTTAGTGTAAGATATACTAGTACCTTAGAATAATAACGTATAGAAGGATAGTCTTCATACAACCGCCCCGTCAAAAATGAAGCACTAATCCGGCACACACATGCGTTACTATAACTTGCTTACGTGCGGCGCGCTTTGACATTGAACATTGCGGAGCTGTAATGAACACTGCAAAGCAGCCCGTTCGGAGCCATTTATGGCTCCAATTAAGGTGCTTCAAAATGGCGCAGACTTGGTTTCTATATGTAATTATACTAAGATTAGACGTAATTTTTATTTTTAGTACTTAGCAATGACTGAAGGAATTTGACTATATTTTGTTCCACCGCTGGAAAAGCTCTTCACCATTAAAATCAGGTCATTCTACACTTAATAGGCATTGATTTCATTGTTGCGGTATGTTTACTTATTTAAATAAGTTTTTCTTAAACATGCTCGGAAATATTGTCATTACTTTTGAATAAAGAACACGCGAAGTATCATATTTACGTAGACTGAAAACCCAAAATCACTTCCCGGCGCGTTCTTTGAATTTCGAACGAAGAGCGCGCCGGCAATGTTGTATGAAACGGTGTGCTGTTTGAATTTAGAACTCTTTCATCTATCGTACACATTGCGTTCTCGTGGCTGTATAGCCACAGATGCGTTTACCTTTCGGCACAAATTGTAAAATATAAAAAAAACAAATTGGCGGTAAAGCGGAGTTGTTATTTTGTTAATAATTTTAATTAAATTTATCATGTAAAAGGCCCTTTTTATTTCCTTGCATTTTTTTAAGAAAAGCACTATATATGCCTCAGCCGAAATGGCAATTGCCTGTCTCGTATCATTGAAGTCCTCGCCTGCGGCTCGGCCTTCAAACTCATACTCGACCTGCAATTGCCTATTTCGCTGCCTTTGCAATAATGTACTATTAATATTAAAGATCAGTTTATTAAACGACTATAAAGTTTATTGAGTTAACGAATACCAGTTAACTTTACGAGCTCCACTTCAGGGCGGATTTAATAAATTTTAATTTAATATTCATTGTACAAAAACACTACACCTCAAATATTTTGGCCTCTCTAGCAATGAACATAAAGTCTGAATTAATTTGCTGCGATAGTACAATCGACGACTTAAAATGTTAAGGTAGAAATTGTAACAACCATAAGTTATTGCGATGGCTTTCTTTTCAAAACTTTGGTGCATGCCAACCATAAATAAAAGTAATCTTTTTGCTTCAATAGTCCTTTAAGGATCCGTTCTATAGGGCCGATTTATAGAGTGCTTTCTAAGGGATAGATCTGGCGTGTAATTTATTTGTCTCTTGACATTGATAAGGGAAAGTTACGGGGTTTGAAATTGAGGATTAGTTGCACCGGAAGTTTGGAGTGTGTAGGATTTGAAAAAGGCAACAATATTCGCATTATTGAAAAAAATTAAAAAATATATTTGATTCGAAAAAAATCCATTACAATTTTTTTTACGGGGCTTCCCGGTAGGTAATTAAAGATACTTAAGCTGGGAATACCTCGCTCCTCATCCGCAGGTGTAAATCTAGGATTTTAGTGTGAATCTTAAACAATGTGATTAATATAATATAACAAACAGTTTCTTAAAACTAAGAAAGTTTACTTAAATAAATTACCAATTTAGAAAAAGGGATAGGTTTTATAGTGTTCGCAAGGAGTAAGTGTGCCTAGGTGTGTGTGTGTGTGTGTGTGTGTGTATCATTTATCCTAAACACCTGCTCTCAATCGTAGGTAAGCTATGTGATTAGCCAGCATACTATACTACTAAATCCCAAAGCCTCCATCATTAGCTGGCCTGCTCGTGCAATGGCAGAGATCCTGCCTTTAGCATCGGAGGTCGTAGGTTCGTTACCCGTGACAAACACTTATGATTCGAACATAACATTTCTGTTTGATGTGTTTCTGGGTGCTATTATCTATACAAGTATCTATTTAGAAATATTTAAGTGTGTTTATCAGTCTGTGACACCCATAATAAATATAAATAAATATGCGCCAGACAACACACCTCTTGTTGGTCTCGAAGTAGGGATTAATATCCCTGTGTTACGAGGAACCACACAAGGAAATAAGCCAGGGGCGTCTCCCAGCACACCCAGACCCGAGTCAATTCAGAAGATCGTTTCCTGAATTGACCCGACCGGGAATCGAACCCGGGACACTAGGGAAATCGAGGCGAGAAACCGTGCTACAGCGCACTACGCCAATAATACAAGCTCTGATTAGTTTGGGGTCAGATGATCTTGGTGTAATTTGTCCCAGATTATATTTTTTTATCCTATGGCTCATTTGTCCTTGAGTTATTTTAAAGTTAAAAATGGATAACCTCAGAAATTTTATCACCACGTGCCAGATATTATGGGTTTTTCGAGCATAACCTTGGTAGGTGTAGCACTGTTTTACCATTCAGTTACCTCAGTTCTCTACATTAGCTGCATAGTAAAAAACTAAATCGTTTCCCGCCATCTTCACTGAGATCTTTTAAAATTCGCAACGGATTTCAATGCGGCATACATCAATAGACAGAGTCATTTAAGAGGAAGGTGTACTATGTTTATTATGATAGAGAAAATACCTTACATACACATAGAGATGATTAGTATCTACATTGCATCCTTGCAAAACCGGGGTGGGTCTCTAGCTTAAAATAAAACAGAAAGAACAGGGTTTCTGTGGCATATAAGTTATAATAACACTCAAATCTAATGAATTGGTCGTATTTTCTTTTATTCACATAAATTACACATTATTCAGCAGTTTTAAATGTGAAGAACACAGAGCCTTACACCTCCGAAATAAGATGTACTCCCTGAACTAAAAACTTGCGTCCAATTCGCGGATGGCATGAAGTTTACCTGAAAGTGTAAACGCTTGGTCAATGTTTTACGGACACCTTCACACAGCAATAGGTTAGAATAAGTTAAAAAGTGTAAAACTACGTCTACTCTAACAAAATTAGACATTATTTACGCCATGACAGCAAACGATGTTTAACATAGGACGCTGCTTAACATATTATACTGGAATAACAATATAACAATAGAAAGACATTAAGTGTAGCCGTTTCACCTGTCTTATGGTCTGTAATTAGGAATTCGTAAAAACATTTCGGGACGAAACACAAACATTAGTGAGGAGAGGGGCAGCGCTTCTCAACATGTACTCGTAGGTACAGGTCTTCAGTCATATTCATTTTCGAAAAACATGATTTAATACGAGTTCATTAATGTTCCTCGGTATTATTTATTAGTTCAACCCATAAAGATTGGTTCAGTGAAGGGAAGAAAAAAAGAAAAATATTTATTCAGTGCACAACAAAAATAAATTCAACAATAAAACCTATAATCTAAAAAAACAATATTTTTGATATGCAGCTAAAACGGTTGCCACTCAGCGTGTTCAGTGAAGGAACAAATTAACACCTAATTTCGGAAAAAAGCCACGTTAGCGGGGCTTTCTTGGGTCCAGATTTTCGACCACAGGTGACATTATTACACGATAAATTCGTCGGCGAACTCGATGAAAAACCGACTATTCATCAGCATAACAGCACAGTACTTAGACTTCGGATACAGTAATTTAGAACGCCGCACTAGCTCTCCTAAACACGGACGCGAAAAAAATATCGCTGTGGTTGACTGACCAATTGTTAAAAAGGAGTCTCATAGTTGAAAATACAGAAATGATTTGAGAATTTCGGCGTCAGTCACAGAATAAACTTTGAGAACCGTAATATTATTACAGCAGGTGCACAACATGCGCCCGCGTCGATACACCGATAGCGAACTATCAGACTCTCCGTCTGTTCACTAATTTGTATTATTTTTACAATGTGTTAATAGCGCCTACTGCCTCTTGACACCATCTACGCCTATTAGGCCATATTTTAATGCGCCTATTAATTTTATTATCGGTTTATTTTGGACATGTTTAACAACTGACAACATCAAAGCTTCAAGAACTTTTTTATTTGAATATACAAGGTGATAATCTTGTTGACACTGGTCAAATATAATAGTTAATTTTTAAACCTCAATAAAATGAAACAAAACAGTAATAAAAGTGGTATCCTAACGAACGTCATTTTACTACGTGTGATAAAGATCCTACTTTAGGTGCAACCACATATCGAATATACTCGTACAACTGAGGGAGAAAAGGCGCCTTCGTTATTGAAATCAACTTATAACTACCTTTATATAGGTAATGTCTCACACACTACACTTTGTCAAATACAAGTTCGAATTAAGGCGAGTTTAGTGGCCACCCAGCGCCACCAATTGTTTTATTGTTATAACTTTCAAATTAGACATTGTTTTTAAAAACTGAACAATGAATATCTCAAAAAATACTCCTTTTGAATATAAAATGTCTGTCCACGATTTTGCATTCTGTTTTAAGTAGTAGTTTAGAACAGTATTTTTTGAGATATTCATTGTTCAGTTTTTAAAAATAAAGTCTAATTTGTTATTCAAAAATATAAATCAATTGGTGGCGCTAGTTGGCGGCTAAAATCGCCGGGGCGATATTCTGAAACAAACCTAGGAATCAAATCGATGATCTGTCTCAAGATCTTCGATTTGACACCTAGGTTTGTTGCCTAGCCTAGGCAGAATCACACCATTGGAAAAGATAAAATTGACTTATACCCATTTCACATATAGAGCTCTCTCTACATTACTCTCTGTATAGTTAGTACCCTTCATCTCGAAATAAGTAGTCATCGTAATGTCGTCAAACATTCTACTTCCAGTCGTAAACTTAACGACTGTTTATCGAGTCATTAAAACCGAACAAGGTAATGATTTCGTTGTGATTATTATATTTTTATATTGCCATTTTATTGCGGTGAGTTTTACATCCAAATACATGTCTTGCTTTTTGGGGTAACTTAATGCAGCAGCGGGGTGAAAGTTGATAGGAGAAATGTCACAATTTCAACAACTTGATTCACACATTATTAATTCACAGTTTTCCACACAAATATAGAAACTAGCATAATTCGACCTGAACCTACGTCTACTACGAGTAGCCACTTCAAATTTACGTTATCGTACGCTTCAAAAAATGTATTCGGATGACACATGACATGACATGACAATGTCAAATCCCAATATTGTATAATGGCAATTACATTAAACATCACAAAGCAACAATTAATAATCATTAAAATGAACCTCAAACTAAAAACCTTAAAAAATTTAATATAACAACTAAAATATACTATTAAATGGAGTCCCTTTATGCAAGGTTCCGAAGATACTGGCAGCGATCCCTTTGAATAGCGAGACTAATTCTTTGTCCGAGGTAGCTGCCAGCTCTTCGGTCTCCTGTGATGTCGACTAACCTTTTTGCTATTTCCTTAAAAAGCCTTATAGCGCTAGGACCCCACGGATCAATACATTTTTTTTCGCGAACGATAAAGTAAATTTAAAGTGGTAACTGGTGGTAGACGTACTGATTCTAGGGCTCAAGCGGGGCTCAAACCCGCGTCTTCCACAATCTGGGTTGCTGCTCTTCCAACTGATTTATCGAGGCCATTAATAAATCTGACGAATTTGTCTAGTGTATTTTACGTTGTAAGCCAAGGTGGTTTCATCCATGTTATAAGGCAAGCCGAGGATAGGGCGCGATGGCGCGCATTTGGGGAGGCCGTTGTTCAGCAGTGGACTATGATAGGCTGATGATAATAATGATGATGATGATAAGGCAAGTGCCATTGAGTTTGATGTTCAATGACTTAATGTTATTTTAACTCATTAAAAATACTTCCAATTTCTAACCGCTATTACTCACTTCCCAAACTTTGGGCGTGGGCATATACACAGGATTGCCGATTTCCGATTTCAGATTGTAGGTATCTGTGATACGGATTGCACACTAAACTTTAACTCCCTTATTCATAAAAATGTATTAAGTGAGTCTTATCAAAACCTGAAATGGTGCTTTTATAGGAAATTACACTAGCGCTAATAATGATAAAAAGAAACCCTTCGTTCTTCAATTTGTATTTACGAGATAGAATTTACATCAAAAATTTGCGGTTGCATCTAAAAAGTTCATACTTACTACCTAAACAAGCTTTCACATAAAAATTAACCTTTTTTAACGGCCACATCCTATTCAAGTCCCTAATAATAGCTAAACTATGAAGTGAATCCTAACTTACGTAGTAATAAAAATGTTAAAAAGGTGTTCGGAACGAATCAAAATGTGAGTTTAACTCCACCGTGAAGTCGTTACCGTAGAGACACGGAGAAATATCTGTTTTATTCGGAAAAAATAAGGCAATAAATTGTCTAAAGTATTGAAGGTAGGTATTGTTTGGTTTAACGAACTATCGAAACCTGAATGATGGAGCTCAGAAGCAAGATGTCTTTTCGCAAAGTGAACGGAAGATTCAGAAGCCTAAATTACTCGAATTTCGGCGACCTAGCCGAAAATATGGTAACCCCATGAATATGGCTCCGAGCTGCAGTACTTTTTACCTCTGTGCTAAGACAATCTCCCTCATAAGATACGATAAACAGATCAACAAGGGATTCCTTACACCAGGCTTTGTGTATTGGCCCTCTCGAGTTAGAAAGTTCACCTTGCAAGTACGATATGCGAACTACTAACAGCTTTTAACTATGATAACATTTTAACGGGGCAAGTACACTCAACCACACGCAGACTGCAAATTTCCAGCACAAGCTGAGCTCTCAATACTAAGAATGCACATGTGACACGCGGACAACGCAGTACAGAGTTCTTTTGGGCAGACTGTACAAGTTGTGCGTCACGGTGCGTGGGCGCAGGTGCACCCTTTAATTAGATAGTGACGTGAGAAAACACCCAATTTGCGGACTTTACCGAAATAATTGTAAACGCAGGTAATGAGGACAGGACTATTACTGACGATAGATGCGGTGGTGTATGCGTTTGGTAAACTAAGTAAAACTTCAAAGACTGATACACATATTCTAATAAACTACAACAAATACTAGTGTCCACTTAATAAATAATAATAATGATGAGAATGATTCTCTCGGGAGGGGGATCTTCTTATCGTGTCGAGTGGCAACACTACACTACGTGCGACCAGAATTTCGCCACTTGCACGGCATTGTTGCTGGCACTCATGAGGTCCTCATATGTGCAACTAGCCGGGCATGCAGGGCACAGCAAAAGGTGACTCATGTTTTGTGGGGAAAAGCCATACTCGCATGCGTTGTAAGGCCATTTACACAGGCTGACCTCCGAATGTAACTTTTCACTTTTATATTGCAAAAGCTTAGTTTCAAAAGCTAAGCACAAGCGGATGATGTGACTGGAAACAGCCAATCAGTGATCAGAAATAAGGGAAAAAATAAAGTCATAGAGTTACTCGTATGTACTCGTAAGGCTAGCAGTTGAGTAAATTTAAGCAGATGTAAGACTTACCAACATTCGCTTAAATTCACACAAAACTTTGCCAAAAAATGCAACAGTTAGGCTTGATTAGCCTCTATGATTCAAAAGGATTAGTCGAGAGAGTTAAGGCAAATAATCAAATTAAATCTCATTCGTTGAACTGTCATGAGCATTTATTGCGTGTCCAAAACCGAAAATGACCGTACAAATTTCATTAGCAGATACGATCTTTGATTTACATTAGACACCTGTTAGACAATATGGTGTTAACAGTCACAGCTATTTTATTACTAACGGTTTTAAAAATAACAATATTGAATCTCAGGCCGAGACCTATCGTTCATCAAAATATTTAATTACCACTTTCTCATTGTTTAAATGATCATCAAAAACTTTCTAGTGATGCAACGAATTCTTCTACTAATACAGATAAAGATTCTACAATTTCAACGTTTGTATAAATGATCATTAAATATTATTATTTCATTATTGACTGGTTTGTTGGCGCAATGGCAGCGATCCTGCCTTTAGCATCGGAGGTCGTGGGTTAGATCCCCATCTACTTAGCTTGAACTCTGCTTAGACTTTGAACAGCTCTTATTAAATTGTTTTTCTCTTAGTTGAACATCAACTTAAATATTCGTTATGTAAGATAATAATGTGATAAGTATGTGCTTAGCTAAGTAACGACTGTAGATCTCGGCCTTAGAATTTATGCGATTTAGGCCATATCCGAAGACAGAAAACTCTAGTCTATAACAAATTGATGTTTAATTATTACAAATGTACTGAAAACGCTTTGTACTAAGGAGCTATAGTTATTTATTTTATCCAGATTGTACGAGTATATTGACTGGCCTCTTGTCGCAATGGTAAAAATCCTTCCTATAGCGCCAAAGTCGTGAGTAGGACGCCCATTGCCCACCCAGGACATAGGTGTTCTATTACTGTTTAAGAGCGTTTTGTGGGAGTGGATCAAAAACGTTGCATTTTTTAAAGATTTATTGATTATTTTATTGAATTGAAATAAAACTTAAATCTTTGCTCTACTATTTTGTGCAGAATACTATATAAAAACACATTGAACCGTCCAAAATTAGGTAATCGCCATTTTTTTATAATTGTTAAGAAAAGTAAAAATTCACTGTACCTACACTGTACACAGTTAAAGTTATAATTATAAAATTAAAAGGTGCAGACAATAACAGAGAGGTAATTTATAACTTAAATTTGGATTCAGCTAAATAATCACGAAAATCTTCTAAAAAATGCGACATTTACGATACGACCCCCAGCAAACGCTCTAAATTGTGTTTATCAGTTTCTCGACACCCCTAAGGTGTAAGTTCTGTTCAGATTGGGGTCTGATGATCAGGGTGTATGGTGTCTGAAATATTTATTAATTTTAGATATTTGGTTTTATAATCTCCGTGCATTGGTTGACATTTGTTTCGATATGTAAATATTATCTATGTTAATGTCAACACTGAATTTTCATCATCTCTATACACATAAGTCTTGTGGACTTCATTAAACGCAATGACTAGACACTTACTTGATACATACAGTAACTCCAGATTTCAGATCCTAAGCCTACACCGAAAGAGTCTGAAATTGAGCGGCATCTTTTTCTATACTTTACAAAACTGCGATCAGAAAATGGCGTCCTGGAGATAGATCATTAATAATTTATTCGGTGTGTGTAGTAGTACAATAATCTATTTCTTTTCAAATACTGGGACTTTAATTGTAACAGAACAGTAGCTCATTTTATTTTAATGATAAGCTTTCCTAAAATTTAACAGTTTTGCAGCAGACGTTCAGATAGTAAACACTACTTTACGATAGTTTTTCCTCAAAAAGAATTTTCAGCTTCAGCGGCTTCAAAGACGAAGTGTTACACCTTGACAGTCGTCTCAATGTCGCAATTTTTCGACGGAAAAAAACAAATTAAGAGCAGTTAGTCCTAACCAAGTTATACTTAAACAAGTTATCCAAGTTAGTTTGACTGTCCTGTTGGCGCAATGGCAGCGATCCTGCCTTTAGCGCCGGAGGTCGTGGGTTCGATCCCCACCCATGACAAATATTTGTGTGACGAACATTTGTATTTGTTGTGTGTCTGGGTGTTATTATCTATTTAAGTATGTATTTAGAAATATTTAAGTATGTTTATCAGTCTCTGACGCCCATATTAAAAGCTCTGCTTAGTTTGGGGTCAGATGATCTTGGTGTGCATTGTCCCAGGTATTTATCTATTTATATATATACGATGTCTTCCTAATTATTATGCAAGATTATTAAGACCATAAAAAGAATTGTAGGTCAACTTAAACATCATTAAGACGGCTTTCGAAGGTTGGTTTAGCAAAACGGATAACGATTTCTTCAGAAAAACTAAAGTTTTAAAAATTACTTTTAAAAATATCAAACTATTCCACACTTTTTGTAAGGACTTCCGCAGTTAGTCGACAACATATTTATTTAATAGGCGATTTGTACAAATTAGATTATCCAAGCAGATGGCGGCCACAGATGGTGTGGACATCCAAATAAACCGAGTCTAAATCCAAAATGGTGGTCAACCCTGGCGGACCGATGTGATTTTACCTATAACTAGGTGATCGGTTTATTCAACTCGAATAACTCTATTAATTCGCTATTGGGGGCGAATCGTAGGGGATTTTTCAGGGGCGAGGGAATTCGCTAATCCAACAATTTATAACTTACTTAGTAAGTAACATACCACCGAATTATAAAACTTTACTTGAGGTTGAGAAGCCATCAAAATCTGTTTTTCAGAAGGACAGAACGTTAAAGCTATACTTGATTGATCCGCGTTTATTTTGAAATTGAAATGTGGTCAACTTGGAATGCTACCACGATAACTCAAGTGGAGGTTTTTGACACATCAAAGGACTTTAGTCAGGCCTCTGTCACTCCATATACTTGCGCGTGATAATTACCTACCAGCCGCCGGGTCTTCCAAGACCCTTTTGGCAGTTGGTTGTCAACAGCCGCGTACAGCGCATTTGTACGCGAATCTGTAACGTACTGTAAGAACTGACTTCTGACATCTCGAAAGAGATAGCCCTGGCAATATTTGCCTCTCCCTTGACAGTACGCATTTTCAAATGACTAAATTGATAATCTTCTATTGAGTGATTTATCTGTTAAGTAGTAACTATTAAGTAATCTGTGCTGTAGTGAATAACAGAAGGTAACACTAACGCTGAGAAAGGTGAAGCAGCAGCATGAAGGTTACTCTATTTAAAGTGGCATTCCAGTATCCAAGCTAAAGTCTGGTTTGTTATCAAGCAAGGGGTTTAGATCTGTAACACAGTGAAATAAATCAAATTTTGTCTTAACTAACGCTCTAACAATAAAATTTACCATTTTAGCCACAGTAGCTGTTGACTAACCCTATCAGCGCCTACGGGGGTCTGTCAAACCCCGCTGTTTCTCTTGACGCCTCGGGCAGAAAAAACATGATTCCTTTTGAATTGGGTGTAATGTAACATACAATGATACTTCTGTAACAGAGTGTTATTCTGACTGACTCGTAGGTTTGCAATGATCCTGTTATCTTCGCCATGGGCGCCATCATGTTTGCTCTATGTCTCGATGTGTTCATGTATTTGGAAATGCCCAAGTATGTACTAGTATGTTCATCAATCTCTGAATTCCTCAGTTCAAGTTTCTTAGTGCAAAAAGCTCGATTATTATTTCTTACTAGTTTCAGTGTTAATATTACGCAATTAAACGTTAGTTGAGATTTTTTATTTTTTTAATATTATAGGTAAAGACTAAAGAAAAGAAGATTTCTGGATTTTGTCTCTTTTATGGTAACTGCGGTGCAAATAGCTGAGGTACTGTATGCTCATTTTTTATTTCATTGTTAGCTGAATACTAGGTTTACTTGATTCAGAAGCATTTACATTTATAGCATTGAATAATATTTCAGAAATGTGAAAGTGAAAAAGTGGTAAATACTGTTGTTTACCTAAGTTTTGAACGCCATTTAAAAAAAAGTAACATAAAATTTTTCTTCTAAACTCAACTATTATATCAACTATAATTATCACATAAATTTCAAGGGCATCATACTTAAATTTTCGTTCTACCAAAACTACCAAAAATCGCTGAACATACATGGGGTACAATCCATAGGTATCCCCTGACCACAGACCTTCACTGGTACAGGTTTCCCGGGACACCCTGTATAAATACCATACCAAGTCAGTTTGTGACAAGGTACGAATTTCTTAGATAAGTGACTAGGTGGATTCTAATGGTGAAATGAACATCTCACTTTCACGTACAATTGAAAGATTTTGCAGTTCATACAGACATATCAATCAATCTTATCCCTCTCGAGTACCCTACAACGACGGGTGTCTATCAGGCCCGCTGCTTCTATTGACGCCGCGAGCGAAAAAACACGCACGCGTCCGATATTTAACAAAATATCGCACTGTGTTCATTACATGGCGATTCATTTGGTCCTATTGTCCGGCATCGTGTCGCACAAAGGTGCGCCCACACGCTGCGCGCGACGGGTCGCCTCCACCCCCGGCGAGAAAGGGTTGATGCAAATGATTGGACTGTGTGAATGAAGCTTTCATTAGAGACGAGTAATGAGTCAAAATGCTCGCAATAATTACTAGTCAATGACTGATGTAACGCTGTTTTAACAGAAGTGTAACTTTTTAAAATAATATCAATAATAATAGAAATTGACATTCCTTAATAATTAAGGAATGTCAATTTCTGCCGATATTATTTAAAAAAGTTACAAAATGTATTACATAACAATACACTTTTTGAATTCTAATAATTCAAAATAGTGAAATAACTTAGTTTTCATAAGGAAGAGAACGTGTGGATATGTTTTACTAACGAATAAAATTTATCATACAATTTGCAGTAATGATCTTTAGATTATTTGTACACAGTATAACCATCACTTCTTGTTTTATATTTTTCCCGGCTCACCTGTACTTTGGTTATTCATATTTCACTGTAAAAACTGCAATCGTGCACCAACTAATAAATAACTAAATAATTCAATAGTACCTGTAACATGTTCAATTAAATGTCTGTAATAAGTAAAATGTATTAACTAACAAGCGTTGTTGTTTGTCTGGGCGTGATTTGGACCTAGCATTCGGTTCTGTGGGTTGGAAATCCACCTGGGCCCCTGGGCCTTTTACCTAAACCCTGCGCTCTAAAGTTGGAAAGTATGTATTCATTATAATTATGATGTTCCAATATTATTAGAATGTAAAGAAAACTTATTCAAGTAAAGAAAATATATATTATTAAGACCGCAGCCATTTCAGTTGAATGAATTATCAATTTAAAAGCATTAATACTCCCAAGCTGAAAATTTGCAAAAATCATTAAAACAGCTACTTAAAATGTATTAGCCAACGATACTCATTAGAGGGTTAATAATGGCGGCATTACGAGCAAAAACAAAGGTCAGAGATGGAATGTAACGTGCGGTCGCACGCAGCCCGGTCTCTGGAAGGTTAGTTACCTATTCAGTTAACTAGTTTCTTCGATAGTTATTAATTTAAATATTATTATTATTATTATATTGTGAGTATAACGAGTAAAAAAAACCATTAAAATTTCAAGGTGTTTTTTTTCTCAAGCACCTATAGGTAACTGCTCAAAACAAAAAGATTTTTTTTTAAAATTCTTTACCTTAAAACCAAGATATAATTTATAACTTCGAGCGTCACAGTTCTACGTCAACTTCCTATTTAATTGGCTGATACCAATTATTTGTCTTTTGACGACCGACTTGGTGTAATGGTTAAGAAGTTGGCTACTACACCAGAGGTCGCGGGTTCGATCCCCGCACAGTACAAACATTTGTGTGCATGAACATGTCTGTTTGTACTGGTCTGGGTGTCTCCTATGTATAATAAGTATGTATTTACAAAAGAAAATGTATTTAAGTATGTTTATCCGTTGTCTAGTATCCCATAACACAAGCTTTAATTAGCTTACTTTGGGGCTAGATGGCGCTGTGTGGAATAATGTCCAGGGATATTTATATTTATTTGTTCTGGGTTGACATTAGAATGTACGAGTAGATCTCTTCCAGAATGAGAGCAATAAAAAAAATATTCCTTACGCATGTGGTCAGAGCCATGCACAAAACCCACCCACTTGAAAGTTGAAGCATTTTTTTTGTGTTACTTTTTATTAGTTAGTTATGTTCTAAAAAGTAAAAACTCACTAGAAAGATAACGAAATAAAAGTTCTTTGGTCTAGAATATTTTATTTAAGAATTCCTTAGGTAAGTACAAGCTTCATTTCACGTAGATTGTTAAATATGAGATACATGACGATAAACTGGTATTTTAAAGTGCTGTATAGTAAAATACTCAGAGTAGTAAGGTTCACAAAAAATGTAATATTAGTTGTTTTTTTTTTTGTAGTAGGTACTAAGCGTGTAGTTTTTCAAACTCCGTAACTGAATCGTTTGCTTATGTTAAAAAACTTTGAATTTTTTACACTTCTTTCACACCCTGCCTCAAAAATCGTACCCACGTTTTTTATTCGCGGAAGAAATAAAAAAAACCATTATCTAAAAGATATAAAGCGGGGTTATCTTACTGTTCTTTACGTTTTGAATTAATGTGACAGTTATGTATGTGGAGCAAAAATTCTAAGTCATTGTGTTTTGATCTGAGAAAACGCCCTTGCAATAAAGTTTAATAAAAGCCTTGTTGACTGTACAAAATTTACTACCCCTTGATGTTACTGTTGGTTAATCAATTTTAGCACTTATTCTCTTTGAAATAAATTCGAGCATGTAGAAAAGAACTTGTAATTAAATTTGTAATTTTCACATCAATATGGTGTTATTTTATTGATACGCAAATTTTAAAGATAACGCACAGTAACGATTTAATTGGTTGAATATAGGTGCAAGCTGTTAATGTGGTATGCAATATTTTATACTTATACTAAATACATACGGTAATTCCTTTTTTTCTAGGTCTGACAGTGTTTTGTATTTTTTTAATAGCTATAGCGCAGCTTATTCAACTACTACAATATAGCTAGCATTTAGTCCGTCAGTTAGATTATCAAAAAATTCTGGACACGTCATTCTTTTTTCTCGTAAACGAAAAATGACGACGATACAGTGCGTTGAAGTTTCGCGTGACGTCACGCCTAGGTACAATTTTTACTTAGAAGTGACGTACAAGCGCCCACTCCGGAACCTAAATAATCTGTATCTTTGTATTTTTTTATTAATTTGATAAAGCGAAAAATATATGTCCAGTATTTTTGGACGGTCTCACGATCGGACTAAACAGAATGCCTTTTTTTTAATGTTGTCGTCATCCTTAGTGACCCATAAGTTGTGGCGATGACTTGATTTCTATGCTAGAGTTTATGACCCCACAGTTTGATATACAGCATTACCTCAACGCCTTCGCCTGCGCCTCGATATATTTATTTCCATGGTAGCTACGGGATCGGGCTTTTAAAAGTGGGACGCCATTGCCATTTTTCATGAGCCAACTAATGCTTTGGTTGGCTCATGAAAAATTAAGTAATTCCGCGCACATGATGTACTACATTTATGAATGACCGGCCAACCTGACGTCAGAGTGGCCGGTCACTCTTAAATATTTAGTTTTCACTTAAATGTGATAGCAGCAATTATTGTCTTAGTGAGCAATCTACGACCTAAAAAGAAACCCCATGCATAATTTAAAACTATCCTAGTACTTGTGGTCCTAGATTGCGTGTTGAGCGACCTTTCGCTTTTATATATAGGCGCGAATATAGACGCTTAAATATATAGATTCTTCTAGACATGTGTTGAAAAAGGTCATCAGTTAATAAAAACATCTTCATGATTGACAAAGGTAGACAAAGTTATTAATTCCACTAGCGTTAACGTAACTGTATCTAGACTGAAGTTAAGTCGAGAACACACTATCACATAATTTAATATTTGCCTATTAATATGGCAAACAGAAACGGCACCAACAGGGCAGCAATTATTGATCACAATTTTAACGATAAATGCTATAATTATAGTCTAACTATATAATAATAAAGTGACCGGTCATTCTGATGGTAACACAGAGGACGCAGCGAGTTGAGCGTCATCTTCTCAACATGGGTTAGGCCATGTTTTGCCAAGGATGATGATTAAATAGGCACTACGTCTACTAATCTACTAATTGCATGGACTTTTCAGGGGAAACTACTACTATAGTGAAAAAAATTTAAAACCTTAACTATAGCTACAAAACCTAGTACTACTATACCACAAAATACAGTACTTTGCAGTCTGGTATCCATTTTCTTGCGTCAGGCAATGTGTTACGCATTACCAGATTCCTAGGTTTGAGGCAACAGGTATATTATGTATCCAGGAAAACAGAGACTGTACCCACTAAAATCGTAGAACCTTGGGAAATATTTTGAGAACCAAAGATAAAGACCTAACACTTTTAGATTAAAACTTAACACCTTGTTCAGCCTAATAAATTAAAAATTTAATAAACCTAGTCCTAGACCGTAAAATAAAATGAAACGGTAATTCCTTGTAAACGCCTGACATTTAAAGGTCGTGGCACGTGCCAGCCAGAGCATCTGCCAACGGCTCAGGATAATTGCTAGCCTTTTTTAGACTACCTATCTTACAACCTAGACAAAGAGAGTAGGTTGTATAATATAGCTGGATATATGCGGTGAAGGCGTGTTCAGACTTGTTCTATTCTCCAAGTCCTGTTTTCAGTCTCCAGGTCTTTTACCTATTCTTTAGATCAGACACTCAGTAGGTTTATTTGTAATAAAATGACACGTTGTACTTTACTAATGCCTGTTGTAAACCCAAAACAAGTTTAAACGATTAACTGCTGAGTTTCACGCCGGGTCTTCTCAGCAGGAAACAACTCCGACGCGGTGGTGGAGTTGCATTATGTCTGTATATCTATATTATCATAGTATTTATGTCTATTATTCAGTATATCTTGCTATAAATTTGACGATTTAAAAGTACTTACTGTGAAAGTCTATTTGAATAAAGTTATTTGAATTTGAGTTTGAGTTTTGCAAAAAATAGTGATCGTGCTATCGTGTTTTTATCATTGTGTTCATCAAGCGTAGCGAGAAATGGTAGTGATGCAATCCAGGAATCTGACCAGCTCCGTAACTGCTGCATTACAGCTTTGTCAACTTGAAATCGCGACGTTACGGCCATGATTCTTTTGGTACAGTGAGCTCTTGACGAACACACCCGAAAGTTTAACATCCGAAAGAAATATTTTTGCAAATATTTTACTTTCTATTAAGCCGGGTCTGTTAACAGACTCGGTAGCTCAGTTGGAAGAGCAGCCACCCGGATTGTGGAAGGTCGCGGGTTCGAATCCCACTTGAGTCCCTAGGATCAGGTCGATTTTTTCTAGTTTCCATGTTTGTTTAGAAAATAGTGCATTGTTAAATGCTAAAAATCAAAACTTCACTCATGTGCTTGGTTTTTCAAATACTCAAGTTTAATTCAATTCAATTTACTGAATTTTTAACTCTTTTCATTGTTGGTTCCCATTTTTATATTATGATTTTCAACTACGGATAAATCCAAAAGTGAAGTTTTCACAATGATGCAAATTTATATTGGAATGATTGGGATCGTCTGCCAAACTGCTTCCAATTCGGTCAGAGCGGGTTCGATTTGATTTAGGTCAACGAAAGCTGTTACAAATTGGTTCGGGGCGTTGTCTGGTTGTTTCATATTTTATTTCCCATGGTATCTAGTATTAAGTGAATCTGTGGTAAAACATAACACATGACCATCTGACTCCATATTAGGCAGGCATTTTGCAGGCCTTCAAGGTGAGGATGGCTAGCTCAGTGATTGCTTTGCATTACTATGCTTGTCAGCCTACCTATATCTACACAAAAAAATAAATTATCTAGAGCAGCTGACCGATCGCAAAGTACACACGCGCTCACAAATCTTACAAAAATTGACCGAAGAAAATGTTACGGAAAAATTGTGACGCTTGCGCATAAGATCACGCAATCTCTAAGATCAGCTGCTCCTCAGACAAAGACTGCTCTCATTCGCTACCCTATTGTCAGGACACCCATTGTCAAGGCATTGTTGCCGTGAAATGCAACTTATTCTTAACAGACAGGACTTCCGTGTGCGAAACGGTAACGCACAATAGTGTCTTCGCCCTTCGTATTTTTTTGTCGAGTCCGCCAAACTAGTTTTTTTTCATGTAAATGTTGATTTATTTTCGTCAACAATGCATCGTCGGTATGGGAATTTATGTGCTAGTACTCGAGCTAGTTTCGGTTGCTAAGGGTAGTCCTAACCCGATTCCCTTGCATTTTAAGTAACGGCCTGACAATGAGGAGAAATGAAGTGGGAAATTAGCAAAAGGATTTGTGTATTTTATTTAGTATGTGTCAGTGATTGTCGTTTGTGACGTTTGAAAATATTTTGCTTTGTAGCTCAAGGGTCACTGGTCTATTGTTCTGTTTAGAATTTGCGTAGACTTTCTTGTACAAAACTGCTATTGTCAAACCCTCTTAGTATCTAAGCAAGAAACGCAGGTGCTTCAAAAAGTTAAATAGAAAATTACAAAACACTCCTGATGGTGTCTATACGCGATTACATCTAAATCATTTTGTAAGTGATTGTACATTGCCGTCTTATCTAACACGTTTGTGATAATCTCTTTATCATAGAACAATTAGATCAGTTCACATAATTCTGAAAAGCTGTATTTTTGTTCATACAGCTGTGGTACGGTAAATGCCCAAAGCAAGGTCTAGTCAAAACTAAGACAGATTTCGTTTATGCAGACTGCATTGCATTCTTATCGTAGACTCTATAGCCTAAGTCACACAACATTTTCTACCGGTAATACAGCCACTTAAAGTTCCTCCCTCTCAAAGCAATCCAAGCGTTGACTGTACCAGGCCATGTCAATTGAATTAACCTTCCAATTAAAGTGAAATCAAGAGACATCAGCGGACGCCTGCATTCAGGAGAGGAGGACACCATCATATTTTCTTCAACAGTAATTGTAATAATTGCTATTGAATTGTGTTGAATACTCGTGTGTTACATAAGTTATTATTAAGGAACATACGAGTAATCATTTGTCTTTGTCAATCGCCTTTCGTGACGTAAAGCTCGCCTGAAAATCAAAGGTCTTGAATACTCATTTGTAGTCGTGCTGAAGGGCTTTCAGTGACGGCCTTTGGCCAGCAGTGAGATAGTATTAAGCCAAATAATAAATAATAATAAATAAATATCCCTGGACATTATTCCACACAGCGCCATCTAGCCCCAAAGTAAGCTAATTAAAGCTTGTGTTATGGGATACTAGACAACGGATAAACATACTTAAATACATTTTCTTTTGTAAATAAATACTTATTATACATAGGAGACACCCAGACCAGTACAAACAGACATGTTCATGCACACAAATGTTTGTACTGTGCGGGGATCGAACCCGCGACCTCTGGTGTAGTAGCCAACTTCTTAACCATTACACCAAGTCGGTCGTCAATGAACTCATGACTCTCTTACATTTTTTTTTAATTTATAGAGTAATTATTGTTTGCGATTTTACAAATTCCCAGAAACTAAATAATTAATTACACTGCTGGATTTATCTTAAGGTGGTACATACCTAACCCGAAGCATTCGCCTGTAATGTACCGTAACAGATTCGAGCATTACATCAGTGAGAGAGGAGAACCGAGCATTACAGTGCGCAGACTGTAATATTACAGATTCGAGCATTACGTTGTTGAGGGCAAAGCACCGAATAATGTTCTAATGAAGTACCTATATTAGTATAGATTATTCTTTCGCATGCTGGAATGTTTTGGATGAAACATAGACAAAAACTAGCTTAGCTCGCAGTTTAAATATACACTAGAAGAATTCGACTGAACAGTAGCTTATTTAGTTAGAGCAATCACCTGATTAGCTAAAGGTTGCTAGTTTGAATCTGACTTACATAATACCTTGACCAAGGTGACGTTTCTAGCATTTCTTTCCAATTTATAGTCTATCTAAATTACAAACTCCCATAAACCTCCTCAAAATTAAACCGTCATCACGAAGTCGTTAACCACCGTGCCTACACCCAACGGCTGTGAGGTCATGGGTCAAAATGGAGCTGATTTATTTGAGGAGGACCCTCGCCGAGAACCCCAGTGGGTTTCACGGTGTACGAGTCTCAAAGCGGGTTTTTTGGTCGGTGCTATTTCAAGTTTCGTGAGGGTAATTGGGGATTATGGTTACGGTGCTCGGTAATTGAAATTATAAAAATATATATTCTGTAAATTTTAGCATGTTCAATCTTAGTTGTTTAACATGAAAAGGCAAAAAGACGGCTGTCGTATGTTGTATGTAAAATATTGTTTAGGTACTTCTTTTTTTTGTAGCTGTTAGAACACAGTTTTTTTGTTGGAATAATGAATAATACTACCTTCTAAAAATAGCTAGTTGCCGTTGCAAAGGGTTTTGCGACGGCAGGCTGTAACGTCAGTGTACGTACGGGGTCATGAGTCCCAGTCTGTTCATCGTGTTTTTCAAGTATTTAAAACTATCTATTCTATAGTTTATACACTGAATCTTACTCATTCTAATGAATAAAAAATAACTTACTAACTACTCTTAACTATCTCTTTGAAAATTTAGAATGAAATTTGCTATACAGAAATAGAACAAAGGCAACAAAAACTTTTGTTATATGGTTATTTCATCAAGGTTTCTTCTAGGTTTCACTAGCAGCTTAACAAGCGAGGAAGTGACCAACCGAGCCAAAGGGCCAGTCAATTGACCTCTAAATCACTATCATCTAAGCCAGGTGAAAATAAACCGTTTGACATAACACGCAAAACGCATTGATTGACACAAATTAACATTTCAACCCTTCAGAATAACTATAGCAGGAAATAACGAACTTGCGTGTGCGCACCCTAGCTATGACAGCCTTTAATATTCATAACTCGCGGACCGCAAATTATTATTGGTGACTAATATAAGCAAGTTGAATACTGAATTAGTGTTGTACAAGTATCACGCAGTGTCCTTTTCAAGTGACCAAGTAGTACCATTTTTTTCGTTCGGCCGGCACTTTCAGAAAAGGCCCAAGAAAACTGATCTCCTTTATCTCATTTGTGGTGCGGGTTCTAACGGACCATGGAGATTTATGAAAGAGGAGTTTTGACCGAAAGGTGATGTCCTATACTGGGTGTTTTGAGGTTACCAAAAACCATGCTGCGTCGCCTATCAAAATACGTGTAAATACACAAGTAGCACTAATTTTATAGGTAGTTAGCATTTATGTTAGTCTGTAAACACCTTACATTTATAGGGCAATCATGAAATAAAAATTTTCAAATTTAAGGAGCTGCCTGAATTAAATAGGTAAATACTCGTAAAATTATTATTGCGCGACTGTATGTACAAGATTGCATATTCTCACTTAATATCTACAAATAAATGTAATCTGATAGATACAGACTGAAGAATACACCTCTGCATCTCCTTTTCTTAGACATTCAGAAGGCCTTCGACTGTGTCCCTCGTGAGATGATCAGCTAGGCACTGCGGTCCAGGGCCGTTCCCGAAGTCTATAATGACATTATCCGGGACATGTACCACGATTCCAGTTCCATAGTCAGGACTGCGGTTGGTGACACGTTTCCCCTTCCCATCACCATTGGAGTACATCAAGGCTCCGTGCTTAGCCCGTTTCTATTCAGCGTAATATTAGACGTGCTGTCAAACAGCATCCGAGCCACCACGAGCAACCACCCATCGGTTGCTCATGTATGCTGATGATATTGCGCTAGCAGATTCGGACAGAGGACGGCTTTTACAACGGTTGAATGAGTGGAAAAAACTACTTGAAAACAGCGGTCTGAAACTTAATGAGGCGAAGACGGAGTACATGGCCTGCAGCACCACCAATCCCCAGTCCATCCGCATAGGCGTTGACGTAGCCGAGCGCACGGACCGTGTCAAATACCTGGGATCTGTGTAAAGCGTGTAACGATGCCTTCACGATGGCTGGAAACTTCATAGTTTAACTTACTGGCTATCAATAGTATTCTGTACCTGTCCTTTCAAAATTTAATTTATCGGTTCACGTTTCCTGTTCAGCATTTTGAGGCAATCCTAGCAAAACCATTGTACTGAACAAAGCTTGCGAGCATTTTACCAGATTACCAGTTTAAGTTAAAATTACGGTATGGTGATTATTTTAAATACTTTAAATGACCAAAATTGTAAACAGTTATAATTTACAGGTACCCGTGTATCGGGGTAAGCATATCATACCTATTTACTTACCTATTACCATTAGATAATGTCAAACTTTGCTATGATAGAATTTGAATAATAATTAACTAGGCTGAGAACCACCTGCTGGCACCGCCATCCCCGCCACGAACATTGACACAGCTTTGAATCTCTAACACCTATTGAGGAAATGATAATGTAATATTTATCAAACACAGAAAACGTATCACAGCGTACTGACTCAGCATAAATCAAAACGAACTCACTGATGGTCATTAAGTAAAAGTTTTGGAATGGGAACCATGGTAACGCAGAGTAAGACAAATGGTTGACCGATGACCGGTACTTCGCAGAATTTCAGTCGAGGAAGGGTAACAAGCGGTAACCGCTGTAATTTATGGATCGTCTTATATGCTTCTTCGCGCTGTGCCACGACAGTGGTTGAGCTGGGCTTCTAGTAGCGGCCACCAAAGGCGACTTTTAGTGGCTGAAGACCTAGCCACAACGCACACGCGGGACGCCGGCGGTGATGGCCGAATGCGCGTTAAACAGACACAAGTAGCTTGTGGCTTTGACGCGGACTCTCAAACGCTCAGCCTGCGCCAATGCCATAGTAGAGCCTGCCTAATCTGAAATCTGGCCAGAACCAATCTTTGTGTTCATTGTTTTATTTCCGACTAACTCTCCGGTGATGGAAAACATCAATAAAAAACCAAATCAACCCGGATAGCGGCGGGAGGCTCACCACCTCCGTTGGGTTCTAATATACCATTGGGGAAAAGTGGCTTCTGAGTGTTCCGTTCACCATGACGGCAACAGTCACTTGCCTCTGACTACCCCGTTTGGGATAAAGTCGTGATGGTATGTGACGGAATAAAAAAATAGTGTGGTGCGTCATTTCTGGTTAGACAAGCTCTAACTGCATGAAAATCGCGTCCGCTGTTGTGAAGTTTGTGGCTGCAAATAGTGATACGATGATGATAAAATAACGTCTAGTGAGTAGGATATTTTCATTTGAAACTAACCACAAAGCTTTAGAAGTGTCATTTTTATGACCTCTATGGGAATTTTCACTTGTAGGTTAGAACTTTGAAAATACATAGAATCGTTATGTGCATGTTTGCTATCTCACTACCGGCCCCGAAGGCTCAAACAACATTTAATTTAAGATGCACTTTTGTTTATCGTGTTCCGATTACTATCCCAATATTTTGGAACATATTGTATAATTACACAACATTATTTAGGACAATTTACTACAAAATCATTTCACCCCAAAGGCTTTCTTTGAACAAACTTTACTAAGCATAAAAAGCAGTAAGGTCAATTTGGTGGCATTTGATTTGAGCAGTTATAGACAATTCTGTATTATTATAGGTTTCAAAAAAATAAATTAGTCTAGGTAAGCCATTTACTCTCGACATTTAAATAATAAAAAAAACACAAGTAATACGTATGTAGCAAATAGACCTTTGAATAGTACAGCTTTTTCACCCTCTATAAAACTTAGTAAAGATTTCTTGGAATTGCTTTTGATCTTGAATTAGAATTTTCATTTGGCCTGAACAATCCATCCCAATTTCTACCTGAGACATCAATACTTATAATCTGAGACATTCAAAAGTAACAGATACGTGTTCTATTCTAATCAATAGCTCCAGTAGATACGTATCTTGTTTCCGCTTAACTCTTTCGTTGGTTTGAATAGATACAGTTTATTGGTTATCGATTATTGTGAATGAATTCTATGACATTTATATTGGTTATTGTAGTTTTGAAAATTGTGTGCAAGAAATTAAATTGAAGGATAGTTACGGAAATACTAAATCAATACTAAACGCACGTTTTTTACTAAAACGAGTATGATGTGAATGACAATTTTTTTAAAAGTATGCCTAGCAGGGAATTAAATATCTTTACCTACTCCATAACAAGACTATAGTTAACAATAGTTTTGAGTAAAATTTACTGGACTCCACACACCTAAAACACCGAGAAACGAAATGGGAAGACTAAAAATATAATAAACTAGACTTATAAACAATCAGCTGCTTCGCCCGCGTGGACTGTGTTTCCTGTCTATATAATACAGCCTGAATTAAAAAAAAGCCTTTATCGCTCCCTAAAAATGTAGGTTTAAATTGGTGAAAAATTGTTGATATCGGTCCAGTAGTTTCGGAGCCTATTCAGTTCAAACAAACAATTAAACAAATCAAATATTAGTATAGATATAAAACCTAAAAATAAAGTTTACTTACGCCTCCTGGATTGGGACCAGATAATAGGTCCTATACCTATGATCTGGTCAAAAATAATTTATTTTGTTGTTTCATTTAGCTAAGTGTCAGCTCATTTACGTAACTGCAACAGTCTTACATTATAAATTTGTTCTACATACAAATCTAGCAATAGCAGCAAACGGATCCAATAACTCAATTACGCTTTAATTAATAGCAATTATCTCCAATAAGAAAATAAGACTGTTGACACTTTTTTTTCATTATGAGGACATGTGGCTACATGAAAAGATCGCAGAAAACGAAACTTACACAAACATACATTAGATCCAGTTTGCAAGTAGGTGTCTAACCTAAAAAAACACTACTCTCGCCATGCGGCAATAAGATATAGGTATAGCTTGTCTAATTGAAATTACGCGCCCCTCCACCGCATTCAGCACGCACACCTAAAGTAAAGAAAAGTATTTTAATTAGCATGTATACTGTCCCGACTGCTGGGCAAAGGCCTTCATCATTGTAATCAAGTCATCGCTACAATGGATGGGTATTACTTCATATAAAATAATAATAATATAGACGCCATAAAAAAGTAGTGAGGCGTGTCATTTCTGGTTAAGTACATGTAATCGAGTTATTTTTTTAGTTTTTCATGAAAACAATATAGTTTTCTCTCGCATAGTCCTATCTATCTTTGACGGGCCCTGAATGTTTAAACTTGTATTGGAAGTCACGATAAATCGCTAAACTTGATAGCTCTTTGACATATGAATATGCAATATCCAACGACAAATAATTGTTGCGTTTTTAGAGGAGTTGTTGTCGACTTTTTACAATTTCTTAAATCTAGGTTTCATGACTAGTAAGTATAAGATGTAGTTTAAAAACACGTCCTCAGCAGTTCTGTCGCGGCACAGACGACAAAGGCGCGTCACACACACGGCGGCCGCACGCGCCGCACCTGGCTACTAGTGATGTGACACATTGTATCGACATCGATAAACATTTTTACTTCGGTTTGCAAAAGAGCGATACAATTCTTAAGATAAATTAAGGCATTTCAAAATGTAAGCAGTAATTGATATTACTACATTTAGTGATTCGATAGCGATGATTCGCTACAGAATAAATGATAAACTTCAACACTAAATGTAGACGCCAAAAAACCTAATCAACAACGACGCCTACCATGTAGTCGTAATAGTATGTATCTAATGTATATCACTCGTGTAAAGAATTACAAGCTGTCCTAAGGAAATGGACACTTATGCTAACTTTTATTTGAATCATTGATTATTACGATTGATGTCTACAGTTAATGCCTTAAATATACCTTTAAGATCCTTTAATACGACAAATAATTAGGGAATTTATTGATACCTAAGCTGAAAATGTATTCCAATCACACATTTTTTGCCCAGCACAGTGATATAAATAACACTCGTGCCATCATGTCAATTCACCTGGCGTTCAGAGCTGCTCTATAAGCAAGCACAGGAACAATATCGTTCGTAAACATCCGGTGGTGATATCAGCCGTGTGCACTTGAATATATCAGCTTGTAAGCAAATGATAAGGAATTTTGATTGAACTTGAACTTTCAAACGGGGAGATAAGAAATTCATATCTGAAGGACGTCTTGGGTAGATAACATTAGTGCAACTCATGTTTAGGGTTTTTTTGCTAATAAATAAGACTTAAGTGAACTTTAGGCACTTGATAAAGTTACGTACGGTAAATGAGTCTGTGCCTAAGCAAATATTATTAGAATGTTATAAGTTTAATTAAATCAACAGAAATCAACAAAAATCATTTTTACTACTTATGTAAATATATAAGTTCCGATAAAAGTCGATAAAACTGTCGAAAGTCGTCTCAACCCTAAAACTATGTCTAACAAACATTCAGCCGCATTTCTTCTCGCAAAACCTTCAAAGGAACTCCTCCAAGATACGTATTTTATTCCGATTCAAACAATACAGCGGCAGCTGATTCTACTTCTTTTTGTACAAAGAAAACCAATATACTGCACACAACTCTAAAACTACAATCCAGACGATTTTCAACTCTATTGCAATTAGATTTAAGGTTTGAGAAGGAAATAAAATCTGCAGTGAAATCATTACGTGTGTTTATTCATTCGAAATTAGTACTCAAATTACTTGACTCTTTGAATATGCGTGGAGGTCGCATTACAAGGGTTAATTCCTTGGTCTCGACACCGTATTGTAAAATTAAAAATAGTGTAAATGTCTATGGATCCGAAAAAAAATACTAAAAAGGTCAGTGGGTGGATATTTACTGGATTGCGACAGCTAATTCCGTTATTTAATTAGTGGTGTTAATAGTAAAGGGTTAATTCGGCTTCTTGTGTTAGGCAATAATTAGTTTGTTCATTTGTCAAGAAAAAAATAATAGGCGCTTGTCAAAGATCCTATTAAGTCTTTGGGATAGTTTCTTAACCCTTTTTCCATAAAAACTTGATCAGTGTAAAAAAGTATATTCATCAACTCAGACACACAGTACGAGCTCAGCTCTGGTTGGGGTCAGATAATCTTGGTGTAAGGAATCCTAGATTTTTATTTATTTTAAAACACATTGCTATAACATTGTTTTATTTCATTTATATTCACCTTGCTTGCTTGAAATAACCTAACAGAAAAGTGCATTAACGGAAATAGTGAACTGATTTACTGCAGGGACCAGAAACGATTCTACACACATACAAAATTGAAATATTATTTCATTTATTTCTACACTTACAAAAGAACTGAACTAACATCTAATAGGATTTTTTTAAATGCATTTACGCAAGGATGAGTACGAATGATGGCTTTTTTACGCAAATCAGATGACAAAGCACGCAGCTATGCGTATGCGCCTGTGACGTGTCACTGCCACCGCTGACAGCTCTGTGACAGCCAGTGACAGCTAGGTGCCTCCTTTACCATGTCATGGAACTAAATGAGTCGACAAAATTTAGTGCAGCTTTGGGTCTAAGCTGGTTTTTAATACTTCGTATTAATTATCTTCCAAAGTTAGTTTGATATGCAACGAGTATCATCACCTCTAGTGATAGGGCATGCCAGTGTTTTTCGTTTTATGATTTGATGATTGTATTAAGTAGGCAATCAGATTAGGTTAAAAAATATAATCATTGATTTATTTATTTATTTAATCTTTAGTGCACAAAAAAGTACAAAAGGCGGACTTAATGCTAAAAGCATTCTCTGCTTTAAATTATTTGTGATCATTGCCGAATTTCAATCTTGACAGAACAATAATGCTAATGATACCTGTCCAATTTGTCGCAATTGTATTCTTGGCGATACTGTTGTAAGAATTCAGTTTTTGTAGGTATTCCCTGTACGAGTATTTGTCAACGATCCAAATTTCGCAAGGCGGCATCTTAACACTGGTAAAAACATTCGCTTCAGTTCGAAAACCAAACCTTAACAAGTACAAATTTAAGGTTTCACTTTCAGAGACGCTGGTTTTAAATGCATTTCTAAAGATTTGCACTATTCTAAGCATTTCAAAGACGGAATTTATAAAAGAAACCTTTTGGCGTGTATAGAACGTATTTCTATTGGCATTGCTCATAATTTGAAAAGTTTTTATGTGCGGACAGTCGAAATTCAGTATGAGTGTTCCGCACATTAATTTACTTCGGTGGAGAGGTAAAAGAGCAATTCGGTTGGATCTGGGAGTTTCTGGTTCCTAAGATCTTTTGGTTTCATAACACAACGTGAATTCTACTTCTGGAGAGCTATGTTTGTGATATATTACCTATAAGTTTGCATTTCTATTCATCTCAATTGATCTATTAGTGAAACTTAACGTCGGTTAACGACTACCACACAAAAAATTGTGTATACCCACTGAGTGTAGAAGATAAGTCGCAGGTAACCATTCTATACGTATACGGGTAAATATTAGAATCTCAAAAAACATATCGCCTTAGTTTAAAATGAACGAACTCAAAATACCCGAATTTTAAATACCGTGTCTAATATTAAAATACAAATATTCAAAAAATAAAAAATTCAAATAACCTTAGGGTTGAATAGCTCAAGCTCAAAAAATCTTATGACGGAATACTTTGTGCTTAGTATAAAACTGTTTTTTTATAAGTTCAAAATATTCTAGGGCAAATAAAAAACAAGTTTGTGTGGTGATCAATATTTTTTACGTTTATTTATTAGTTAAGCATTTGTTATCATTCTTGTCCTAAAAATCATCACAAAAATAATTAAGTTCATGAAGAAAATAAATTATAAGATCATCATGATTACTTGATAGAAACATACTTCACTGAAATACAGTTAATTTAATTTCATATATTTTTTTTTATTTACCAAAATTATCAAACAGTTGATTTGTTTTCACTAATATTGATAGCTCGGTACAGTTTTATATAGATTTTTACTAGAACAAAATTAAATAAAACGGATATTAGCTTAAAAAAGCTTCAGTTAGATAGAACTTTGACCACATCGCACGAGCCGAGCGAGCGAAGCGAGCGTGCCGCGGCAGCGGCCGGCGAGCGCCAGAACCGAATTGTCTGCTAATGAACTTAAGTGGCAAAAAAAGGAATCAATGTTAGGTACTAATAGATTTTGTAATAATAGATCGTCCCTCAGAAGAATATTTTTCTCGGTAATAAGTTCTACATTAACTGAACATTATGAGCAAAAATAATATTTGATTTAGTGAACTTTAATACAAAAGTGCACTTATCCTATAGCTAGTTTCATCTTAATCGAAAGTCAAATATTTGCAAAAATATTTCTTTCCGGTGTTAACAGCGTATGCCTATAACATTGATGAAACAACGTTTGCTCACAAGGTAACATACGCTAGACAAATTCGCCAGGTCTGTTAACGGCCTCGGTATCTCAGTTGGAAGAGCAGCCACCCGGACTGTGGAAGGTCGCGGGTTCGAATCCCGCTAGAGTCCCTACGATCAGGTCGAATTTTTCTTGTTTCTATCTTTGTGTAGAAAATATTTGATTTGTTATTTTATGATATGAATATTCTATATCAATTTTTATTAGTAAAAATCAAATGCTTGATTCAAATTACTTTGAAGTAACTATTCTCCGTATTGATTATTCGATGAAATTATAATAATGGGAAACAATTTATGTGAAACGAAATTCTATGAATCGTGTTTCTATAATTTACAACCATTTTACGCAGCTATTATATTATTGAACGAGAAATCTAGCATACATATTTTATGCATTTCATATTTTGGATATTATTCCATTTTTAATGTAAGGTTAATTGAAAATTTGCTATTTGAATTCTGGTATTTAAAAGTAAGGTGTAATCGCTTCGGGTGTTTTAAATCTTAAGGTATTTTGAGTTCGGGTCTTTGGGCTCGGTAATTTTGACTAGAGGTGTTTTGTTTTTTGGGATTCTATTATGTACCCTTCTCCACCATCCATTCTCCATTTTTGCAAAAATATATTTTTATTGAAACGTAAATTCCGTCATTTGTGAGACCATTTCGCCATGAAATATCGAGAGCCCCAAGCAAAACGATTTCTCCCATAAACTGTTGAACCCAAAAAATGTGTGGGCGGGTTGCAAATTCATTCAATAGAATTAGCACTCATAGAAATTGGAGCATTTTCTGCGCACGCGACGCAACAGCTGTTACTTTTTTAATCTCAAGAAACGTCAAAAAAAACCTTGTTCAAAAAGGTTCTTGTATTGATTTTCATAGATCAATCGATAGAGTCCAGCCATGCATTGACAAAGTGGTTCTTTCACTCGGGTTCTGGGCCATCAATGGTGATTACAAGGTTTGTCATTCTAAATGAGAGTTTGTTGAGTTGCTGAGTGAGCTGATTTTGCAGTAGCCGTGGAAAAACTGGGTATTTTTTTAAGATAGTTAATTTTTTTTTTAAGATAATACGTAAAACTTATTAGAGATAAAATGCGAGAATGCTCTTTCTGGTAAGTATATTCGTTTTAATTATTATAATTTGTTCGTTAGACTAAAAAAAAATATATTTGGCATTAGAATAATACATTACCTACTAGAATATGACTCCACAAGGAAACATGCATGGCATGTGAAGCCACTAAATCCTGAAAAAAGGTAAGTTTTTTTAAGGAATATCATTTTTGGATTAAGAATTGAGAATTAATCATAATGTGATCTTGGGATTTGTATCCTATATGTACGAGTGCCAGCATCACGTGAAAACAACTAGAAGTGATTTTAAATAACCTTTTAACAATCTTACCATTATATGAACGAATTCGGTGGCAACAGTTAGTAGGGGTAAGCGGTGACAGGCCAATGGTGGAGCACGCTTACCCAGAAAATGTCTCTTCACTTTTTACCTTGAATACACCAATCAACACAGGGGCAGGGAGAGCGTTCTACTCCCTAGCGGTGCCAGAAAGGACGCAGCAAGCCGTTGAGTATGGGGATTGCTGGAAAGTATACCACGTGGGGGTAAAAGACTTCCTGGTGTTTAGTAGTCTGGTGGAAGAAAGTAGGAGGTGGGCTCTTAAATCTATTGGGATAAATTGACAGTTGTAACTTTATTTAGATATCATACTTACTAATAAGGCATATGATGCATGGTTTTGTGAGCCTTATCCACTATGTGAGCTGGTTTACCAATATTTAGAATTTTTCCGTACCAATACCTCTAAATCATTTCTTAAAAGGGCATATAGTGGACTTTAACAAGATTGATAGATGCGTCCCGTATTATTAGGGTCAAACAAATTGACGCAAGACGACCGTTTCGTATACCTTGTATAGTAAATTAAACTGTTTATACCCAACGATCGTATCGCAGACGTGTTAACATTTTTACCATTACACATTTTACTTGACAATATTTATTTTGCGGTCAAACTAGCAAAATTCAACTCTATGTGCTTGTGTTATGATGGTATTATAAGTTGGCAAAAGCACCTGCCAGTACTTTTCTTTTTCCTTTCTTTATGACGCCATCTGTGGAAGTGGAACGACCTGTCAATGTGGATTAATATTCCAATTTTGAATTTCTATCAGCTTCATAGACTTTACGACTGTGAGTTGAGGGTTTATTTTAACGTGTCAAGTATGGCCGCGGTTTTGGATCCGTTCCAAATTCAAAAAGTTTTTTATTTGGCTTTGCTTGATTTGTGTCATTGGCAGCACTATTTTTATGCTGGTGTACTAACTTTGAGACAATTATGTAATTATAGAAATGTATCCTTACGAAAGTTCAATTTTTTTTGCCCAAACTGCAGAGTGCCTTATTATAATGATTACTTATTCCGTGCCCTGGGACTCAATATCAATCTCTTAGCTCTGAATTCTGAAATTTTGTTCAATAAAGTCTTAGAAATTATGGTTTTCCATAAGTATTGGGAGAAGACAGTGAGAGCTTAACGCTCGAACTCAGAAACCAAAATTAACGTGAGTAGGAAGACTTGTTTTATTTCTGTTGACAAACTGGACAGTATCAATTTGAAGTGTACTCAACTTTGGTTATGATATACCCTTGGAATAATTTGACCTAGAAAGATAGTTCCATACAAAAAGGCGCGCGCCATTTGTGATGTCAAAATAATCGTAATTTGTTTGTTTAAAGTAAAGTAAAAGTAAAGTAAAAAATCATTTATTCACTTAAGCTTTTACAAAGAAGCACTTATGAAATGTCAAAATTCACAAAAAATATATATAAACGATAATAGACGTAAATAAAATAATACAATAATAGTACATAAACTAAATAAACATAATGCGAATCTACCACCGGTTCGGAAGTTGCTTCTTATCGAGAAGACTCCGGCAAGAAACTCGATAGTTACTCTTTTGAACTTTGTTTTGTTTTACAACAAATAAATTCAGAGTACAGTCAAAAGAAAATAAAAATACATTATTTGAGCAGAGGAGCAGATTATTCCTACTATGACCACAAATTCTTGTCGTTCAAGTAATCCTCCACGTTATAATAACCTTGTTTTATCAACTTTGTTTTAATTGTAGACTTGAACTTGTGAAGAGGTAGATCAACAAGACTTTGAGGTATTTTGTTAAAGTACTTTACAGATTGACCCACAAAAGAATTTCCTACCTTATGTAGCCTAAGACTTGGAGTAATAAGTTTGTTTTTATTTCTAGTATTGTGTGTATGACACAATACTAGAAATGTGTGATGTTTGTGTGATGAGTATCACAGTTTTTTTTGAACATATGCAAGTTTTTGCGCACATACATTATGTTATCGAAAATATACAGAGTTTGTATTGAATAGGCTCCGAAACTACTTGACCGATTTCAAAAAATCTTTCGCCAATATTCACATTATCAGGGAGTGTTATAGGCTATATTTTTTTTATAATTTAGGCTATATTTGACGGGAAAGCCAGTCTACGCGAGCGAAGCCGATTACGGGCAACTAGTATTTAGTATTTAAGCATGTATCTAATTATCAAAGTGTATTTACTTTTCTCTGGCACCCATTTGCCTAGTCGCGAGTTGGTTGTTTATTTATTAATTAAAGACACAAAACAGCAAGTTGCTAAAACTGAAAAACCAACAATTGATTCGAAACCATTAAATCAATAAACTAAATTGAGGATGACCATCAAAGTTATTATGACGAGCACATCTGTCGCCCCTATCACACCAACATAATTATGTTGCACATGTCAATACTGCGTAATTATAGCAAACGTTTGACCAACATACGGGCACCGACGCTGGTGTCAACGGTGCAATTCATCTAGGGGCAATCAAATTTGATACACTCGCTTGGATGAGACAGGCAACCCTAGCTCATGGAAAGTTTTAAAAAAATTGTACATTTGTTTTCATTTCATTTCTTCTCCTTATTGCTTTTTCTATTTTTAATCCATTTGATCTGTCCCAACGACTACGAACGAAATGAGTTGAAAATAGCACCATCTATAGGCATTAATTTTAAACAATTTCTGTTGAAAACATATATTGCGCTTTGGTTTGACTCGCACCCAGAACCCCATATACAGTCTGCCTGCCCACAAGCTCCTGCTTGCATAGCTTTTTACTGAACGGTGATGACAATTTTAGAAGGAAACAGAAAAATATCTTTACTCTTCCTTCGCAATATGTGGACACCATTTTCCTTCGACTTATCTGCTAGCAGACCACACAGGCTAAATGGTATATGATCGCTGGGTTACGCGGTAGACATTTTTTTGAGATTTACTCATATATGATTTTGTTGTAACTGGTGGTGGTTTGGTTAAGCACTCCGGCTCGGAGCCCAAGCTTCAAATCTGGCCAGAGCCCTCATTACAATCCCTGATAACTTGTCAGGTTTATTTCCTGAACTGAGCGTAGCGAGCAATTTCGTAAAAAGGTCTTTTAATTCCACCCAGTCAGCGGCTACCTGGCACTAAAGCATCTTTCAAGCTGGATCTTAGAATAATAACGTATAGAAGGACCCCGTCCGAAATAAAGCACTCATCCGATCGAGTCACGCATGTGTGTGACTATAACTTGGTTACGTGCGGCGCGCTTTGACATTGAACCTTCTGAAGCTGTAATGAACACTGCAGAGCGGTCCGTTTGGAGCCATTTATGGCTCCAATTAAGGTGCTTCAAAATGGGCGCGCGGAATAGTTTCTATGTAATTATTCTAAAGGTTGAATATTTACTGACGAAACTACTCGCTACCCTCGGTTGAGGGAAATAACTTGACTGGATAAGAGATTGTAATAAGACCATCGTTTTGTTCATAAAAAATGCGGTGTTTTCCACACCGATAAAAACCATAGCAACTCGGATAATGGAAGAAGGCTCGCCACCCACCACTATGTTGGGTTCAAATACGCTTGGCGAAACGTGGGCATCTGAGTATTCCGTTCACCATGGATGCCAACTGTCTACTTGCCTCTGACTACCTGTTTGGGATCTAGATTTAAATTGTGATTATGTAACAGATAAATGTTTCCATAGAAAATTCAGGCAAATATTGCCAGGGATATCCCTTTCGATATAGATGTCAGTGGTCAGTACATACATGTACGTCAGTTCAATTCAACAGTAAGATTCGCGTACGAATGCTCTACGCGGCTTTTGACAAATAACTGCCAAATGGGTATTCCAAGACCCGGCGGCTGGTAGGTAATTATCGCGCACAAGTACATGGAGTGACAGAGGCCTGATATAGTTGTGAGCGTAGGTAGGTTATGATTTTATCTCATGTAGAAATATTAAGCCTAGTATTCTCTTCATCCTCTTTTTAGTATTCCAAAACACATGTTATTTTAATATGATAACAACTGTTGTTGGTGGAAACAACACCTGTACTTATTAATATTGATGAGGTTGCTATAGAAAGGGGTAGACAAAACATCCCTCTATTCTTTGTGTTTGATTACGTAACTGCGTTATCCTCATACATTGTTTATTCCGTTTAAGGCGAGCTGCACGTCGACGACGTTATTTATGAAAAATCGGGAGGTCCTTTACAATTATATGAAAGAAGGTACGACCCTTAAATGGCAATGAGAACATGACAATTGTTGCTTCCGAAACAAAAAAACTAGGTTCTTTTTTTTTCTCACGAAAATACAGCAATATTCTCAAAATAATACCCGTGTAATGTGCGAATGCATTTGGACATATTTTACAGTAAGTACTGAAGACACATTTCTAAAGACTAACCCCATTATTAAAAAGACAATTAACAGTCTTAAAGTGAACGTGGACTGTTTTTTAGTTTTATGAATATGTGGGTAGGTTAGTTTGTAAATGCAGAATCTGATTTAAGTGTTTTAGTTGGGTAACTGTTATATTAGAATTTCATAGCATTAATTGATTTTTTTTATATTATAAATTATTATATTTTTATTAATAAACATCGATTGATCTGGGCTATAGATTGGTGGAAAGTACATTGCCTAAAATTCTAGCCACATTTTGTAAAAAAACCTTTTTATTAATTCTTGCTGTGCACCAAACACAATACTTTATCTTTCCAAATAAAATTATATTCATAGTAAACTAAATAACTTTATCTATAAATACATTTGTTTTTTAGCCGGCCTTATTTGTCCATTTATCAATAAGCACCTGCGTGCTTCTGATTAGTTCCTTAGCTGAAAATCACAGATAGAAAAAAAAACAACTAGGTATGAAAATAGAAATAGTTTATTGCAACACTAATGACTACGAAAATAAAAGTAAAAGTAACTATGAGTTATTTAAAGACAGTATTACTAGAAAAATTAACTCTTGGAAATGGCTTTGGTCGTCAATGTAAGTTTTCCTTTAACAAGGGGTTTAGGTAATGTACCTACCAAGAGTAATAATAAATAATAAATATCTGAGACAATTCACACCAAGATCATCTGACCCCAAACTAAGCGGAGTGGTGGCGGATTCTATAAATTTACAATTTATCGATTAGCCGATTGCCGAGAAATAAAATATCTAGATTATCAGGATTATCTGACACCAAATGACATAAGCCCCAGCGAACGCTTATTTAAGTCTTCCCCAAACATTTGAACGATTTTAAATGTCGAAATATAATGTCCAGTAGTAATAATAAGTAGTAGTTGTCTAACATGTTACATTAAAGTTAGAAATATACACGTAATTATTTTACAAATTATTTCATCTCTAGTGAAAGTGGATGGATCCATAATGCAAATTATGGTCACATTGCTCATGTTAAGGTATATTTAAAAAATATCTGAGATATAAAAACAGTATCTACGACGAAAAAGGTGATTTGCTTATTCTACAAATAGTTTGTATGTACCATAATAAAATGACTTTTTTGTATGCAATTGACGTTAACGTTTATTTGTTTACATTTTTTTACCATAGTAACCATTCCAGGGGACAACAGAAATAACAAATCACTAAAATTAAAAACTGCGAAATTCGCAACGCGTGCGAGATTGTGCAACTGATAGTGACGATGTTGTGATAACTATCGCACTATGTCGCCGAGTGCTCTTTGCTGGGAATTAATGGTTGTTATCGAATTGCTGATCTGAAATGCAATTATTCGCGGAATTTTGGTTGCAAAAATGTCTGTTTCTCTACATGTAAAATTACAAAACAAGCCGAATGGTTCATAGTATTTTAACGTTCAGAAAATATTATTTGGAATGAAACTTTGAATGGAGTATTTAATTCAGTTCGCACAGAGCATTCACTGGTTTTTGGAAATATATTTAGACTTTATTTTAAGATTAGTTAGATTCGATTTAGATTCGATTGACGCGCAAGGAGAAGAAGTTGCTGGAGGCAGCAAGGAAAATATTCCGAAAAATTCTGGGGCCAACCAGACGTAAGGACGGGACCTGGAGGCTGAGAAAGAATGCTGTAATAGAGGAGCTTATGGGCGAGACAAAGTCAGCTAGACTGCGCTGGCGCATAGACCAGGTCGAGAAGGATCTCAGTCACTTGCAACGGCCCGACTGGCGACGGGTGGCTGGAGATAGAGCAGAGTGGCGGAACCTCGTGTCGGAGGCCAAGATCCACTTCGGTTCGCTGAGCCAGCGCAGTAAGTAAGACTCGACTTGAAACCGAGATGTCATCGTATACAACATGGAACGCATTAAGTATACTTAATTGTACTCGTATTGTAATTATTTTTATAAAATGTAAATCTGAAACGTCTTTTACACCAGTAACAAAAACCAGAAAATAATATCCATGCACAGAAATAATACAAATATTTCCTACATGAATAGGTATTAATTCTGGATGGAGATTGAACTCACGACTTTTAGCTCTATAAGCATGGTGCCATCAGTCCAGTCAGGTAATTATTTACCCCTAATACGTGCATCCAATTGGCGTAACCAAATTAGTGACACTGTAACATCGGGACGGTAGCGCACGTGACGTCACCAGCGGCGCGTGCGCTGATGACGTTTTAAACGACTACACATGTACAGCAATTATTTCATTTCGTACAATTATTTTGTGACATATGCCGTTGTTATTATTGACTAATTTCTATGTCATTAAAAGTTCTTGTTTTAAATTTGTCACGTGATGTAAGCATTTGTTTTATTTCATAATTTGTTGGGGTGAGTTTTTATGACAAAGTTTGTCAATTGATGGATTGTAATACAATTTATTGCAAAAGGCGAAATTAAAACAAGTACTTAGTTGCTCAATAGAAAATGATGTAACTAACACAAAGGTTTTCATGGGCTCGAAGCATAGAGTAAGAACGTAACATTGCCTGGGTAAGCTGACCTGTCATATCCTGAATGATCCTTCTGTTCTATTACTTATTCTGTGATAATACGGACACGTAGACAGTAATTCCCGTCATCTAAAAAGAACCCTGGCCAAGACCTACGCAGTGAACAAATTCAGGGCCAAATTGGTGGTATGAAACCCCCCCTTCACACTGTACCTGTGCTTCAGAACTATCCCCGCCACAAAAGTCGCCTAGAGCTTTTTTTACATGACGCGTTCTGTACTATGGAAGGGTGGACCTGAGCTTAAGAAATTGTACCTACAGGAGCATAATCTAGAGTTCAAATATAATCCGAAAATAACCATCCTATAATTACCAGTTTTCATAACTTTCATAATCTTTCTAGCTCAAGATAGTAAATCAGATTAGATTTGTTAATGAGGAAGGCAGAGCAACCTTTTCAAAACCATTGCAAAGTAGTTCTTATAACGGCAGCATAAGGTGTCCCTGAGTAAAGTTCGACGTGAACGAATGTGTGTGTATACTACAAAAAGTGAGCAAAATTTGTGGTCAAATGGTTTTTACTTTCGGTTATAAATCACAATAGCAATATTAAATTAATTTTTAACATGTAAAACGATTCCTTGCCTTTATTCATTTAATTCATCTATTGTAATGTAATTTTATTGTTATATCGTCAAAATGTGTCATATTTGCTAGGAACCAGTCCAAAGCGAAAGTAGACGCCACAGTATCACAATATAGTCTTTTTCAATTTGGAATTTTTCAAAAGGAATTGATTAAAACAATTGAAATATTCAGAGCTTTTGAATTTCCCTTTCGTGAAGTATTTTGCAGACTGCGGTTTAATGAAGTTTAAATACAAAATCTACAAAAACTAATAATAGAAGGTATCTTTCAACTTAAACTTGTCAGCATTATCAACAAAGTTGTAAAGTATGAGGGTATATGAGGAAGGATAAATTAAATTGTAAATAATTCAACTATAGATCAAATAAAGAGTATAGATTTTTGGTACAAATAGGGTATCTAAGGCGAGGTTCTCGATAAAGCTTTGAATATGAATAACATTTAGTTATAAATTAGTAAAATACAAACTTTTTTCTACCTGAGTATTATGAAAGAAAGACACTTTAAAACCGTTGAAAAACAGTAAAAAGTCACGTACATCTGTCGCCCGCATATAATAGACAAAACGTACTCGATGAAATAATAATAACCACTCGATACACTCAATAAATACATTGTAATCGAATAGACAACTCCCCTGTCGATCGTTACTTTTGTTTGTGGCACCAACATCGATCGTTGTTTAGGTTTAAGTAGTTATAAATGTATTCATATAATACTCGGATGCTTGACCAATGACTTTGTCAGCGTGGACAAAGCTCTTGAAAGTTTGCACTGTAAAACTCAAATACCTCTATCCAGCTTTTGTTTGTGTAGGTACAGAGTTTTCTTAAAATGTATTAAGTGACACTGGCACATACAAAAAGGCTGACACAAAGCCTAAAAAAGATTTTCTTGTATTCAGTAGAAATCAGTCAATTCTCACAAATTGATTTTTCTAAAAATGTTTAGTTACAGTTCTAACGACTCCGATTCATTCAAATCAAAATTAAAAAAGAAAACAAAAAAAAATATATTTAACCTCAGCAGTAACTGGCCAGTTCTAACAATTTTAGTATTACTCTAATAAAACTTGACTGGGTACAAAATGAGGGGTCATCGTGCACTACATACCTAGCAAGGTAACTATAAAAGGCGACGGGTAGTATAACTATAAAAAGTATTTATTTAGGGACGGATATCCATTTGTACAAGCTCGAAAACTTGATGGTCAGTTTTTTATGGATGTGATAGGGGCAGCTACTATTTATAATGAAATGTTTTTTTAGAAAATAATAATATTACAGCATCAAAGTGACAGTACTTGATAGAAAAAAAATTTGATTGAAAAACGAATGTATTTTTCTATAAGTACAACGTTGGTGAGAAACAAGCATTCGGAACAAGCATTCCTTCCCGAAAGGCAAGTATCGTCTGATGACACTTGAGGTACTGCAGTTGTCCATGGGCAGAGGTGATCAATTTCCACCAGTTGATACTTAGGCACGTTCGCTCCCTTTTTTGTTATTCAAGTCTTTTACTGCCGCCAAACCAGACACAGTAGAAAATCTATTGTTTGCCGGCCACCGGGGACCATGCCAGCAATGCGCTAAAGAAATATATCTCGTATTTCTGACATAAGTTAATTAAATTTAACGTAATAACTATGCCGTGTAGTGCCGGCACATAAAAAAGAATAGCACTACCCCCTCTCTTCCCGTGGGTGTCGTAAGAGCCGACCGAGGGAAAATTGCCATAAGGAGATGGGCAGCAGCGTCTCCGGATAACAGCAGGCCATACTGCGATCGCCAACCCGCCTGCCAAGCGTGGCGATTATGGCAAACCCCCCCCCAAAATGGCTGCACCACCAGAAAATCGGCCCCCAGTCCCCGGCGGCCCTGCTATTCCTAGCTACGGCAGCGGCTATGGTAACGGCGGGGCAGGGGGTGCTAGGAATCCCCGGGTAAGATCCGGCTGCCAACAACGACGACTCGACCTGGCAACATATAACACGCGCACACTGAGGCTCGACGCGAAGCTCATAGAGTTGGAAGAGGTAATTAGTAAGTTACATTGGGATATCATTGGGTTATCTGAAGTCCAAGGAGAGGGGGAGGACTCGATAATCCTGCAATCCGGTAACTTACTATACCACCGGGAGGGCGACCAACAGTCCCTAGGTGGTGTCGGGTTCATCGTCCACAAATCCCTTGTCAACAACGTGATTACTATCGGAAGTGTTTCGAGCAGGGTAGCGTACCTGATACTCAGAATATCGAAACGATATTCGCTGAATGTCATTCAGGTCTACGCTCCGACCTCAAAGCACGACGATGTCGAAGTGGAGGCTATGTATGAGGAGATCTCTAAAGCCATGCATAGCTATAAAACCCACTACACGGTTGTGATGGGGGATTTTAATGCAAAGTTGGGGCAACGTTGCGGTGATGAGTTGAGAGTGGGGCAATTTGGATTTGGGCAACGGAACAACAGGGGCCAGATGCTTGCAGACTTCATGGAGAGGGAGAACCTCTTTATGATGAACTCCTTCTTCAAGAAGCCCGTAAGCCGCAAATGGACCTGGATCAGTCCGGACGGTAGAGTCAAAAACGAGATCGATTTTATCATGTCGACGAAGAAGCATATATTCAATGATGTCACTGTGATCAACGCTGTTAAGACAGGAAGCGATCACCGCATGGTCAGAGGCACATTGAATATCGACCTAAAGCTTGAGAGAGCGCGACTGATAAAATCCACGCTCCGACCAATACCGGCTCAAATTCAAAACCCCGAGTGCTTTCAGCTCGAGCTTCAAAACCACTTCGAAGCCCTTGAGAACAGCATCGATGTGGACGATCTGTACAACATGGTGGTGGATACTGTCCGTACGGTAGGGTCCAAGCACTTTAAAACCCGCCGTCCCAAATCAAAGAAACTCTCCAGTCAGACTCTCCTACTCATGGATCAGAGAAACGAAATGAGGCTACAGAACTCAGCGGATGCCCATCGTTATCGGCAACTCAATAGACAGATATCTAAGTCTTTGACGAGCGACCTTCGCCAATTTAATACCCAGCGTATTAAAGAGGCAATTGAGCGGAATAAAGGCTCCAAAGTGTTCGCCAGAGATCTGTCTATTGGGAAAAGCCAATTGACGAGGCTGAAAACTGAGGCAGGTAGCATCATTTCGTCAACACCTGAAATCCTGAGGGAGATTGAGAGTTTCTATGGACAGTTATATTCCACGCAAACACCTGTTGAAAGCAAGGCTAAAGATCCTAGAGCCAAGCTTACCCGACACTATACCGAAGATATCCCGGACGTCAGCCTGTACGAGATTAGGATGGCTCTCAAGCAGCTTAAAAACAACAAGGCGGCGGGTGGTGACGGAATCACAACCGAGCTCCTGACAGCGGGCGGTAAGCCGATACTTAAGGTCCTCCAGACGCTCTTCAGTTCTGTCATCCTCGAGGGAAAAACTCCAAAGGCATGGGGCAGAGGCGATGTGATGCTGTTCTTCAAGAAGGGTGACAAAACTCTCTTGAAGAACTACAGACCCATCTCGCTTCTGAGCCATATCTATAAGCTGTTTTCGAGAGTCATTACGAATCGTCTCGCTCGCGGGTTTGACGACTTCCAACCTCCCGAACAAGCAGGGTTCCGAAAAGGCTATAGTAGACCACATTCATACGCTGCGGCAAGTTATACAGAAGACCGAAGAGTATAATTTGCCACTTTGCTTAGCGTTCGTGGACTACGAGAAAGCCTTTGATTCGATTGAGACCTGGGCAGTACTGCAGTCTCTCCAAAGGTGCCAAATAGACTACAGGTACATTGAGGTGCTAAGGTACTTATACCAGAACGCCACCATGTCGGTCCGATTACAGAACCAGAGCTCTAATCCGATCCAACTACAGCGAGGCGTGAGACAAGGAGACGTTATTTCTCCGAAACTGTTCACGGCTGCGTTGGAGGATATTTTCAAGCTTCTGGACTGAAAAGGACGCGGCATCAACATCAATGGCGAGTACCTAACACACCTGCGATTTGCCGATGATGTAGTTCTTATGGCTGAGACCTTGGAAGACCTGAACATAATGCTCGAAGATCTCGGTAATGCTTCTCAAAGAGTGGGTCTTGAGATGAACATGGACAAAACAAAAATCATGTTGAATGCCCATATTGCACCCGCTCCAGTTAACGTTGGGAACATTACACTCGAAGTTGTTGACCACTATGTTTACCTGGGACAGACAGTCCAGCTAGGTAAGTCCAAATTCGAGAAAGAGATCTCTCGTCGAATCCAGCTCGGATGGGCAGCGTGCGGGAAGCTCCGGCATATATTTGCGTCCGAAATACCTCAGTGTCTCAAGACAAAAGTCTTTGACCAGTGTGTGTTGCCAGTAATGACCTATGGCAGTGAGACGTGGTCCCTTACTATGGGTCTCATAAGAAGGCTCAAGATCACCCAGCGAGCAATGGAGAGAGCGATGCTTGGTATTTCCCTGCTCGATCGAATCAGAAATGATGAGATCCGCAGGAGAACAAAAACAACCGACATCGCTCGAAGGATTGCATCGCTGAAGTGGCAGTGGGCGGGACACATAGCGCGGAGAACCGATGGCCGTTGGGGCGGAAAGGTTCTCGAATGGCGACCGCGTACCGGACGACGTTCCGTGGGCAGGCCCTCTACAAGGTGGACCGACGATCTGGTCAAGGTCGCGGGAAGCCGCTGGATGCGGACAGCGCAGGACCGATCGTTTTGGAGATCCTTGGGGGAGGCCTATGCCCAGCAGTGGGCGTCGTTCGGCTGAAATGATGATGATGATGAATAACTATGTGTCACTCATTCTAGAAATAACTGCTGTCTACTGCCCGGTCTTGTGATGATGATCAATTTAGCAAGTGTGGCAATTAGGGTCGATTTCAAAGATTAAGAGTTCGGAAAGCACGCAAAGGTCGTATTCACGACAAATAAATGAAAAAGCAACGTCTCAAATGCAGATCAGATCTAAGAAGAAAATTAAACTACCCTCACCGTAGCGTTGACGTAGAAGTTGTTTTGATACAGAACTTAAAGGAAAGAACATTCAATGAGAATAAATGAAAGAGCTAATAACTTGTCCTTATAACGAGTGGTTAGGAAAATTACAAGTTAGAAATAGATAAATAATAGGTTCATCGCATTTCTGGGTCACGGGCTGCCGACTCTTCTAGGGTTGACACAAAAAACGAATAATGGAGACTGAAGATGATATGTGACTAGACGTAGACAAACTGAATCTTTTAATAATGAAAATTCACATGTAGTTATTGGTTTTTATTTCTGGATTCTCTTTACAATTGTTAGCTCTCTAAATTCACAAATGATGTCTTTCTTGTGGCATTTCAGAGTTTGGGTAAACATTTAAAATATTCGGTTATCAAATTTCTTTTATTCGAAAGTACATTTATAACAACAATTGTTAGCGCTCTAAATGTTATAAATGTACAATTTTTCTCCTCAGTGAATGATTGATTTTCAAGAAGGTATCATACTCGGCCTCGTGAAGTACCTTTTGAAGTTTTGTTAGCATTGTCCTGTAAATATTTATTCTGTGCAAAAAAAAATGTCTTACTGATCTGAACTTTTTTGTTTCCCAGGTTTTTATAAAAAATGTTTTTTCGCGTTGACACGCTGAGAGACAAAGATGTGATTTTACTCTACAGACACTTTTTCATTTTCTCAACATAAAATTTCGAATAAAATAAATTTGATAACCGAATATTTTAAATGTTTACCCAAACTCTGAAATGCCACAATAAAGACATCATTTGTGAATTATGTATTTATCTCGCCTCCTGGAAATAAAAGCGGTATTCCCTCCCTCCCGGGGCCATTCAGTTCCTTTTTATGGATCTCGTAATCGTTATGAAGGTGTCTGGAATATGACCTGTAATACAATTTTAATAAGGAGGTACAGTCCACCACTGCTACGGTGAAGCGGTAGACTTCATATCGCACTCGTTTGTTGCGAGTTCATTGCTGTATTCAACTGTACTCTTACTGTAGTATACGAAAACTATAAAGATGTATTAGTTTCATTATTTTAGCATTTTACAATAATTGTTTTCATATCCAAAGATAGCCCTAATGCACTTTTTCACTTCTCATGCTCTAAAAGTACGCCAATATAGCCCTACGAAGCGGGCCTAAAGTGACCACTTTAGCCCCTAGGGACTAAAAAGTAATTAGCTTTTTAATTTCCATTATGTGACAAAGAAAGACTCAAACAACCAGTAAAATTATAATAATAACTGTGGAATGTGGACCGTCTTCATTGCAAAAATGTTGAGAGTTTTAGTTCCATGGTTTGTCCGCAAAGAAGGTGGCGCCATGTGTTTTAAATTGTTAATCTGTGGTTCAGTTCGAAAGAAAAAACTGACCACGAAAATTTCAGAACTTTTATCAAATGTAAAGTTCGGTTTTATATGTTTTTGTACTAAATTGCCTATTTTTCTCGCATTCGAAGTGAAAAGTGCAAACTGAACCTCGAGACTAAACGCCAACTCGGTTTCATTGACTCCCTCGCACGCTCGGGAGTCAAACCACCTCTGGTATATTATGGCTTCGTTTAGTCCCTCGATATAAAATGTACTATTATATCTAAAGATAACAAAAATCGATTTCGGACCTTGATGATCTTTACCGAAAGTTTAATTTTTTTTTTTTAATTTGTAAAAATATTTCATTCGGATGGTTATAGGTACTTGCTTAAAACGTTGATGGAATAACGTAGCTTTGCAACGTAAGCAAATACTAGAAAGATTCGTTCGTTTCGGTGAGGTTTCGGTAGCTCAGTGGTTAGAGCAGTCACCCGGATTGTGAAAGACGCGGATTCGATTCCCGCTCGAGATCATCAAGGTTCGAAATTGATATTTTCTAGTTTCCTATCTTTAGATATAAAAGTGCATCAGGGTTATCCAAGAGTGTTTCGACATTTGAAAACGTTCAAATGTATGAAAATGACATAAGCGGTCGCTGAGTCAAAAACTAAACTGTAGATTCGTGTACCCAAAATACAAAAAAGGAAGGTATTCACATTTTATCATTTGCTATTCCTCAGTTGGAAATGGATGACCTTGTGATAGGTCAAACAAAGGGTTACATCATTTAAATTACAATAAAGACAGCTTGTCTTATTTAAAATGACGCGCCCCTCTACTTGTATAATTAAGAGAGAGATTGAGCTGAGTGTACTTTTGCGGACAAACGACGCGTGGTCCTAGGTTCGAGTCCAACCGGCAACTTGAAGACCGATTATAGTGGGAAATGTAATATATGAAATTATATTCGTGTGTGAATTCGTTCGTAAAAGAACGAAAGTGACCGACGTAGCCCAGCGGGTAAGTAAGCTAAAGTTGCAGTGGGCAGGGCACATAGCGCGCAGAACTGATGGCCGTTGGGGCAGGAAAGTTCTGGACTGGAGACCGTTTCAGGGCAGATGCAACGTGGGACGCCCGCCTGCAAGGTGGACGGACAACCTAATAAAAGTGGCGGGATTCCAGTGGATGCAGACCGCCTGCAACCGGAAAAAACTTTGGAAATCGATAGGGGAGGCCTGTGTTCAGCAGTGGAAGTCTTGTGGCTGCGAATGATGATGAGATTCGTGTGTGAATGCGGTGTATGGACGCGTCATTTAACCTGAGATAAGCTCAACTGACGTTAATTTACTAAGATATTGTTCCGCGTTTGAATATTCTCCTACTTAAAATGAATCGCTTAGCACCAGGCGAGACTGAGGCCAAACGCAAACCCATTAAAAAACATTTTTTTTGAATTCAATCTACTTAAAATGTCATAGTTATGAATTTTATTTTTTACTCGTGTGCAATTTCTAATTAAGATGTCATACAAGTAATGTGTTCAAATAATTAATAATAAAATATGTTTGTAACTTTTCAAACAGGTACCAACCCTATGTTTTTCTTTGAAAAAGTCCCCACCTTCTAAGAAGCGTCCTTGCACGTTTTGGGACACTTTCGGTCAATTAAAGAGTGTACGGTAGATTTTCCCACGTTTTGACGATTTCGGCACAGGATAGAAACAATTAAAGTGGCCAGTTTAATTCTGAGAAGGTACAAGTTTTTATATCTAATCGCGATTCGTACCTTTTCACCCTCATGTGCCGGTAATTAGCAAGATATGTGCTCTTTTTATTTGGTTCAGACTTTGCAAACCGATGTCACCTACCTATCGTTCCGAACGTTATTCTGTCCAATCCTTATTCTCTTGTTCACTTTCTAATAACTTAATACAATTGTTACTATTACAATACATATTTAATTTACCTTTTTTTTGAACAAAATACAAACTAACACATGAGTACCTACATAGATTTTAAATAGGCATTTTAACATTGTCAGACTTGCTTTTCGAAAACAACTGCGCCCAACAAAAAAAAATAGAGTTTTAGAACAGAAATAAAAAATAAAAAAAAATTTTACTTAATTTTTAAATGTAGGTAGGCAAGTACATCGTCCATTTAAATACCACCTAGCCATATTGGGCTACAAACAATTCATTATTTGAATAAATAATAGAAGCGAAAAGTGTGAATTAATTGCGATTACAAGAAGAGCTTTCAAACGAGTTAAAATAAGTTGTTATTGCTGCACGTTTTTTCCAAAATTTGCATTTTTGATCCACCGAGCCATGTATTTTACAGCAATCTCCTAAAATATATTAGTACTCATTATATTTTATCGGCTCACCTCGTTAACGACTTTTCTCTTACCCAACAAACAACCAAAGCAGATGCGTGTTAACCCTCCACTACTCGCGGTCCATTTCTGACCCAATCACACATTTTTGAGCACGCGCCTATTGTTAATCGTTTAAATTATTTATTTTTAACAATAGCCGTTTTGCTCACGTAATGGCGCTTGGTCATTTTTGCGTCGCATACAAGCTAATTATTTTGTTAAAATAATGATATATGCATGTTAGATTACAATGCAGTACGCTTTTGAGCATACAGGGATGCAATTATGGTCAGAGGGTATTGTATTCTCGGTTGGGGTGAGATCGTTATAATGAGTTAAAAGTTCAATGGTATGTTTTCGATGTCCAGCGGAAATAAAAGGGATTAGAATGATAGTGTTCAATCCATTAGGGATGATAAGTATAGCCTTCGGCAAATGGAGCGGAATGTTAAATTTGTAGGTTTAAATATCTTACTAAAAAGGCAATTCAACGTAAACTGATGAAAAGAAAAATTTTTTGGGTTATACTTGAATTGAAATCTTTGTGGTTTTTCAAACGGATGGCTCAGCGCTCTATTGACAGTCCAAGCTGGTTGAGCTTAGATTATTGTATAAATATCAACAAATTCATTTGCAGTTGAACAACGAATTCGTCAAATTTTTAACAAGGCTACTGGGTAAATTCCTCCTCTATTTTTGAATCACCTTTTTATTGATCGTCTTTTTATTGCACATTAACACTAAATTTTACGATCGTTAAAATCTATTACAACTCAGAAGTACGTACGTATCGCCCATTCGTAACAAAACAGTAAACGTACCGTACCCTACAGTCGACACATGGACGTATGTACCCCTTGCTTGCATTCAAATTAGTAAGTAAACTATGGCATCTGCTCTGCAAGTACTGGCGCCTGGTAAAGGGTTAATACGATTAAACCAAAGATTTTATTTTCTCTTAACCTAACAAACTGTTCGTACACTAAGTTTAGGTTACGTATAAACTAAGCCGCATGGCAGTCCTAGGAATTAATAATATGTAATTGTACCTGAACACCATAAAATAAATCGCTATTTAATGTCTTTTGTCGAAATGAAGGTAAGACTAACAGACTGCTCCTTAGGTTTGAAAATTAGTAAATAATTTGAATATTTTACATAGCTTATTAACGCAGCTGCACATGATATATTTTAATTTATTTTTGCAGCAGAAACATGACAAGGCTTCTTGAGTTTAAAATTAAAAGAAACATAATTTAATGACAGTACCTACAGCAAAAGAAGACTTGGGATTTAGAGCTAGTAAGGAAACACGATTATGCAAGCTTTCAGGGTACTTTTTCCATTTTGTTAATGAGGTACAGAAAAAAACATATAACACTTCTGTCGCCGACTGTAGTTAACCGCGTCCTACGCACGCGGGTATTTTGATCCCACTTAAGATATTCCTAATTTGCATAGAAAATTATTGTTCCAATGTTTCTTAGTGCGTGGCGCGATATCGGTTTCGCGGTGGGTCCCGTCTTTTTTAATAGAAGTTGTGGATATGCTATTCTGGATATCGACTATCGATATTTTGGTAAATACAGTTTTCTTATCTGAAAGGTACCTACTACAGATTGGCAAGCCGAAAAAAAATGAGCCAAGTTACTCTGTACACAATTTGAAGATACATCGCTATCTAGGTTTTCTGTTGATTAGGGAGCATGGAATACAATAAAAATACATTTAGTAACACAATACAAAGAGTAAAAATTAATGTGTGAAAATCGTATGTGTGTTCATATTTTATCTTAAAACTACTTTTACGAGAAATACATTATTGGTGTAAAAATTAAATATTTTATGTTGCACAGGTGAAGTAAATTATGCATTATGCAAAAATTTTACTATTTTTCTAATTTCATGCGGTTAGTGAGAACTTAATTTACTATACTTTTTAGCAATTGGATTTTATTGATTTCCAATAATTGTATGATTAGGTTATTCATGAACGATACTTAACTGCTTGACAATTGGATCTCCTTTGTTATGAATAATATCTCGATATAATTGTTTTATTTCGACAGCACTAAACCGAAGACATTTTTATACGGCCATTACCTCATTTTATGAGCTACTCAGATCGATTACCGCAATATTACGCTGTAATACGCCCTTTTAGACCTTCTGGTCTCTGAATTATGGACCTACTTAATAAGCAATGAAATTTAATTCAATTCAATATTCATAGTTAGTATTCTACAGGATCACTAACAAAATAGTCCTGTAAAAATAATTGTTATATAAAAACTACTGAAAGACTTTTATGGGAAGCACAATAGTGAAATTGGGTGTCGGTTTCTAAAGAAGTCTCTGATAACAGATTTAAGCGAAGCGAATTTTTATTATTAGCATTTACTAATGTACTATTTTCTAGACATATAGAAAATACTAGAAAAATTCGACCTGATGCCGCTTGAGTACCTAGGACATCAGGTCGAATTTTTCTAGTTTCTATCTATCTTACCAGTCATCTTAGTCACACACAAGGATTCACTTCAAACTAAAGGAAAAAACAAAATACTATGTACTAATACATATTTATATGTCTCATAGTTTTGGACGTCCCCATACACACTTCTAGAAATTTAATCTTAGGCCTTGTGATTAAATGGGTGCTAATATTGTCTTTCCCATACTTATTTAACATGCTAAATATAGAGTTTATTTTTAAACCAAATCGTAAAATAATCTAACTGAATTAGTAAACAAACCATAAATAGTTGGCGTTATTTAAAAACAAACATTTGATCGTTTTTGACAATCATAATAATTTTGTAATTTATAGTTCTAGCTCACCAAACGAAGCGTGGCCAAAGTGGCTGTTATTTTGGAGTGGATGCCATTCGGAGGGTGACCGACCCCGCGAGGTGGTAGGTCATACCGTGACGTCAACATCGAAGCTCCGAACTTGTTTGGTGACGCAACGGATCTCTTTATTTTTGATTACATTGAGTGTAGATGCCGTTTAAAACATTTTCATTGGAATTTATTAATCGAACGCTTTTTGGCAATTATTTGTCCGAGTAGACACATGGACATTAAAAAAAGTAAGGACTTCTTGCTGCCTACCTTTTAATTGACGCCATGGTAACCTAGCCAAAATAGTACCGTAATTACGTGCAACATCGCCATTTTTTCTTCTGAAAGTGATTGCTGCGCGCCCCGACTGTCCTATTCAAACGCACTGGATGGGACTTGCTACTTCGCAAATTAGGTAATTAAGTAGTAATCACTTTTGGACCTACTAACACTACTAATATAGAATAAGTATTCAATTGTTACTAACAACTATTAACCAATCTATGGATAATCATGTCTGAAAATAAATTATTTGATTATTTATTATTATTATTTGCGATCTTCATTTGCCCGTGACAGTCGCATGACACTCACATAAAGATTTAAAAGTGTCAAAGTGCTTCACCCGCTAGTGTCCCAACGGGGAGTCCTTAAATTTATAAATATGCGCCAGACAACACACCTCTTGTAATGCTCTCGAAGTAGGGATTAATATCCCTGTGTTACGAGGTACCACACAAGGAAATAAGCCAGGGGCGTCTCCCAGCACACCCAGACCCGAGTCAATTCAGAAAAGATCGTTTCCTGAATTGACCCGACCGGGAATCGAACCCGGGACACTACGGAAATCGAGGCGAGAAACCGTGCTACAGCGTACTACGCCATTCGTGTCGTCAATTACCTTACATTTTTACTCGTCCGTGAGTAGACACTGCGTTTATACATACACACCATTACGACTATATTCCAAACGGGGTAGTCAGAGGCAAGTCACAGCAAACCTGTTGCCTTCATGGTGAACGGAACACTCACTTTTCAATGGTATTGGAACCTAACGTTTTCCGGGTTGATTAGGTTTTTTATCAATGTTTTCCATCACCGGTGACTTGATGGCTGCGCCAAACATCACTGGCGAGATAAGGGCTCATAGACTTCACTGGCTTGGCCATCTGGGGCTGGATCGGGCAGTAAAGCGAGCGTATGAGGGATGGCCATATGGTAGTCGTCGAGTCGGTCGTCCTAGGTATCGCTGGAGTAACAAGGTGGTCGAAGACTTATCCGAGCTGCATGCCGATGCCTGGTGGGAGACGGTATAAACCGAAGTGGAGATCCTTATTATCGGAGGCCGAGACTCATTTTGGCTCGCTGCGCCATTCAAGGAAGTAAGTAAGTCAGTTTCTATCACCGGAGAGTGAAACGAAAATTTAACAATGAACACAAAAAAGGTTCAGGCCAGATTTGAACACGGGATCACACGATCCATGATCCGTGTTGGGGTGCTTAACCTAGGCGACGCTCTTGACAGAAACGTATAGATCCAGTCCATCTACTATGAAATTACAGGCTCTGCGAGAGATTTGAGTAGTCAACATTCGTTGCATATTAAAAGAAAAATATTTGGCAGATTATACCAAAGAATACTCAAAATTTAATAATTTACTTTACTCTGTAGCATGAAAAAGCTGTGTATAACATTTGTATTCTTTAAGAAGTAATTATTACCCAAAATGTTAAAATCTATGCCTTAAGTACCTATCTGCCACAAAGTTAGTGTAAGTGTGGTCCAACAGCGTCTAGAAAGTTCGTTGGAGACGTCAGTTTTGAGGTCATTTGTAAAAAAGAGTAATTTTGTGGTCCTCGGTAAGAGGCCATTAGAGGACCTCGAGCCCCGCAGTAGCCGGGGCCTGTCTTGTAAATGAGCCCATTACATCGTGGTGGCGGTCTAATTGTAACTAACGCCGGCTACTGAACACAGAAATAGCTTTGCTGGATAGTATCAATAGTCTACTTATTATAAAAAAAAATATGCGCCATGCGCCAGACAACACACCACTAGTAGTAGTCTGTGCAGGAGTATTTTGAAAGTGTTTAAATTGATCATAAATGTTAAAATGTGCATGAAAACATAAGTTTGTAAATAACTTACCTAATTATTCCAAAAATATCTTGCAGTGCCCTAGCAGGGTTCATGTGTATGTACTATATTTTTATTTATTTCTTCTTTCTTTATTTCAAGGTTTACCAACAGTTCTTATACTAAAACATGCAAATTAAAACTAAACTTAAATTAAAGAATAAGTACAAAAACCAATTACTGGTAAACACCGCAAGATTTATATGCTAACAGTTTTTAAATTACACACAAAAGTTTTGAAGATCCTACTATCAAAAGTTATACAATTACTGAGCTTCATTCAAGGTCTCGTAAAATGTACGTCTTATGTTCCGTATTTGGTCGTGAAACAGATCTACATCTCTATTGTACTTATTAACTATTCTGCACAGTCTAGGAATGGCGGTGTTGAAACCAAGGACAGTACGGCGGAGAGGCACTATCGGCTTTCTCAGATAGCGATTTAAGACCTGTAACTTACCACATGAAGCATCGAATAAATGAATTATGAATTATGAACTAGTCATGGTCTCGAAGTAATGATAAATATCCTTTTGTTACGAAGTACTAGACAGAAATTTAAGCCAGAGGTCTACCAGCACACCCAGATCCGAGCCGAACCGGGAATCGAACCCGGGACATCACGCAAGTCAAGGCGAGAAACCGTGCTACTGAGCACTACGCCAAAGGTGTCGATAGAAACTCGCGGTCATGCGTTTGTTTACTTAGAGCTAGACCACAGAACAAAGTTAAATTGACTTTTCTTTGATGTCTAGACGTTAGTATCCGTTATAGTATGATGGAGGTAAAACGTTCGTTTTCATTCCAGAAAGAGAATAATCGTCATTGATTTCATTGTACTAGCTGCCTCGGCAGACTTCGTCTCACTCCCTGATGTTGTAGCTTCATATTGGTGAAGGATTTTTAAAGTCAGAGCCTATTCAATACAAACAAACAATCAAATCTTTCCTTTTTATAATATTAGTATATAATTGATTAAATGTGAATCTTATTACCAGTCATAAACATTGTGTTTTATGAAAAATAAATTATTTAAACCTCTCGTCTCATCCAGACGCACCACTTCCGTGTAACTTCCAACACGTGCGTCTGTCCCATATGGTTCCGTATGATATTAATTGAGTTAGATAATAGATAAGTCGGGTCTTCAGTGGCCGAGTAATTGCGTTCTTATGGTACGGCCTGCGGGACACGGGTTAAGTCAGGTGGGCTCAGGGAGCGGAAAATAGACTATGAAGACGTTTGACATAGTTGTACCTACAAAAACGCATTAGAACTGGGTTTTTGGGGTTACATAGTAAACACCACAAATGTTGGGTACAGACTAGAGCTTAACATTGTAATGTGACGTTAATACGAATCTATACAGGCAAATGTTCAGTTTTCTAGAATAATTTCAATGTTATCATTTGTTTGGTTTTTAAAATCAAGTTGTAACAAACCATCGAACGTCATGTTTGCAATCTGGGTACCTACTCACTAATACAATGTCCGTAGTTTCAGGCAAACTAATATGGTTAATTTGAAAACGAAGATGTTTTTAACAACCATCATGTATTGTTGTACTCTTTAATATAATATTTACCATACAGAAATAAATTTTCAAGAATATCATAAATCTTGTGATTAAAATCATTAACTACGGACATTGCGTTAGCGAGTAAGTTCGAGTAAATTTAAATTTTATGACGAATGCTAGATATTCTGAAACAAGCGAATGTTCAAACCCATCAGCATCTTAATAGTTGCAAGCACAAACTATGTCAGTGCTGGAGCCTGCCAGGTGGGCTAGTGACAATCATGGCAAAATTGGGCACTGCGACAAAATTTTCTGGCGCTATTCGTCAGTCTATTCTATTGCAAGCCAAACTAATTGCAATGCACGTGCCGAAATTGCCTTGCTCTGCGCTATTAACAAAAAGGCTTTAGAGTGTAGATCGGCGCCTCCGCGAATGGTCCCTATGGAAATCTAAAAATGTAGCCGGAGTTTAGCAGGAACTTAGATTAGAGTCATAATGATGTCGACGATTTTTTTGTATGAACCACTGTAGACAGATTCTTGATATGTAGCGATTTGAAAATATTTTTTTGCTATTGGACCCTCTTTCAACCCTTAGCGACACCAATTCAATTGCGTATTTCTCACAAATGTGGACACATTGAATCCTCACTAGTGTTTGTAGGGTTAGGTACGTCCAGATGTGTATACTCATATGGCGGAACCAAATGAGGCATGCAGGGCGGGGGTGTTCAGATACTAAATACGCATTTGTCAATAGTTAAACTTATATGCGAATGACGGTTGAGTGGGTTTAGCAAGCTGGTGTGAAGTTGTTGAACAATAAAATTGTCCAGTAATAATTAAATAAATATTTCATGGGGACTAACTCCAACATCGTCTAGGGTTCATCCCAAACTGAGCAGTGCTCGTACTTAATACTTTTACCAATACTGCCAATCCTTGAAAGAATAAAGAAAGCAAAAGCACAAATCTTATTTGTAATACAAGTATTTCAAAAAGGGCTAAAACATTTTTTCAGTTGTAATTATTTTGAAAACCGTTGTAAATGATGACTAAAAATATTACTGCCATTGAGTTTCACCACATAATCTACTCAATCGACTCAAAGCACCCGGTAGCCACGTTCGCGCGAAATAACGAACCGCCTCGCGTTCATGACAATTTATTCGAGCCAGTTTTGTCATAAAACTCGGAATACTTCCTCAAATACATACACAAAAGATAAAAACACCCAGCCACGGAAACAAGGTTGCTGAACCCATCCTTCGGCACTACTCGTACCTAGCAAAGCCACGACCATTATTTCCAACAGGTCAGTAATGTGAGACATACTGACACTGAAACATAAATCCATGACATTTAAAAAAACTATTCATCATTTTTACTTAAATGGTGAAAAAAAAGACTTGCCTAAAAATAATTTAAATTTAAATGGAATAATGAATAAACTCGAGATAGCGCATGGTGGCAAACTCGACATCGAGCATAGTTCGTTTGATGCATCGTTTGGTATATGACACCCGCTCGCAGAAAATATGATGAAATTCTTGGAGACGAGCGTCGATAAATTGGATAAATGCAAGTCTTTTCGTAACGTTTTTACCGATATCTCAAGAAAATAAATTTTACATTCTAATTTTAAGCGTAAATTGATCTTCACTGGATGTAAAAAAACTGATGTGCCATTCTGCTCAGACCCGAACTTGAATTGTTTGTTTTATTTTTACCGATAAAATATTCGAGGGCCTAGCCAAAAACAAAACTCAACTCCACTTAAAAAAAAGTTTTAAATACTGGGCGATATATTATATCGTTTCCAGTTTTTCAAAGTTTTCTACGTGTGAACAATTATAGGTATTAGCGGTTTTCTTCTCTTAAAATTGCGCCTATTAAAACCTTGTTTGAATATATCTGAAGCAAGCTGATTGTAGCCACTATTAACCCTATCCTGCTTTCGGTAAGTGTTTACATAATAAATTGTTCCGTACAAAACAAACGCTGACTCACCAGGGAGAGATTAAGGGTTGCTATTGTCGCCTCAAAATCCCTATTAAATAGGGTATTAAGCTAAGCATTTTTTCGAGCGATGTTGTTGGGTAGGAAGGGGTGCTGTAGCTCCTGTACCCTCTGCCTAGAGGGTTCAGATTTTCATTAGTTTGTGTTTATATAGGATAGTTTAATAAAATAAATAAATATTACTGAACATTCATTAGATCCGCCTGGCTGGCCTGGCACGATGGTCTTTACCATCCTGCGCAGAAAGTTGTGGGTTCGATCCGCACACAGGAGAAACATAAAATGTTGTTAGATACATAACTATTAACTATCACTAGAGTTTACAAACTTTCAGTCCACTCTGAAGTTGTTTCGCATTCGCAATATCAATTTTTCATAGGAAAAACTAGTATTGCAAACTCGGGACAACTTCAGAATGGACGAGAAGTTTGACGCTAACTATTACCCAGACAAACCACTCCAGTGATGGTTCAGGGCTGCGAAGCAAACAATGTTTGAATGGATGTCTTGTAAGCAAATGAATAAATATGTAATAAAAATTATAAAAAGTATTTGGAAATATTTCAGCATGTTTATCAGTCTATAAACCCCATACAACTCCTGTTGGATTTGGAGTCATCTAACATTATTATTGTCAGAAATGTCCCTGATATTTATTAGTAATTTTAGGCCAAAATTAAGCAGAACTAGTGCTGTTAGTAGTCTGAGTAAACGTAGTTGAGTAATTTCTGATTAAATCTTTGACCGATCTCAGATCGTGGTTCGTGCGGTCCCGGGGTTAAATCTGGCCAGAACCAAAATCTTTGTGTTCATTGTTAAATATCCAATTTACTCTCCAGTGATGGAAAACATCGATAAAAACCAAATCAACCCGGACAACGGCGGAAGGCTCACCGCTCACCACGTTGGGTTCTTATACCATTGGTGAAAAGTGGGCTTGTGAGTGTTTCGTTCACCATAACGACAGTCACTTGCCTCTGACTACCCGTTTGGGATAAAGTCGTGACCACACACACCATGTGATGTTTTTTAAATTAAGAAACAGCGACACATGGATGCTTGTCGTAGATCAAACTGACGTTCTAATACTTTATCTACCCATCGCGCTAACGGTTTCAAAACTCACAACTCCCTCTCTCGAGTCCTAGCAAAAAACTACTCTACTTTCGGCGAATCAGTACACATAATCAATCACGGATCATCATAATCATACTTTAGCACTAACCAACTATGACATCACTATTGTTTGATAGATCCGCTCAAACCGTCCCTTTATGCTTAGTCACGTATTAAAAAGCGGGCAAGAACGACTTAAATATATAAATAAGGGTTCCGTTGGTATTTTTAGATACTTTCAACAGTTTGTCTACACAAAATGAAAAAGAGGAAAGATTTGTTTTTTTGGGTGTTTGTTTGTATTGAATAGGCTCCGAAACTACTGGACCGATTTTAGAAAACTCTTTCACCAATAAAAAGCTATCACTATCATGGAGTGACATAGGCTGTATTTTTTTTTATTTAGGTTATATTTTGACGGGAAAGACGGTCTACGCGGGCTAAAGTACAGCTAATATGACATAAATTGGTTTGGAGAGTATCATAATGTATGTGTTTTCTTTTGTTTTTCGTAAATGTGAATGTGTGAATGTGAATGAATGAAGAAAAAACTTAAAAAAAGAATCTTTCGCATTTTCGTATTTTTTATTGTTTTTCTTACGAAAAAGGCTAACCTTAAGAACATAATGTCGGTCGTGTGTTCTTAGACTTTTTATTTATTAATCTTCAATTTGTTGCATCCTTACAGCTAATATGACATAAATTGGTTTGGAGAGTATCATAATGTATGTGTTTTCTTCTGTTTTTCGTAAATGTGAATGTGTGAATGTGAATGAATGAGGAAAAAACTTAAAAAAAGAATCTTTCGCATTTTCGTATTTTTTATTGTTTTTCTTACGAAAAAGGCTAACCTAAAGAACATAATGTCGGTCGTGTGTTCTTAGACTTTTTATTTATTAATCTTCAATTTGTTGCATCCTTTATTTTAACAGCCATTTTTATGCCAACAATAATTTGAAGACCGAATCAAGAGTTTTAAATAAGGAACCCCTAAAATAGTAGCCAAACCGAAGCATAGTCAGTCATTATCTCTTTATAATGCAAAAAGTCTGCTCTATGAGGCTATTGTTACAAAAATGCCAATAAACAAAGATTACTGAGCGTTTTAGTTATTGTTATACGGAGGGCGAGATATTGATATGTCAGGATTATACTTATACTGTTTATTTATATAGAATAATCCTGCGAAGCGGCGGATGAGAACGTTTGGCAAATATTAGAATTCATTTAATTTAAAGGGTTGAATTAACATTGGATTGTTATTCTTTTTACGTCAGATAATGTTTAGTTTAAGCCTGAGTTAAGTTAAATAGTTATTTTATTTGTCAGTTGAAACTAAACCGATATTTGTTCACTTTTCATCTCCTTTCCTTTAGAATGATTTACCAGTATTTTATCATCAGGAAACATACAATTATACAACCGGGTAATAAAACCTAACGCCACCAAGATCTGGCCAAGAACACCGCTTCTCCTATACCGGGTAATTATCAAAAGCCTTAGATATTATGGCATACAAGTGACAACTGAAAAGATTCATAAGTGATAGGTACCTAGGTGTGGCAGAACTCTGTCACACCTAGGTACACCTACGTACTCCACTGTAGTGAAACTTTGGAAGGTCGAAAAGCAACCACAAAACATTGTGATGTTAGTACGTTTGATGTAATTTTTACAATCAAATAAGGTGCAGCATGGAATATTTATAATGGAAGTTTATGTTGCTATTTTTTACACCAGAAAATTTACGTTTTAATTACTTGTTCTCACCAAGTGTTAACACAAAACATCCTAGGGCCCCATGTTGCAACCATGACCGGACTGTTTTTGCTTGCACAACGGAATAAATATTTCATTCTAATGCAAGAGTACCTACGTATTTTTTTTTTCATGCTGACATAAGGTAGAGTCATTTTATTTATGAATGAAATATTCAGATAGAATTATTTTTGATATTAATTAACTGTTTTCTGGAGTGTAACTTCCACTTTTATCGTTATAATTGCACTATTATTGCATATTTGTGAGAATAAAACAAATATGCTTAAATATCTATGATTATGATGATACCTATATGTTGATGCTGTTTCGCACAAACCCAGTTATGAAATCACAACAACTTAATTGTTTTCTTGAAGACGAATTTGTTACTACCACTGAGGAAGCAACATTTTTGGGAGTATATCTAGATAGTGATTTCAAATGGAAACGGGAACTGAGCAGTATCGAAAAAACACTAAGTTCGGCATGTTACGTGCTCAGAAGTTTACGGGATGAGGTCGATGTTGATACATCAAAAATAGTGTACTTTGCACTTGTTGAAGCCAGGTTAAGGTATAGTATAGGATTTTGGGGGGCGGGGGGGGGGGGGGGGGGGGGGGGGGGTAGCTACTCGTACCTCTATAATATTAAACGAGCTTTTATACTGCAAAAACGAGCAATTAGGGTGATTGTCCGTATAAAGCAGCAGGAATCGTGTCGAGAACATTTTCGAAAGCTAAATTTACTAACGGCACCCTCCCTGTACGTTCTTGTAGTCGTATGTTATTTTGCCAAACACATTAGTCAGTATGAGACAGAGCAAAAGAGACAGAAAAGAGAGAATACGAGAAGAAAAGACTTCCAAAGTGTGTTAAGGCCTAATTTTGACATAGTTAAACATTGCGCGCACTATCAGGTGATCAAACTGACAGATTACCAGTTGATATAAAAAGTTCAGTTTAGATACCATTCAAGTTTTTGAAATACCCTGAAATCGTTTCTTTTGGAAAAGTGTTCGTATAGCGTGGCGGAGTTGTAGGCTACTGTTATTGTTGTTATTCTTTCATTTTTGTAATTTGTTTCGGAATGTTTTAGGTTTTGAATTTTTTTTTGACATTGCTTTTTATCCCAATTTAATATAATTCTAAACCGTTGACTACTAACCTTATAATTAATAAGTGTTCTATTGTTAATGATATTATTGTTTTTAAAGTGCAATCACACACAATGTATGTTGTATTTGGATAAATGAAATGTAATGAAATATAAAATGTAATTATCAAGATATTTTATATTAAATTAAAGGAATACTTCAATTAAACAGTTTTAGAACTAACCAATTCAAATATTTATTGTAAAGCTAGTAGTAAAGTCGCTGAATTATTCAAGATTGCGCTTTTTTTGCATAAAAATGTGGAAGGGGAAAAAACTTGCGCAAAGCCACCTATTGGAATATCAAGCAACTAAATAACTAATGGACAAATTAAAACGAAGAGTTTAAAAACATTGTACTTTAGCCACTAGGTGGCTCTGTAAGAAAGCTGTTGAGGTGTAAGTACAGTACTACGCCAACAGATGGCAGCGTTTACAGAATTGTGTGTGCAGTGTGGACTACACTTCAGTGTGCCTTTTTTTTATTAAAAATAACTGGTCTACCCACGTCAAAAACCACCAAAATATTGTATTAATAACCTGAATAATTTTGTTCAAAAACATTTTTGTCAAAAAACGTAATGGATGAAATCTACGCTCGATATCTTCAAGGTCCGAAATATAAAAAGAAGCATCATAAAATCATAAACACTTAAATTGTAAGAATGATTCTGAAAATCGAAATGTACAAAGGTAGGTACAAAAAGTTACCATATTTTCTCTTAGAGGACTGCCCCAATTAACTTGTTACAGAATGCGTTATGGCAGATCGCACGCGCAGAATCCGCGTAGGATGAGCGAAATGCGAAGATGTTTCCCACGGAGCGCGGCGTTTGAGCCGTCTCGCTTGATCGCTATCTGTGCGGCGTGCACGCATCAAGGAACTAGGATGTAAGAAAATCTTACTAATATTATAAATGTAAAAGTTTGTGAGGATGTATGTATGTTTGTGTGCATGTTTGTTACTCTTTCAGACAAAAACTACTGAACGGATTTAGATGAAACTTTACAGCAATACAGCTTAAACATCAGAACACATAGGCTACAATTTATAAAAATTTACTCACAGAAACGCAGTTTACGCGGGCGGAAAGCTAGTAATAATATCTGGGACGCCACACATCACCTGACCCCAAACTAACTTGTGCTTCTAAACTGGGTGTTACTGACTGAAAAACATGCTTATAATAATATATTTTTCACTTTTCATGCTCTAAAAGTACGCCAATATAGCCCTAGAAAGCGGGACTAAAGTGACCACTTTAGTCTCTAGGGAGTGAAAAGTAATTCGTTTTTTTATTTCCTTCATGTGACATAGACAAACTAAAACAGCCAGTAAATATACTATTATCTGTTGAGTGTGGCCATCTCATTGCGAAAATGTTGAAAGTTTTCGTTCCAAGGTTTGTCCGCAAAGAAGGTAGCACTTTGTGTTTTAAATCTTTTATGATTTTTATTTTACGAAGTCATATTTAGCAAATGTTTTTGTACTAAATTGACTGTTTTTCTCGCACTCAAAGTGAAAAGTACAGTTTGCACCTCGAGACTCAACGCCAACTTAATATACCCTCTGTTTCATTGACTCCCTCACACGCTCGGGAGTCAAACCACCTCTGGTATATTATGGCTTCGTTTAGTCCCTCGATATTAAATATACTATTTCATTACATGCATAAAATAGAAAAGATAATGCTCCCACAGGACAGGCAGGATTAACTAAATGTTCGTCACATTAATGTTTGATCTGGGACGGGATCACACCTAAGAACTTTGGCAAAGGCAGGTTTTCTGCCCACAACTCACAGCCAACTTCAATGCCTACTGCCTTACGTTCAGTCAACGCCAACGACTATCACCAGCTTCTACATTGTAAGTAGTATACTATTTCGTAACGCAAATGTTTCGTTCGTAAATAGAAATGGAACTAAAAAGAACATAAATGTTGCTGTAGTATGATAGGAATTAATACCGTAGTTTACGTGAGGTAAACTCATGGTGTAGTATAGGTAACTAAGTAGCCAAACACAACCATTGGTTCGAAGTCGCATGTCACACTCTGACTGTATTATTTAAAGTGGTTATGACTAAAAATGGTTAAAAATAGTTCATGAAATCAAATCTTATTGCCATTTTTATGTATTAATAAACATCACCTCCAGTTTTATACAAATCTCTATAATGTGTCTCTAAATGTGGTTTATCATCAAATTACCACATCCATCTTCGTCCATCCCGCCCTGAATCCTTGTCCCATACAGTGCCATACCATTCAGCTCTTCGGAATAATTCAAAACACTTCGTTATGATGCCTAATTACTGTCAGGATTATGTGCCTTGTGAGACGTGATTATGATCATTATATCATGAGGTTTATAATGTTTCTCACGGTTCCAACTGCAGGTAGCCTGGTTATGTCGGTTTAGAATGGCTATGCGACATTTCCGAAGATCTTGCGGCGTCGCACGGTGATAATATCTGAATATTTAGCTAGTTGCTGTTAGAAGTGGGAACTGGAGAACACTTTGGCCAAATCATTGATCTGTTGGTCTTATTGCAAAAAAATAATATAAAATGTATGTGACATATTAAATATAGGAAGAGTTCCCAGAGAAGTTTACAAAAGAATAAAAGAAGTGATATTTTTAAAATCAAAGTACAAATGTGGCCCGCCTGATGGTAAATAGTTACCGAAGTCTATGGACGCCTGTAACACACCTTTGCTTAGGTTGGGGTCATAATGATCTTGGTTAGTAAAGTAAGTAAAGTATAGTAAATCGGATTCTATACGTTAGTGTTCTCGGTAGTGTTTGACTTTGACGTTTATATATCCACGGAATAAGCTTTATCATGAAAATCTTTCTACTCGGGTTTGTATAAAATTTGGGCTTATTATCTTGCCTACCATATAAGAAACTGAGATTCCTCTAGAATGTGAAAATGTTTATGCAATGAGTAAATTCGTAACAGATCTACTACCGCGATCTAGCCTATCGGCTAGTTGAATGAAGCAGCGTTTGGTAGGCTAATAGCACGAAGACGTGAAGGCCGTTAGGAAAAAAAATATCTAGAAGGAAGACCATTTGAAAGCAAGTGCAGCCTGGGACGCCCATCCGCAGACGGACGACCTAATAAAAGCAGGTAGGTAGCAGAATTCCGGTGGAAGCAGGCCGCCTACAACTGGCGCTCTGGTGATACATGAGGCCTATGTTCTGCATTCAGCACTTCTTGTAGCTGCGAATGATGTTGAAGTCATCTTAAAGGGCACGTTATCAATTGAATTGAATGAACAACGGCCCAGCTTGGCAAATAGTAATCAGCACTTTTACACTAATAACAGGCACTAGTCTCACTTCCAATCAAGCCGATAAGCGAGTCATATAAAAACTTGTGAATGACTCGTGATTCACAACTATCTGACAACAAACTTCTAATCGGATATGTGTTAAAGGATCAGTCATCCAGTCAGTTTTGACTCAGACATTATATTAAAGAGGTACAGATATACACGCACCGAATAAGTTCCTCTTCTTCAAAACCAGATATAATTAGCCTGTCATCCCTAAAAGAATGCATTCCCGTTCCGGCGCCGACAAAGGCGTGCGCAAGCGCCCATCCTTCATAAATCACGGATCCCGCATTCCGGTTGAATTACAGAACAAAGTACAGAGTCTAGGGCAATTTCTTCAAAGCTTCTGCCTCACCGAGAGACCATTCACCTGTAATTATTCGCTTCTGTCTTAGCTTAAGCTGAGTGACCACCTTTTCGGTTGCACGATCGTAAATTGTATCTTTATCCACAATCAGTACTTATTGCTCTGAATAAATTTTATTTCTTTCTTTATTTCTAACTACGACGATATGGAATCAATCTTGATCTAAAACATACACATACACCCTACACACGCCCGCACACGCACGCACACTCACACTCTATCTCACACACACACACACACAAATACACATACATTTATTTGTAAAAGTAACGAAATGTTTTACCTCTAAGTACTTCATAAGCTAATAAATGAGAATCGTTTAAAGGAAGAGCGGTATCTCCCTGACACAGGCTAATAAAGGCTTAAAAGGGAATACTTGAGTTACGCGTTTAAGATTACAAAATATTATTGAAAATAAAAACTTTTTTTTTTTTTTCAACTACACAATCTTTGACTCTATTTCGGGCGAATTGCTACAGCACAAAACTTTCTCACTGACTGATGAGCAAATTCTTTATTGTGTGTTAATTTATTATTGTGTGTATCTAATGTATGATTGAGTGTTGGATATCGTTCAAAAATTTAAAAGCAAATGATCCCGGTAAAGGAGCACCCAAATGGCAGAGGATCACACGCACGTGATGTGATGACTGACGGAACACACACGGCGATTAAGACTAGAAAAGAATAGGGACTTTAATACAACCTTTTGTATTAAATCCAGGATACGAAGTTTATAGTATTTAACCGGCGCGTGATCTCTTTCATCTCACAAGGTTTGCTTGCATTAGCAGACTTCACGTTACCATCCATATAATGAACGGGGAATTAGAGTAGGTACAAATTTTTATTTAAATAATTAAATACGAGACTTTATCACATACATACCCTGCCTCCCGATTCAGAATGAAGTTATCGACCGTTTCGGTAAGTTTGTTTTAATTATAGTAAATGACCTGCTTAACGGTAGCAATCTATATTTTCATATGTTAAAGCAAGTGGTCTTTAAATTTCAAAAACTATTTTTTTTAACTTACCCATCTTAAAAAATATATTAAAAATAAAAGAAAATAACCGAATCGGTCGATAACTTCATCCTGAATCGGGGGGCTGAACGTAAAGTAATGGTTTCCCTTGTATTATGGTAATCATCTAAAATCAAAGTCACAAACGCCCAAACTAAAGGTGCAGAAAAATATTTGAAGTATTTGTGTAACTTGACTAACTTTATACGGTTTTTGTACCTCTTGAGAGTTCGGATACAAAAGACAATAGCCCATGACGCTGTTAAATTAGTTGGAGTGAATTCCTACTTGATATTACCCGTTCAGTGTGAGATTTCACGGCAATAATACAAATATATTATGTTTATACAGGCTGTTCCTACATATCTATAGTTAGCAAAATATTGAGATAATAAAGAGATAAGAATAAATAATTTAGAACCTTTATTGCATATAAACAAATCATCAGATTGTTACACAAATAAGACAAGCTCCAGATACTAGTCACAGATCGCAACTGTGAAAGTTAATATGCTAACGTAAGTCAAAATCAAAATCAATTTTTTTTTCCTTTATTTACCAAATAAAAATAGTTGCATACATTCGCATAGTGATAGTTTCTAAAAAAACACTAAGGTTTACACTTGAGAAACATCGTGAGTTTACCATTTAATAAAACTAGGTACTTACATAGGTATTCTGTTAAAGGCAATAGAAATAGGTAGGTATACCTTTTGCTATAGGCAATACAAAAATTACATATATGAACAATCATACAGAATCGCGAGTCACCAAACTCACCAATTTAAATAGACCTGCAGCAAGTAGGTACTTTTAAATAGTCTAATCATAACAAAAAACTTAATACTGAATAATATATAAAGAAGGTGTGTTAAATTACAAACGTGCCAACAGTACCTATACCCTGTATTTGAATATGATATTACACAAAACTTCACTTTACGGAACACCATGTATCACAAAATGAACATTTATTTTTTTCATTGCAGTTGCATGAAAAAAATATCAACATGTTTTTATTATGTCATGAGATTTTACTCTTTCGTAATCAACATTCAGCTTTTGAGTGTATAACGAAAATGGTTTTTATCGTGTGAAAAAACTACTGTTACTAATGTATTTTGTTTGTTCACGGTATAAAGCATTCTGATGATGATTTGGTTTTGTTGATGTTGGATTTATTGGTTTGGTTTATTATTCAGATTTATAATTGTCTTTTTCCAGCTATTGCTCCACGTGGGCCCACCAGCTATCAGTTCTTCACGGTGGGTCCTGCTCACTGCCACTTCAACCTACTTTTGCCGAGAGGAGAGGGCTGCTGAGCTGCGGCCCCCACTCCTCCAGATCAGCTGCTTATTACTGGACCTCTTCAAATGGAAGTGCACGAAGGCCTTCTGGATAGGCAGTGCACCAGGATCCCATAACGCTCAGTTCTATGGGTTTGGGGTCTACCACGAGTCCAGACAGAATATGGATGTATGTATATAAAAAGTATGGATGCCTGAAAGTCTACTGGATTTCCCCATGCTTTCTGTTCGCTTATCCAAGAACTCTTTTATCAATGAAAGTTAGGGTAGGGTGAGTATACTAATTTTAACAACTGAATTTTGACCCACTTTTCTCTACGCATCATTAATACACGCAACAGTTTCTGAGTCTCCTTTGTTATCTTCAGAAGTTCAATTATACTCTATGGTAGAGTTAATTAGAAAGGCCATAATTCTGAAATATCCATATATGAGTGTTACGTCTCTTGTGCTAACCAATTTTGCTATGAGTGGTGTTCTATGAAACAAAAAGCATTTGTGATTTATGTTAAATGTGATTGTTGAATGGGAAGTTGTTTAGAAATAATGGCATATCATATATATATTGTTTAGAAATAGTTGCCTGAATATCAAAATATCACTTACAAGTAGTCAATAAAATAACCTTTTTGTACACTCGATATGCGGTGCTGTTCTCTGACTATCGATAGCCTATCCAGCAATTCCAGCACAATAGATATTCGCTTTTCCAGTGGTCCAATCTGGCCCGTTTCGATGGTTCGACTCAATCCCACTAGTCCTTTTAAACTTTTCTTCTCCTGAAAGGTAAAAGATGGCGCTAAGGATCTCACGTTGCCTCCCGCAAAAACATCGAATCGGTCGACTACTTATGGCTCTGAGTAAACGGGGCACAAACACTTGAACAGTCGCATAGTCGTCTTTGTCATTGTTAATGTTCTGGGGATAAATATAAACGCATCCCCACTCAGGACTCGAAGCGCGGGATGTAGACTGGTATTACCACCACATGGCGCCAAGCTCCCCACCTTCTTCGAGGTGGTCCTCATCACCCACGCAAACTTCCGACTCCTAAAACCGGTCGAGACAAACCTAACACTCATCAAACAGCATAGTTATGTTATAATCATCATAAGTACGCCGTGGGAACGACGTGGTATCTCAAAACGCTATCTTCCCCCCTTATCTAATACATACTCTTTTATATCCACCGTCTCGCTTGCCCCGAAATTCGTGACTGTACAATTTCGCCTGAGAAATGTATGTACTTTTAAATTCGTTGTTTTAACGATTTTAATGAAGAGATCCATGTTGCGCTCATTTTTTTGTAGGAAGTTATGACCTTATGAGTTCTAAGGAAAGGAAATTATAGCTTGAGATAATGTTTAAAGGAAATGATAGGAATCTGACTAGGATACTTCGATATATTTAAGTGGCACTTAAAGCAGTACTAATTAGAATGCTTCTTTTTTAAACATGAGTTTATTTGTTAATTTTTTAATTGTTCCTACATTATATTATCGTATAAGTTTAAGAAGAATACGCAATTATTTCTTCACTTTTCAGTGCTTTGTTTTGAAATAGTTTTTTTTTAAGTTGATTTTTTTTTTGTTGAAATTATTGTTCATTTAATCCTCAGCAGGACGAAAAATGTCGCAGGTCCTTCAGCTGACCACTACAAACCTCCATGATGAGCACTGGCTCTTTTGATCACCAGCAGAAATAGCACACTGCCTGAGTGCGCTTTAGCTTCGGTCTAGAATTCTAGGTCCAGTACATCTAACATGAGTTTCCATCACATAAACCGCGATAGTTGACTTCAGCAATTTGTATGCCATTCTTAGTTCCGTAGGAGCTAGACCGAAATCCTGTAAAAAAATAGCGACTGTCATCTTGTCATGGTGTAAACTAATGTTAGGGATACAGTACCCCTACCATGAGTACGTCACATAAACTACGACTAATAATTAAAGCAACTTGTAGACTATCGTCGCCGGCGAAAGCTTATGGGTACAGATAGACATATTACTCGTGAATACAGGTGTTTTAATTGAAGCCTCTATTTTACTTAAGACCAATTAAGCTAAAACGTAATTTCTGAAGTTGAAATGGTTACAAGAGTTACTTTTTGTGCCTAAAGTTATTTATTTAGTCAGTTACTTCCTTAGCGCAGCAGTTACTACCTATTCCTATTCTTATTCTGTGAATATACAATGTCTGTTGATATCGTGAACTTATAACATTGGAGTATTAAGTACATAATATTTCAATGACTTATAAGCGTGTATTATTCAGGATTATCTATGAATGTGTATCAGTTACTGACTTATAAAACAAGCTTAGCTTAGTAAGCTTAGCGGTCACAGAATAATATTTAAATATAATCTCTCGTGACCTCGCCCCAGAGACCTCCGCAGCCATAACTCAAACCAAACGCCGAGAACACCTTGACCATGAATGGATTATTGTCACAGCCATGAATGGCCGTACGTGGAAACAACACAAACATGTTACACAACACGTTTTGATGCGTGGGCGACGATACTTTACTCGTAAGTACTGATTTTTAAAGGTAGAGCCTATGATGTTCTTTTTTTAAACTATACTTTATAGTCGAATTCCGAACTTCACTAGCCTTACGACTTATTCAAAAGAGGAATCTATCATTTATACAAATGAATGATGCGAACATGTTGTGTTTGTTGGTGGACTCAGTGTTCTTTTATACTTATTTAAAAATACATAATTATATCAGTATGGTTTACAGTCTCTGACGCTTAAGTTCATTTGAGCTCTGCTTAGTTCAGGATTAGCTGATCTGGGTGTAAAATGTCTGCAGGCCTTCAAGGTGAGGATGGCCAGCCCAGTGATTCGTTTGAATGACTGCGCTTGTCGACCTCATATCTGGACCTCACGACCGCTTTCCATCAGGTGGAGTGAGGTCATCTTGACGGGCAATATAAAAAAAATAATGTGCCAGTTAATTGACTTATTTTCGTGTGCTCTGAGTGAGTTCACGGGGCTAACAATGTTTATTTTATGTAATTTGTAAAATGCGTTCTATTGTTTTTTACTACTCTATCGCTTAAGGTTGTGTTATCCTGTAAGATAGTGTAATTGGTTAAATGAAAAAAAAATGCAGTGTACTAGATTTCATTATACTGAGTCGGTGTGTTTTATGCTGTCCTTCTTGGCTTTCTGATGGGACTCTTTGAATTCAATCAGAGTGCCTAATGCAGAGCACACATATTGGAAATAAGATCCTCAAAAAACAATGCTGTGGGGAGCATTAAAAAAGCAGGATAGGGGCACAGAATAAGCTAATGTACGTGGTTCCTAGGTGCGGTACGTCCGACTCAAAGGATGTAGAGTACTTTACAGCGCCTTCGAAATGCTACCTGCCGCCATCGCCTCGTGGCCTTAAGAATATTTCCTCAGGCTGCCGAACTGTATGCAAACACATCGGAGGCCACTTTTATTTGTTTTTATTTGCTAGTAACTCATCTGAAAGCAATAGGTTATTGTCGCTATTTAAATCCTTTGGTCTGGATTATCAATTCCATGAACCCACGAGGATAACAGCCACAACATCTACTTGTCTGGATAATGTATTTTGCAACTGTGTACCCATTGAAAAGGCAATAGTAACTGAATTAAAGTCTGATCATTGTGGGCAGAAGATAACATTTTTAGATTTAACTAACAATAGCGTTAATTACAGGAAAATAACATGTAGACCGAAGACGGGTAATCGCATTAATAGTTTTAAAACTAATTTAAAGCATAAAGTATCTTCCATTCCTTATAAGCAGGGTGACCCTGATGCAGTCTTCAAAAGACTGTTTGATTGTGTTAAAAATGAATTTGATGCTTGTTTTCCCACCAAACAAGTTACTTGCAGAGTTCAATCTAAGTTTTGTGAATGGGCCACGCCTGGAATTTACAGGAGCAGACGTAAGATGTATGAGTTGTACGGCATGAAAAAATACAATTTCGATCCACTTTTTGTTGAGTATGTCAAGAACTACTCCAAAATATTCAGAAAAGCCTGCACTACAGCTAAGGCATTGCACATTCGTGATAAAATATCAAAGTCCACTAACAAAATAAAAACCACTTGGGACGTCATAAATCACGAAACAGGTAAAGCTAAACAGCGCGATACCTCATATACTCTTAATATTAACAATAACATCTTACAATCAGAAGCATCTGTTGCTGAAGCATTTGATAAGTATTTCAGTAATATACCTATAATCACTACAGCTTCATTAAATTCCTCACCAACTAGAGCGGAACATTTGTTGAAAGATAATGTATCTTGTTGCAGTGTTTTCTTTAAATTTAAACATGTTGAGTCACTAGATATAATAAAAGCATTCAGATTAATTAATTCAAAAGATACCGCTGATCTTTGGGGTATATCAGTCAAAATTGTTAGCCACATAATTGACGTGATTGCCCCTTATTTAGCCGTAATATTCAATGATTGTGTGGATGAAGGTGTTTTTCCAAACTTAATGAAACACAGTAGGGTTGTACCACTTTTTAAATCAGGCAACAAACAAGACCCAGGTAACTTTAGGCCTGTTTCAATCCTACCAGCTCTTAGTAAGATCTTTGAAAAAATCATTCAAGAACAACTATTAAGCCATTTTTATGAGAACAATCTCTTACACAGTGAACAATATGGATTCACGAGAGGCCGTTCTACTACTGATGCTGGCATTGCACTTCTAAAACACATCTTTAGGGCTTGGGAGAATTCACAGAACGCTCTTGGCGTCTTCTGTGACTTGTCCAAGGCCTTTGATTGCGTTGATCACGATACACTTATACGCAAGCTTGATTTTTACGGGGTAAGGGATAATGCTTTAGATTTGGTAATTTCGTACCTTAGTTTAAGAACTCAAAAAGTTGATGTTAACAGTGTACTCTCTACAGGATCACAAGTTAAAATGGGGGTCCCTCAAGGATCCATTCTGGGTCCATTACTATTTCTGATATATATAAATGATTTACCTTTTTACTTAAAAGATATTTGTGATGTTGTATTGTTTGCAGACGATACATCTTTAGTTTTTAAAACTGACAGAAATAAAAACCTTTTTGATGATGTTAATGACGCACTTTCAAAGGTTTTACAATGGTTCACAGTAAATAATCTACAGCTTAATGCAAAAAAGACTAAATGTATTAATTTTAAGTTGCCTAATGTTAAAGATAACCCCATTAGTCTAAAAATTGATGGTAATACTATGAAGCTTGTAGATACAACAGTTTTTCTTGGAATCACACTAGATTCAAAACTGCAATGGAACCCTCATATAACAGCTCTCTCAGGCAGACTTAGTTCGGCTGCATTTGCAGTGAGAAAAATTAGGTTATTAACAGATGTTGATACTGCTCGTTCAGTTTATTTTAGTTATTTCCATAGTGTAATGTCTTACGGCATTGTACTTTGGGGTCAAGCGGCGGATATACAAACCATCTTTATCCTCCAGAAGCGAGCTATCAGATCCATCTATAAGCTTCGTGCACGGGCTTCACTTAGGGAGATTTTTAAGGAAATTGGTATCCTCACTGTAGCGTCACAATACATTTACAATTGCATTTTTTTGGTCAGAAAAAATATTGGTCTCTATGCTAAACACAGTGACATACATTGCAGAAATACTAGGAATAAGGATAAAATTGCACTTCCACTCTTTAGGTTACAAAAAGTTTTAGGATCCTTTATGGGGCAAGGTATACATTATTACAACAAAATTCCAAAAACCATTTGTGAGTTACCTTTACATAGATTCAAACATCACATCAAAACAGCTTTATTAAAAAAGGGCTATTATACTACAAAAGACTACCTTATAGATAAAAATGACTGGGTATAAGCGCTCTTCTCGATGCGGGATTAAATAGCTCTATTGTAACAGATGTTTTATTGTAAGAGTTAATAGGTACCTAGTTTGTATGTACTGACTAACAATTTTTGTTTTTGAATTGTTTAAATGAATTCTTGTTATTATATTCTTTTATGGTTGGTTTTTTCTCTTTGTTTTATATTCTTTTAGGTATCAAAATGGCACACTGCTTGTACTTTACTTACCCCTGTTGTAAACCCAAAACAAGTTTAAAAGAGTAACTGCTGAGTTTCTCGCCGGGTCTTCTCAGCAAGAAACAACTCCGACGCGGTGGTAGAGTCGCATTATGTCTGTATACTGTTTATTTACATATCCATATTATTATGGTATTTATGTCTATTATTTAGTATATTTTGCTGTAAATTTGACGATTTGAAAGTACTGATACAGTCTATTTGAATAAAGTTATTTGAGTTTGAGTTTGAGTTTGTTTTTTTTACAGCAGGTTGACCGTGGGCGTACTGGGAGTGCGGTACTTTGTAGTGCCTGGGTTAGGCAGTGCCGTGTCCTATACTTCGGGGCGGTAAGATATTTCCTCAGGTTTGCGAACTTTTTGCAGACACTGATCCTCAGTCTCTTTCCCTTGTCTTTTACAGAAGTCTAACCCTCACGTAGGTCTTACTACGCGTGGTCTACTCCTCTTGCTCTTTTGCACTGCAGTAGTGACCACAGGACATGAACCCATACGGGAGGGAAAAATAACTGGCAACATAATTAAGGACGTAAAAAAATACAGTTTTTTTTCGCTGGTAAAAGTTGTTCAATACTTACTAGTATAAGAGCTGATTTGAGAAGTTATTAATTAAGTATAGGAAATTAAACATGAATAAGAGTAACGAATTAAAATGCAATGGTTCTGTTTCGTAAACTTCATCTACATTGTTTACGACGAGGCTAGAGCAGCGTGTGAATGAACAGGGTGACCAAGCGATTGGGACATGTTGTGACATTTTTCCTGGGAAGGTGCAGGGTTAAATTCTGGAAATTTTTTATTTTTTCAAATTAGTAGGTAGGGTTCATATCCATAAGAGTGTTCTTTGTTATTTAATGATTATATTTAGTAAAGTAAAATGAAGATTGTAAGTAGATGATTTAAATTACGTATTTTACATTGTATCCTAAAGCAATCAATTAATATGAGTAAGTAAATATGCGCCAGACAACACATCACTAGTCATGGTCTCGAAGTCAGGATAAATATCTCTGTGTTACGAGTAGCCAACACACACAACTTATTTTTGGGTGCAAGAAGTGAGGTATTCAATAAATCAATGTATTTTTTTAAATTATCGTTCTCAAAGATATTTCATCAACATTAAAAAGTAAATCTAAAATATTTTAATAAGCCATGGCAACAGTGTGGACACTATAGCTAAAGATGGAAGCGCGACCGAAATTCGATCCGGTTTCGAAGGGACAACGCAGCAATAAATATCATACTAGAATTGGATTCGATGGTAAAATTTAATTTAAAGAACATTACCTTTTTTTTATCTACGTAATTGGAATTTACTGCATCTTAACAGTTCATACTTTCGACTTCTTTCAAAATATTCGAATGGATAATTTTATAAAACCTAAGTTATATGTATTATTACGATCATATAAAAATATGAAAAGGTATCGTATAAAAAGGTAAGTAAATAACTCCCTGCCAGGAACCGATTTATTTTTATTTTTAGGTAAATAAATAAAATTAGGTATGCATGTACGAGTATGTATGGTATGGTATGGTATGAAATGCTTCTGGGAAGAGTCAGAGTACGCTGATGCTTTTAGATAAATTAGCTGTTGCTGTTAATAACTAAGGTTAGGAGGCGGTTCTCCCCAATTTATTGTATTTTTTTTTGTTATTAAATCGAGAATAACAGTTGTATTAGTATAGTAGGTACTAAGGTTCTGCCCTAAATGATCATGCGGTTTCAGTGGGATACCCACCCAGTTTCCATTATTTTAAATAAACACGTTCGTGTTTCGTTCGACGAGCTTGTGAGAGCACCCTACTTTCTGAGTGTCGGGAATTTAGGTGTATTTATTTATTAACTTAAATTGAGGTTGTTTTTCAAAATACGGGGCCTGGTAGTTCTGTACTAACCCATAGTAAGTACACGCTTCTTCAAGTTTGTTTGGGGGTCAGAAGGCCATGCATAAAGTAGTCCTATATTTTATTATAACAGAAAGGTGTAACATACCTTAATTTTGTAAAGTATGTAGGTAGAACTCCGCCGGTAAAGTCGTACATACTCAGCATCGTTCTTGTTGCAATACAACCAGTTCCAATGACTTCAATTCTTTCCTCTCATTTTAGGAAGCATGTAAGGCGCTTTGCACATGGAGCAACTATTGCAGCAACTGGCAACTGGCAACTAGCTGTTCCCAAATATTTCAATGGGACACATAGCAACTACAAGTTTCGAGTCCCGTTGATTGTCAACAGTTTTCAGTTGCTGTAATCGATGAATAAGTTAGTTTCGTCGTTACTATGACTAAGTTAGTTTTTTACGTCGACGGCGACGACGTAATAAAATGAGAACAAGTGCTGCTTCTTTGATATCCATCGTCACACTGAAAGCTGATCGCTGCGTAGATTATGTAACTCAGCTATGTAAGTTGCTCACGGATTGCCATAAAATTGCGGCAATCGTAAAACGTTAAGGCAACTATGTACCAACTGTTTATAGGAAACTTTTAAAAAGTTGTTAGTTGTCTTAACTTAAGTTGCTTCATGTGCAAAGCGCTTAAAAGTAGGTGGGCTAGTCTGGCGATCGTCTGAAAGCCCTCGTAGAAACAAAACAACATTTTAAACTTCGAACACCGCACGAGAGCGTCTTGGCGCCAAAACCGGCCAGTACGAGCTCGTCCGACTAGCAGAGCGCATGCGCGATACCGGGCCGCCATCTTGCCGTTGCTATGGTGACGCGATTGTAATCAAATAAACTACTAGAAAAGAGAAAATTGTGCGGAAAATAACAGCTGTGTTAGTGAAAAATTGTGGCTTCCATATTTTTATTGTGAATGCTCGGCTATTATGGTGAGTTTCTCGATCTATATTCAAGTGCCAGTGTTTTTTTAGAGTGACTTGTTTTTTTCGTAAATAAGTTAATCGTTTACTTGGTTTTCAAACTTCGAATTCGGTTTAATTAATCGTTATTAAATTAGGCAAAATTATATAATCTTAATAGGATGTGGCTAGTTATAAAGCGAATTTCTTTAGTTTAACTTATTTTTATGTAAACAAATAGCGAATTACCTACCTACCGTCCTACTTAATTTTATGAACATAATCACGTAGGTATGTTTAAACCTATTTGTTGTTTACTTATCTAACTACAAAACCTAAATATCTCCTTTATGTTAATAAAATTTAAAAGAATGCAATGATGTAAGTAATTAAGTATGTACCTACTTTCGTAGGTTTTATGAACTGCTTATTTTCGCGCGTAGTTGTAAGTTTTTTTTTTTTTTTGCGCCAGACAACACACCTCTTGTAATGATCTCGAAGTAGGGAATAATATCCCTGTGTTACGAGGTATCACACAAGGAAATAAGCCAGGGGCGTCTCCCAGCACACCCAGACCCGAGTCAATTTAGAAAAGATCGTTTCCTGAATTGACCCGACCGGGAATCGAACCCAGGACACTACGGAAATCGAGGCGAGAAACCGTGCTACAGCGCACTACGCCAACCGTGTCGTCAAGTTCCTTTGCTATCAATGAGACGCAGCTTCGCACTGTTTCTTTGTTAGCGGTGGTCGACTGTACCTACCTTTTTGAGGGTAAACCATTTAAGTACCTATAAATAATGTCTCTGGACAACATTACACATGGCCATGTGGCCCTAAAGGTGCTCCCTCACTTGGAGCATGCGCCTGTTATGTAATGTTACAGCGTCAAGCTGGCATTACATCAGTGAGGGAGGAGAACCGAGCATTACAGTGCGCAAACTGTAACGTTGGTGAGGGAAAAGCACCGAATAATGTTCTAACGAAATACCTACTCGTAATGCTCAAAAATCAAAATTGAATCAGAAATGTACATTTAGGCGAATGTTCGTCATGTCAGGAAAGCGTACCTACTGTACTCCAAGTTAAAATAAGCAAGGGAAGTAGGTATGTCAGAGACCGGTACACAATTTATAATAGATACAACTTTTAATTGATTACTTAAGATTAGGATATACTGTCTAACTTAAAATGTTTATTGGGATCACCTTTTCTGACTGCACTTACCTTTAACTTGTAATGGATACGTGCCCTCATGGTCAGTCAGTGCAACTTTTAAATATTTTTTACGTTTGATATTTTTTTCATCTGTCTGTTAATGTTTGTAGAGAAAGGGAGAGTAGGTACCTATTGGCTTTTACCTAGATTCTGGTTAAAAAACGTAACTTACTACTTACCAATGATAAGTTATTTAAATCTAAAATGTGGTAATGTGATGTGAATAATTTATTATTAAACTAATGATCATTTCATTCTTCGCCAAATACATAAACACTGCAAAATTATATCGTAGTAGTTATCCGCACACAATTACCCCGGTGTGACGTCACAAGTTGTGAGCTTGTGGGTGCGCTCCGTCGTCGATAAAAGCTAACCGACTATTTCGCCACTTCGATCACCGTCCCTGTGGCGCAGAGGATAGCGCGTTGGACTTCTAATCCAAAGGTCGTGGGTTCGATCCCCACCAGGGATGTCAATACATCGTTTTGTTTTTTTTGTTGTTACTTTTCTACGATTTAATTTTCCTTTTCATTGCCAACATTCGATCCCACCAAAAACATCCGAGTTTCCTTATTTATTTGAATTGTTTTTTTTTATTATTTTGAGGAGTTATTTGTATGTTCATGGTTATTTTATTTATATCAAAATTATCGAAATATATATATTATCGTTAACCTATTTTCAGATCCTTCTTAATATGCCTTTACAGCATTCCAGATTAACTCATAGAAATACCTTAAGTTGTGTAACTTTATAGATCCCGTGATCTTGTATATTAATGAAACAAGTTGTTGAAATGGGCAGATCGTAGTAGGTAGGTACTTCATTTAATTCCTGGCCAGCAACTTTCGCGCGGCAAACTCTTACTTTTTTTAAACTGTTCGGCCTTCGAATGCTGTCAGATCGATTTAAAAATAAATGCTTCCATTTCGTTCCGTTTGTTTAATCGGCCAGTTAATTCAGATGGTTAACGGAGTGATAAAAACATTAAACAAGTTGATATTCTAGTTGAAGCAGTGTGTTTGGTTTATAGCTAGCGAAAATTTAAGTCATTGATTAATATAACAATATCTTGATCTAATAGTCCTAGTAAATAGATCTCATAGATTTAGAAATAATGTTAACTTTTGACATTGCCATCTTGATTGAAATGAAACCTAATAATAGCCGTCATTTGAGTTTATGGGCGAATGGAAATTGGACAAATGCAGAGATTTTGTTAGTAAAATCAGGTACTTATTATAAGTAGGTATTACATGCCCTTACAAATAGCACTAGTTCTGAGCAAAAGATATACTCGTATTAATGATCATACAATTACTATTAATTTTTACTATTAGGTACTTGTTATTATTATTATTCCATAGTAACCAATCGTACTGCTTATTGCTACGGCAGAAGGTTCAAAACACTACCGAGTATGTAGGTACATTCAACAAAAAAATATAAGATTTTATGGAGAGTCAATCGCGTTCTCATGATGTAATAGCAAAACAAGATCAGTATAGCTATACTTGACTGTATATGCTCGAAACAACATCGATTATTCAATAGCAAAACAACCCTGGCAGTTATTGAACGATCAAACGAGCTTACCTGTATGATGTCCAATCGGAGTTAGGTATTTGTTGTTCTCCTGTCCGAAGATAATCAGTCCATCCCGCCCGTTTGAAAATACAGACAAATTTGTGACAGTCCATTAGTGGCTATGCCAATCAGACATTTTGACTGATAGGTAGGGATACAAGGTGTAGCCGATAATTCAACTAAAAAAAAGTCGAACGTAGAAATTCTATAGTTTGTCCAATTTATGATGATAATTTTGACAGCTCGCGCCTATGAAGTATTGAATTTTTTTTCGGTAAAGTGTACTACAGATAATATCGTACTTTATTGACGGGTACCGCCCATTCAGTGAAGTGCCTTGCAAACTAATAGCAAAAGAAAATATAAAATCGGTTGTGAAATAAAATTAATCTATTTTTTTTTTGACATTAAGGGCGGCTAGCACAACATTTTTTTTCAATACAGTTTAATTTTGATTAGTATCAAAGTTATTTGCAAATATCTATCATACAATTATTCTTAGAAACATTGATTAAATATTATAAAAAAATTGAACTTATATACTATTCGATTGAGCGTTTGTGAACAAGAATTGATAATAAACTTATGGGACAGTTCTTTAAATGATAATGACGATAATGATTATGAAAGTGATTTTTAAAGGCTGTGCATCATTATATAAGTGATAAATAACTTCAAATCCTAATACCTACTTAATTTAACTCACTAATATATTTTATTCATTATTTTCTTTTTATTGCACATTAAAATATTATAATAACATTTACTTTGTTTCTCTACCTAAACTAACGATTTCAAGTTCTATGAAATGATGAATCGATAACCGAAAAGATTCACTAATGATTATAAACTACGCCATCCCTTTTAAAAGCTGTCAATATTATCATACAATATTGGACAAACTATACTGACCGATGAGGCTACAGCGGCTACATTTTGTAAAAAAATAATCATAAAACCTCATTCTTTAGTAAATATATGGGTGAAGTTAATTTCCAATAGGCAATCTTTACAAAGTCAAACAGTAATTATAACCAATGCAAAGGAATAACGATGGTTGATTTTCCCGCCAACATAAAACGATTTGTTGTTTTTGTTCGTATTTTCGCTATAAAACCTAAGTTCAAGGTTACGCACAACAGGTTTCAAGCGCGTATAATACTCATATTCAAATAAATCACATCTTGCTCGATGGCCACGAAGCCCTTTTCTAGATTCGTTAGCGTAGAGCGAATTACGGGTAGGAAGGTTCTTTATTTGAGATCTAGTTATTTTATATGATTTTATTTTACATTATCTGTTATTACAAGATTCATTTAGAGGCCTGTTCAGACCTGAGTGGTATTCGCTGCCGCTGTGGGTAGCGGTACATTTTCCCGCGGAACTTGATACTTAATACCTGAGCGAAACCCGCGCGGTATTGCACCGCTACCCACAGCGGCAGCGAATACCGCTCAGGTTTGAACAGGCCTTAAAACTGCTTAGGTTTGAAGCGACTCCGAGCGTATTCTCATTTTGAATTTCCTTATTGATAGAGGTTCTATGCACAAATTCACTACAATCTGCACTCATTAAAAAGTTAGTCAATCCTGAAAACGGGCAAGTTGCAACCGTCATCGACTATACATTTATCAAAATAGAGTGAAATGGACTTACTATTACGAGTGAAACGAGTACTTCAAATTACCACTCACAATACGGGTGAGTTAAGTACTAAGGTCAGCCAAGTCATAGATTAAATTAAATATACATCCAATGTCCATCCGCTTAGGACCATCTCAATTTCTGCCAGTGATCATAAGAGTTGCACTTTGTAATATGTTAGGTACATATCATTATTCTGGTTCTGTAAAAGCACTCATACATTAAAACAAATAGTCTAATATCTTAGTCCGAACGCGAACAAAGATTTGGCCTTAAAAACATACTCTCAGTTGGCAAAACTTGAACTTCGGTATTCTTATGGCCCATTAGAAACTCAAAGTGGACAAATTACATGCTCATCAGCAGGATGGCTGGCGCTCACGAACCGTATGTTTTTCGCGTCAATTTCTTCCGCGTACATCCAAGATATGGAATGATCTTCCTGCGTCGGTATTTCCAAAGGAATATGACATCGGAGCCTTCAAGAAGAGAGCGTATTCCCATGTAAATGGCAAGCAACGCATCGGTGACACCTCTTGTGTTGCAGTTGTCCATGGGCGGAGGTGATCACTTTTCATCAGGTGACCTTACTGCTCGTTTGCTCCCTATTACATAAAAAATACACATTCAAATTTGTGTTTTCCTGTCATGTCAGAGGAATGAAAAGGAAGGCTGTCTAAAGGACGCTCATTCTCTGTCGTTTCCGAAATCGGCCCTAAGAATCATATTGTATTTTGGAAAATACATTAAAATCAACCTCAATCTATATGGGCTTTCAGCTTGAAGTTTCACGAAACTTCGTAAATGCAGCAGAGAAGACCCCCTGTTCCAGGAATTCTCTCATTAGGAATTTAGCTAATGTCTTCGCCATTGTATGTATATTTTTATCTCTGCCTCGCCTAGGGTCTGGTTGAGGTCAAATCAATAAGACGACCTTATGAACAGTTCAGTGCAACGTGTGTACTACGTATGCAAATACTGTTGTTTGTCTGTGTGTGCACTGAATATAGACGACGTTGTTATGAGAGGACCAAGTACGCTATTTTCTCAGCCTGGATCTGAGTAAGTATCTACTTTGTTTCAAATGCATTTGAATAGTAAATTAGGGCTGAAATTTAGTCCAGATAAAAGGTTTCTAATCATAATGTTTTCTGTTTGGCTGTAGCCAAAGCTTTTCAAACAGAAAATTTAGTTTTTGCTCCGGAATTCCAGACCCAGAGGTTATGTACTTGCCCCCTGCTAGTCCTCTACCATATTGATTACAAATTGCTGATTGCCTTGTGTGGTACCTCGTAACACAGGGATATTAATCCCTACTTCGAGGCCATTACAAGAGGTGTGTTGTCTGGCGCAAAAAAAAAAAAATATTCACATTGTACCTAACGTATTCGAAGGCGCAGTCACCGGCGCAAGCGTCACACTAGACATAGGCAGTGGACAAGCGAACTAAATCGTATCATTAAGACACTAATAATCAAGTTTCATTTCCTTCAAACACACCTGTCCCAAGTTCTAGAAATGCGACAAGTATGCGTATGTGTGTCATACAGTAGACAGGATGCGCGCGCGCACCGGGCGGAACCGCCGCGCTGACCTTGAACAGTGGCGATTCGATTTCACGAAATTGTTCATGTGAAAGCGATTTTATTAAGACTTTATAAAGATAACGGTATTAAATAAACTAGTTACAAGGAAATACGAAAGCCCATTTGCACCAAGCATATCGCTTTTACAAACAAACTGATCTTTTTGACCTGATTCACAAAATGTAATCAGTTTATTAATGTTGAGCGTAAAAAATTAAGAAAAAACAAAGTTTATTGATTGACTGGCCTGTTGGTGCAATGGCAGCGATCCCGCCTTTAGAACCGGAGGTCGTGGGTTCGATACTAATCCCAACCCATGCCAAACGTTCATGTGACGTACATTTGTGTTTTGTGTGTCTGGGTGTTATTATCTATGTATGTATCAGCTTCAGTCTCGGCAGACCCACCCACAGTAGAAGCTCTGCTTAGTTTAGGGTCAGATGATCTTGGTGTAATTTGTCCCGGATATTTATTTATTTAATTTATTGAAAATAAAATAGAGTAGAAGTCATCTTTGGTTTTATTAATGAAGGTGTGGTAATGCTTAAACTGTCAGCTAAAGTGACATTCTGACAAGTTTTCCACGTTCGAGAGACGCCTAATTTACAGTCAAAAACATGTAAGATCAAACACCCAGACCCGAGCCAATTTAGAGAGATAATTTTCCCAATTGACTCGACCCGGAATCGAACCCGAGCTACAGCGCACTACGCCAATCGTGTCGTCATTAAAGTTATGATAAAAAATTGCGAAGTGTGTAGGTAACTTGTAACTTTAAATAAATAAATGCATGCTGTTATTACACAGCATGAATGTATTTATCTGTGTAAAAAATATACCTACACACTCACAGCCCATCCCATCAAGTGCCACAAAAAAACAAATGGTAATTTGTGGTAAAACAAATAACTGAAAGTACCTACATCAAAATGTAAAAACCACATCACCACAATTACGCGCGAAATGTCATGTTTTTAACTGGGGGAAGTAGGGGCAAGATGGTGCCGTTTTAAATCATGTTCAAACCATACTATATAACATGCATATTTCGTTTCACAAAACAAAAAAAAAACTAAAATCCCTTTGAATACAATGATGTATAAATATAAATTAATAAATAAATATAAATAAATATGCGCCAGACAACACACCTCTTGTAATGGTCTCGAAGTAGGGATTAATATCCCTGTGTGACGAGCTACAATACAAGGAAATAAGCCAGGGGCGTCTCCCAGCACACCCAGACCTGAGTCAATTTAGAAAAGATCGTTTCCTGAATTGACCCGACCGGGGATCGAACCCGGGACACTACGGAAATCGAGGCGAGAAACCGTGCTACAGCGCACTACGCCAATCGTGTCGTCAACTGACTGATTGAGATACTTATAATATACAAAAAAACCATCATGTACAAATTATGCCATGAGAATATTAATTAAGAGTTAAGGTTTTCTTTGCATGATGATGGGGGAAACAAGTGCGAGCACAACTTACGGGGCCTTGTATGAGCAGAACTTATTGGACAAGAGACTGAAAATGCAAATATACAATGATGTACAATCAACAGAACATCGGGTTACAACAAACTCCCCATTTACTCAGTAGATTACGATTTGTATAACTTCGAGATAAGATTTCTGACAGATTGAGGAAGTATGCGTGGTACCCTGATCTGATATGATGTTGTCGTGCTGTGCACAGTCAGTATTTTAAGCTTGCAATAGACATTTTATAAGGTTTGACTCTACTAACAGTCAAGGGGGGTCTAAACAAATTAATAATATTGTCCACGTTCCCCCCACTTCCTCCAATACTTTTAAGATTGCCGGAAAGCGTGTAAATTAACCTTTTTTCTGAGATACCTTCTTGACGTAAAAACAGGTACCGTTTTAGTTATCTAAGTAGGTACTACGCTTATTGACATTTTTTTGGAGTAATTTTTACACACAAGAATGTGGTAAAGATGCTATTCGAAGCTGAGGTTCACAACGTTATAAGTAGTTTTTTTAGTAACTGCCACGTCACTAACAATCGTTCCAATATCAACCTTACTAGTTAGTGTTTCTTCACAGTAATATACAGAAAAATCAGTTGTGTATCTTCAAAGTGAAGTAGTTGATTTTAAGTACTTACTCAGTTGGTATATTTTCACAAAATCACTCAGAATCAATCAAATTCAATCACTTAGACGAGACATCATCATAAGCCACCCCTTCCCCTATTTCAAAACTTTGTCGGCGAACGATTTATGAAACTCTTAAATGTATTGAGTTGCTTTGCCAGTATAACGTAAAACGGGTTTTCTCAAAAAGAAACCTCTAAACAGGTCTTCACTTCCAAATAGGTATTTATTTTAGGGTGTACGTTATCTTGCTAAAACTGATTAAGACCTTTGAACTATTACTTATAAAACTCTTTTGAGCAATGCCGCTGACCGCACTTGATGCTGTCACACCTTACATTTATGACGTCACTCAAATTTTTAAAGTCCTTTATTCATGATTAACTTTCTGCCAGCGGCTTCGCCTGCGTGAACTTCATTTTAATGACATGAAAACTATTTCAAAACAAATATATGCCTATAGCAATCATTTCTAATGTAGCTTTTTAACAGTGAAAGAATTTTTAAAATTGGTTGTGTAGTTTCGGAGATTACCTGCCTCACACATACAAACTCACAAACGCTTACTACCTCTAAATGTTCGTGTTGAAAACGCTATGAGTACTTCATACTATTTCAGCTGGTACGCTGTTTTGTCATCTGCCTGGAAAGAGAAATAGTGAAATAAATAGTGCTCAAATTGGAGTAGACAATCATTCGTTTTCAGTATTAAAAGACTGATTGACTTACCATGAATAATGGGTTAGGAATCACAACATTGATAAGGTAACAACGTATCGATAACGTATGTCTAACAATCAGTCAGTTATCAACCGAGGAAATACAAAGAACGATAGTAATTGAGGTTGGCTAATATTGTGGTTATACAAAAGTGTTGTTTAAAAAACTGTTTGTTTAAAGTGCATCTCCTTTTTAAGTGTTTAGTGTTAACCTATAAAATGACCTATTAAGTATTATCCTGTATGTGTTGGCACTCCCTTAAAGGTAAGAGAGAATTTCAAATCTATATAAACGAATTGTGGATTAATGTATGTGTCACCGGCAATGGCAATGTATCAAATATTACAAATATGATTATCCATTGCATACTTTGCCTAGGCAATATATACAATGCCTAGGTATTGTATAAAATGCCCAGTGGTCTTCCGGCAATGTGTGAAATAAACAGATTTTGCCTTTAATTATCAAGTTTCATTGAGATACTCAAACTCAAACAACGTAAAGCATTTAAATAAGTTCTGACAAAATGCATTGTTGGTTATTCGTTTTGTTATATTTTACATACAGAAAACCTTTTTACACCGAAAGTGTGCAGCTCTGTAAGACGTGGGTTTATTAAGTTGCGAAGAGCGAAGCATCGACATTGTTGTTAGGTTGACATGAACAAGCCGGACGAGCCGAGCGAGCGAAGCGAGCGTACCGCGGCAGCTGGTCTGGCCTCATTTTCTGTTTTGCCGTTGTAACTAACTTTTAAAAAAATGTTAATAAGTCAAATGTGTTACCGCGTAAAAGATTTTTGTTATATTTCTGCAGTAACTCGGTAAGTAAATAAGGTTAACTGATGTAGCTTTACCTTAATTGGAGTACGGGCCTCGTGTCAGTTTCCTTCCCAAGGCAGCGGTTTCCCCTAGAGTCTCCGACGTGTCCACCTCATTGTGAACACATCATAAGTGTATTTACTTACATGAATTATGACTTATGAGATAAACCAGACCCTACTATGAGTAACCTGTAGTAACGTTACCTAGTTAATAACAGTACCTTGAAAGCCCTTTTTAGTTATATTACTATTTATTGCTGCTGTACTAGTACAGTACATCCCATACAAAAACTTCAGAACACACGCTATGGACTGTCATCGGCGTAACTTAAGATTTTCCAAATAGGTAGGTATATACTATGAAAGGGTGATCAACTATTTTATGCAGTATTTCCACATAGGTATAGCCAATGTTGACGTTAGTTCAATTACCTATACAATACTTGTGTTAGGCACGAACTCTGTACCCAAATAAGCAGATATTCGTTTAAGTATTACGCATGATTTGTAAGTAATCGCCTTATTGAATTTAGCAATCAAGATTAATATTAGCTAAATAGGCAAACTAAAACTATTTTCGGACGTTTTATAAGGCTTCCATCACCTCTTGATCAGAGGGTAACTCCAATCCGTGCAAACAAAAAGCAGCTTGATTTTAATGCGTAAAAAATATTATGTCTTTACAAACACATAGCCCAAATTATCCCGAAATTGAACACCTTTTGCCTTCTTCGGGAATTCAAATTTTAAAGCTATATAATTGGCACTATCTTTCTTCACGTGCTTATGTACTAATTGACCTATCCCCTAATCTGAAACTCTATTAAAGCTGAGCAACCCAATATTATACTCGTCACTTTCACTTAACTGACATATTATAAGGGGACAGCATCAGATTAAAAGCTGCTTCCAAGCCTGTAATAACCACCTCAACCAGTTTCAATTTGAAAAGATAACACCTAAATACCACTAATTATTTTATTTACGCGAACGCAAATAGTTTTCCTTCTTACAAATAGCGTGAAAATTCTCACTAACGCAGTCTAGAGGTAAAAGGTCGTAAGTGAGAAGGCTGAACAACCAATCCGACCATGCCTCAGTGCCGACATGACCGCGGCAGCGAATGCTCGTGTGACCACATGACCTATTGCGACCGATCTACGATTGTGGGATGATGTGATTGGTGGAATCAAGTGATAAGAAGAAAGTGGTTCGATTTGATCGATTGTGAGATTGGGTCGAATGTTTTGGCGCGGATTGTTTTGTTTGTAAACAAGGTGAGTTAGTTTGTCTACGACGGAGTTTATTTTTTTGATATACGCTGTGGCTGGAAAATAGATTTGTGATAAGTTTAGTAAGGTCATTTGCGACGACTTAGCCCATTAAACTAGAGATCGGTAATAAACAAGCTGAATATTTTTTTGTAATTTCCCGCCTTGTCATCAGAAGAGGGACCTCAATTACTTAATACTTTTAAAAAGGTGATAAATTGAAAATGTTCACAAAAAAGGTATCATAAATGAATAAATTGCTTTCCTTGGCTTCCCTTCAATTGTCATGTCCATCAAGAAATTGTACCTTTATTAATTAATGACGAACGGCGTGTTTACGAGATGTCGCCGGTTGAGACGTAAAGAATAGCGGCTTTGATTCCCACACCACCACGAATTTTAATGTTTTTTTCGAAACAGATTTGTTCCTGTACCTCTACCACGAGTTTACACCAATGACAGTCGCTAGTGGCCGCGTTGACGTTTTTCTATGGAATTTCGGTACAGCGCCTTTAGTGATTAAAAATGGAACTGAAAATGGCGCATACAAATTTCTGAACTCAACTATGGCCACAAATTAGACATGCGCGGCGCTCTGATAGATAGCCCGCTTAGAAGAACACGTCATTTTTGACACACGCACACAGAGACATGAGTTTACAGGCGAAGTCGGTGAGTTTCGGAGTCGCAGTCAGTCGCACTGTCAAAAATATTGAGATTTTATTTAGACGTCGTCAGATACTTACATTATAGTTCAATGGTCAAAAACGGTTTCGCGCAGATATTTCTGTTGCAGTGTATTTGGCTGTATGAACACCACACGAAATTTTGATTAGACGTTTTTTAAGTTACCTACCAAATGATGTTGAAAGGTAAGTAAAACTCAGATAACGTCTGCAAGTTAGTAGTACTATGTACAAGTATTATAAGTATATAGGTAGGTAAACCATTATATTTCGTAACACATTCAAATCCAGTACAAATGGGCTTTTACTTTTTCCGTAACTTATCTTATCATGCATTGGTAAAACACCAGTATTTTTGGTATATTCATTTAAAGCAAGCGCCGCGCCGCCGACAGGTGACCGCCGAAGCGGTTGCTCATGGTGTTATCTACAGCCTAATAAGTAGGTATTTTGTAGGTAGTCACTTGATGTATTTTTATTTTTGGCGGTATCTGACAAATCGCGCTTATCAGGCGAATATAGTAGAGAGTAGCAACAATAGGCGATCAGGCAAGTTGATAGAAAAAGGCGAGAGCGGTCCTTCTGTAAACTCTTTATTTTGTGCTATGGCCGCTTACGTGACGGAAACTCGTGGTAGTCCTACTGGTTCGATGTTCTTTGACAGTACAGTGATGTTTAATACGCGAAGTTTCCCATGGAATTATGAATGAAAAACATTTATTTGTTCTTCTTGAGTACTAAGATCTTATAGATAAACGAATAGTCTTAAACAAGAACCTTGTAAGGGCACTACAAATATATATAAAAAAATATTTTATTACTTAGCATATATAATTAAAATATACTTAAAAAAAAATAAATCACAATAAAAATATTTTTTCTAATCCTGCCACTGCCATACAAATTAAAGTAATAAAATATCTATTGCCTTATTTCTAACAATGTTTTCCTATCAAAGAATAATCATATTAAAAAATAATAAGTTCTTTTTAATATGACAGTCATGTTGCTTAAATGGTCAAAGTATATTGCTGACCGTACCTACGAGTATAAAGCTTCCGGACATCAGTATCCGGTAACCGTAATAACGGCGAGACATTTAGAATATACAGCTATCGTAAATTATTTCATTAGACGAGTGTAATAGGCGCTATAAGAACTGTATTAGTTTCACCGTTTATTATTTAAAGACTTAAATTTTTTGACTGACCTGTTGGTGCAATGGCAGCGATCCTGCCTTTAGCACGGAAGGTCGTGGATCGATCCCCACCCATGACATTCATTTATAGTGACGAACATTTGTGTTTGTTTTGGGTCTGGGTGTTATTAACTATTTAAGTATTTATTTAGAAATGTTCAAGTATGTTTATCAGTCTCTGACACCCATAGTACAAGCTCTGCTTAGTTTGGGGTCAGGTAGGTGATCTTGGTGTAATTTGTCCTGGATATTTATTTATTTTTATTTGAATCTATTTTCAAATTCATTAAGACTATGATGATGAATATGCATTTTTCAGAGGTCAAGGTTCAGTTCCTGTTCAAATAAATACCTATGTTGTCTTGACAGCAACATACGCACACCGATATAATAGTGTTGTCAGTAAACAAATAAAATAATACTTATGAGAGAAATGTACAGCAATAATAATATATTTATTACGCAAGCAAGTGGTAGTCAGATATAAGTTTTTTGTTTTTATTATTAGGTATTGTGTCAAAAAGAAGTCTATTTACACTGTTTGGGGTAACTATCATAAAATACAAGAAATTAACAAGCTCCGAAAAGTATTTTCAGAATAATAGGAAATTGCTTCAAAACACGTAACATCTCTCTCGAGACGTCGTAAAGAAACCGCGAATACGTATTACAACTGAGTTACTTGGCGAAAGACGTAAAATGTTCTCCTTACCGCCCGTTACGGAGTTATAACATTACCTCATTATACTTGATGGGGCAACCAGTTACAAAGGGAACACAGGACTAAGAGGATATGGATGGCAGTTCCAGCAATTTATCGCTGGGAGAACTGGGTGAACACTGAACAAAGGTGTTGTGGTGCTACTTAACCCACACTTTAACTTAATTCTTTAAGGAGTTTTTAAAGCACACTTAAGCCTACATACCGTCCCACTGCTGGCTTTTTAGCCATCGTCGCGGGCTTTTGCCCCCATCTTTGAAATCAGGTTATCGCTACAATTGATGGGTATTGGTTTAATCAATAATCACCATGCTTGCTAAATGTGGGTTGGTGCTCACGAACCCGGTCCAAGTACCGAAAAATCCAAAAACACACTGCGAGTTCCAGAAACTAACTGACCTCATTTTTTTTATGCCGTTTAATGCTACTTTGACTGAAGATATTTTGATAATGAATCAATTTTATTTTTTCCCACCAAAAATAATGCCAAAGGATGATTCTGACAGTGAACACACATTGCCGGCGCATTCAGCATTGTATACAATACTAGGCAAAGTATAAAATGAATAATATTTTATCCATTGCCTGAAGGTATACAATGCCGGATTATACAGATTGCCGGACATATATAGGCAGAAAAATATTTTCTTTAAAACCAATTTTTTTACTTTTCATCCTTTGGTACTGCCAAGAGAGTTATCAGCGTGTGATACAATGCAACAGAGGCTCCTTAACTAGTTTCATACTGAGAGTGTAAGCGTTTATGTTTCAGTCAGTGCAATTACGGATAGCAACTAAATCTCACGAAATATTCGTAAAGTTGGCCATCCTAATGCTTCCGCCTAAAACAGCAAAAGTATTTTAGAAAGCTCGTTAAATCGACGTAAGCATTTTTTACGCAAATCGACGATTATCTTTCGTGGTGTAAGACAATCGGTTTTACGCAGATGGCTGTTCGAGTTAACGGCCCATCAAATTCGTTAGATCTTACTCGGGATAGTTTTAGTTGTATTTTTTTTATTACTTAATTAGGATGATTAAACACATTGTTACAAAGGTACAATGCTGAACTAGTTCTAATAATATTAGTAATAGAGTTAACAGTTAAGAATGTTGTGAATGAAGCAGCAAAATAAACAATAAAATGTAACATCATTATCATAGAGTATTTGAGCATCGCCAATTACAGATAGAGCGAGATGTATGAGTCGTTTATTATTTTAAGTTCCTACGACCAAATACGGCTATATACAGGCACCTTTGTATATCGAATGCGTGATGTCCCGGTTTCGATTCCTGACGGGTCAATTCAGGGCTTCAGGCCACGTTCTTTTTTAAATTGACTTGGATCTGGGTGTGCTAGGAGACACCTCTGGCTTAATTCTCTGTCTGACACCTCGTGACACAAGGACATTATTCCTTACTTCGAGACTATGACAAGTGGAATGTTGTCAGGTGTATAAAAAAAAAGGGAAAAAAGTGTGTTTATATAGTTCTATATTCGATTAGATTTGTTCTTTTTTTCTTAAGTAACAAGACGCAAAAAGGTGTTCACTACTGTAATTCCTTTTGCACCATCAGTAATGGAAGCACGAGTTAAAAAGTTCGGTAATGACCTTAGCCATGCTATTCCTTATTCATATTTTCAGGTACAGCTGCCAGGGTCATCTGGGTATCATGACGCAAGTCTCAATCATTTCGTGACGTACTACGTTAGTAAATTGCCGTAACTAGCTGTCTTCGTCATTTGTCGGTCATCAGTAAAGTCCGCCAAACTTCCGTTGGTAGCATGAACAGGAATTAGATACGGGGGTGTATTCTAAGCCGCTTAGTTGCAATTTTACTGCCCTAAGGCGATTAGTGCAGGGTTGAAGCTCGCATGCGTGCGTTTAGTCGACTAATGCCCTATTCGGGAAATGTAATATGGGCTTCTGGTAAAGTCAATGGTCTAGTTAGAATTTTGACGTTTTGTTTTTATATCGCAAGTAGTATGAACCGCGTAACTATGCAATTTTAAACATATTTGTGCGTAGTTCCAGTGGTACCAAATTCCCTCCGCTCTGATTTTGTTTGACGCTTTCCACCAACCTCTAAATTATACTATTCATATTTCATTCCATTATTTAGTACCTAGTACCTAGATATTCATCTTTACATTGTGGGTTTTTTTTGTATGTTCAAATTGCTATTAATTTATTTAACTGCATAAAATGAAAACCTGAAGTAAAAGTAAAAAATATCTTTATTTATAGAGACTTATAAAAAGCACTTATGACAAGTCAAATACAATAAACAATTGTAGCTAAAATATACTGAATAAAAATAAACTTACATAAAAAAATCTATGATAGTTAATATCATAATTAAACATAATGTGACTTTACCACCGGTTCGGAGGTTGTTTCCGATCGAGAAGACTCCGGCAAGTAACTCGATGGTTACTCTTTTCAATCTTGTTTATAAACACAGAAATTGAATTAACAGAGTAAAGTCATAACAAAAAAGTGTGCAGAGGAGCAGACAGATTATACCTAAGATGACCCCAAATTCTTATCATTTAAGAAGAGAAGAGCCTTCAGTTACTGTCAACGGCAAAACTTATTTTTAACTATTGTAGTTATTCGTGTATGTAAAATCAGTGTCTTTCACTCAGACAAATAACTAGTATAGTAAGAATTTAACAATTCGTATAGCAACGTGGTTCTGGAGCAAAATAATGGTTAAAAAAATATACTTTTACCTTGAGTGAGGCAGTTTTGCAAATATGTCTATGTAGAGTTTTTTATTTATTTTATTTTATTTATTTATTTAACCAATTACACTATCTTACAGGATAACACAACCTTATGCGATAGAGTAGTAAAAAAAAACAATAGAACGCATTTTACATATTACACACAATAAACATTGTTAGCCTCGTGAACTCACTCAGAGCACACGAAAATAAGTCAATTTGCTCCGAAACCAAGTTAAGTGTGTGCAACGTGCGCGTCAAAGGAGCCCTGGCGAGTAGATTGGTCCGACTTCGCGGCACTGCGAAGTCGCGGACGCCGCCTTCGCCCCACGTAGTCGTTCGGAACGCAGAAGTTAATTCTGGCTAGTAACTGGTTACAGTACAGGTAGTTACAGTTTTATTATCCTTAAATAAACCCCAGTTTATTCTCTAAAATCCTTGAACTGTCATTGAGTCACGATGAGTGCATTCATATTATCATATTTCCTACCGGCATTTAATGCACGGTGAGTCATCATAACAAGGTTTAATGTTTTGTGCTGCCGTTTATTGTATCACAAACATACTAAATAGTAGACCACAATACTGTTATTATAGCAATGCCATACAGCCTAATTGGTGTTATCAAATAATTGGAACAATGTTATTTCTTTTTCATCATATTTACATACCCTGAATGAATTGTTAGCCCGTGTCTTTTACTGGTCATGAGTAACTTATCTATGTATCAGAGTGGTGTTCTCTCTCTTTGGACTTATTAAAACCGAGCTATGGAGTAGGCTATGCCCAGAATTTTGCTGCGTCATCAAATAAAAACTGAGAAAAACGCACACGAGGGCCCCAATTAAAAACTAAGCAACGACATAGCTATGCAGGTACAGAGCCCGTCATGTAAAGAGAACGCGAGGGGAGAGTGGGATACAGTATGAAGGGGGTTCATACCACCAATTAGCCTCTAAAATAGGTCACTGTGCAGATCCAGGCCAAAGACAAATGTTAGGCCTGGACGGACGAGACCCATAGAGCGAAAAATTAAATTTATGAAATTGGTGTCTGTGTTAGGGTCCATGACAGAGATTATTTGATCAAAAATAGTCATAGACATTTATTGGTTAACAATAAGAAATTGTGTCTGAATTTAAGGATATTAGATGAGATTATGTGTACCTATGTACAATTGCACATAGGTACAAATAACGTACTCAGATAAAAAAAATAGAATTTTATCAATTTCCAACATAAAAACAAATACTCGTATAAAAACTAAATAAGATAAGATAAGTTAAGCGTAGGACGGGTCCTGTTGCCAAGCGGGCTTGGCAAACAAACAAGTTACAATAAAAGTAGAAAATACAATCAATATTTGCTTACATAGTATTACTTTCATTTGTTTTGAAATCTGTGTTACGAGGTACCACACAAGGAAATAAGTCAGGGGCGTCTCCCAGCACACCCAGACTCTAGTCAATTCAGAAAAGATCGTTTCCTGAATTGACCCGACCGGGAATCGAACCCGGGACACTACGGAAGTCGAGGCGAGAAGAGAAACCATGCTACAGCGCACTACGCCAATCGTGTCGTCAAAATTCATTCAATTATTCATGTCACATGTGCACACAATCTGCACCAACGATGAGCTACGTCATCCTACAATTCCCACATCGTCCAAGCGTATTCCAGAGCCCATCTCGCTATGCAAATGTGAGCCCGATTGCGAACCAGTTTTGGACAATAGCTGGCCATAGACCACATGCAGAAACAATCTGCTATTGTGGATGTGCAGACAGCGTGCAGTGCACTGGATAATTACAGGCTATTTAATTAGAGGTGTAAATATATTTTCTGTGCTTAGCTGCCGCAATTACAATTCAACCAATTTTATTGTTGAACCAAGTTTATAAGATTATTCGGATTCAAAATCCGAACGCACACCTACATTTTCAACAGTATTAAGGTGTTTAAATAGATTTGGAGTTATTAGTAGTGATGTTACGAGGCTCGAGGCTTCCGAAACCTTTTGTCCAAAGCTCGGTGTTTTGTATGAAGCTCGACGACTCGGGAGTCTTTTCCAGGAAGCCTCGAGCCTTCTTAAGAGCTCGATGGATCTTGAGGCTTCTTCAGGGCTCGATCGAATACGACGCTATTTCAGGGCTCGAGTCTTTTTTAGCGCTTGAGACGTTTTTACGTGGCGAGTCGCGCTCTAGTTTGTCTTCCGTTTGGAGTCTTCCTTTTCGAAGCAGGCAATAAAATATGTGTTTGTGGGATATAATTTATGTGACCAGAGGGGTATTTTGAAAAATAGATGTTTAATTAACAGAAAAAGACATTGAAAAATATTATGGTGAAAAGGTTTAAAAAGACTCGAGCTCTTTTAAGACTAGAGTTCTTTTGAAGGCTCGAGCTCTTTTGATAGGTTCGATCACTTTTGAAGGCTCGAACTCTTTTGAAGCCTCGAGGTGTGGCTCAGGGAGCTCGCGTCTCGGCTGGGTTCGGGCCTACGAGCCTACCGAGCTCACTGAGTCCAGCAAATCCGCCTCGAAGTTTCAAAAGTAGAACTCGACGCCTCGATGTTTGTACATCACTAGTTATTAGGAGGCCATAGGCCATCCAAAACTGTCTTCGCGGTGCAATGTGGGGACCGAGAGGAATAAAAACTCAACATGCCAAAAGATGCGACTTAAATGACAATCAGAAGATATCAGGTTCGAATTCTGGCAAGGTCGCCATGCAATGTGGGGAACGAGAGTATAGGAATGAAAACCCAAATATGTCAACAGATGTGACTTTAATGAGTTCAATGAATCATTACCAGATCTTAAATACTATAATGCATACGCACACATACGGGTGTTGTGTACATACACTACAATGGGCTATAAACGCCTTAATTCACTGATTAAATAACACGAACGAAAGAGATACGTACCTAACGTATAATAGTCTTGCTCCAAATAAACTGTTTTGTAACATAAAATTGGGTTGTTTTGATTTAATTCGAGTATTCACAAAATTAGCAACACCTAATCAACCTTAGAATAAAAGAAGTTTACACTGTAATAAGAAGTCGTTGACCGAAATCCAGTGTTTCACCATTGTAAAAGTTAAATTTAGCAGTTCAATCGCACTTTCTAGAAATAGTTCCACGTTCAGTTCACGATCTTGCTCGGAAATAAATAATTTACTAACAAAAAGTAATCATGAAGCAAAAAACAGTCATCAATGGTGGTATAGGCCGTTGATAACCACAAAAAATGTTAATAAACAGAAAAAACTCGGACCACCCATTCGTATACCGAATTTATGATACAAAAAGTTAAAGTATTTTGATAGTAGTTGTACAAGTGTGTATTTTCTTTGTCTTATGCGAGAGTTTGGGGTTCCGTACCTAATAGTGAATAGAAATGTTGCTACTTTAGGTGTTCATTTAAGCCTTTTCTCTCACCAGCTTCATTGCGGTGCTATTAGAATTGATCAAGATATTGGTTTATTGGTCCCTAATATTTCAATCGTACTATACGGCATACGGCTAACTACTTATCTGCAAAATCAAATTCTTTACAAACATTGGTTTCTATTCTAAGGGCCGTAAAATGAGAGTTTGTAGAGCTAGAAGAGTAGTTTTCTACTTTTGAGAAGTGATATTGTGTTAAAAATACCGTTTATCTAGGCTAAGATATGTTTGTTTGTTTGTATTGAATAGGCTCCAAAACTACTAGACCGATTTTAAAAATTCCTTCACCAATATGGAGCTTTTTTTTCTATTTTAGGCTATATTTTGACGGGAGAGACAGTCTACGCGGGCGAAGCCGCTGACGGACAGCTAGTAAGAAATAAACAGAAAATGAAATAAATATTGCTACAGAATGTTGGCACTGAGCTGCAGACATATACGTATATATAAAGAGGGTTTACCACTGTACTCGTCAAATTGTGTTACGCAATGATAATAAGTAGTATTTGATTATTACGCCGAATATCGAAGTTAATCCTTGTTAATTAACCAGGGTTTCGCATATAGTCAGGCAGTAACGAATGATTTTATCGGTGAATATCGGAAATTAACTAGTTCTCCAGGGATTTGCATAAAACCAAACACGCTCAGTACGGTCAAGTTACAGAGCGTTCAAAATCATTTGCTTTATCCCCACTGAAAAGACTGCAACAATTCTAAAATCTTACACAGGAGTGAAATAACTTAACAAAGACGAAAAACTGCCAAATTGGGGAAATATTTCGTGTAAACCAAATTTTGGCACAAATATAGGGAATGGTGTCTGAAACAACATACTCAAAGTACTTATGTAAACATGTAAGTGAAACATGTAAGTCAACATACTGATGGATGGTGGTGGAGCCAACGGTTGTAAAGGTACTTTTTTAAAGTTATTCTTAAACAACTCGTAAACGGTGGCTCATATCAAAAAAAAAATTTTCCTCAAGTAATCTACATAAAATTTCCTGCAAAAAGCGTTCTATATACTTTTTCGCTGGGATCAAGATATAACAACAGATTGAAGCAAAAAAGTTGGAGAGGATGTCGATTTGAAAGTACTCCTTGTGGGATTGTCTCCACCAAATATCAACGTGTTCTTTATGAAACCAGGTCGTGGAAAGGTGGAGACCAAATGGTTTTCAGTGCGACAACGTCAGCTTCCATTCGCCAAGACATTTCTCCTCCTTTAGCTTCTCCCGATGTCGCATCGGGAGAAGCTAAAGGAGGAGAAATGTCTTACCACCACCTCTGCGATCTACGGAAAAAGCGAAGTGGGGATTGGTAGGCTGTTCACGGCTAAACCTGAATTGACCCGAAAAATCTCAGACATTTGGGGTGTGGAGTGCGATGTGGCTGCCGGAATGCAGGCATCGCCTGCTCCAGTGTCTGCGATAGTATGCACCAGCTCATGCACTAACGGAGCCCCCATCGAAAACATCATCGGCAATGATGTTGATGATGATATTTTAGATTTAGAAGATAGTTTAAAATTGTTTTATTACTTAAGTTTATTTTATTATTTTCCATCTTCATTCCTTTATGTGAATGGAACCTTTTTTGAAGAAAATGTTATGTAGATTACTTGAGTAAAATATTTTTGTTTGCAAAGTTGTTTAAGTAAAACTTTAAAAAGTACCTTCACTCCCTCCCCCCTACCCGTTAGCTCCACCCCCATCCATCAGTACTTTGATATATAGGGCTATTTGGTCAGTTAAACTAGAAAAAAACTCCCATAAAGTTCACATAAGGGAAACACGGATGAAGCAGGAAAACAGGAAAAACTTTACACTTTTCTAATTCTTTCCGTTTGAACTAAACCGTAAGTGACTTTGTTTGCAAACTTTGTCGGTCAAACGTCCGCTGGGATTTAGTTCCTTCGGGCGATATTCGAAAAGTATTAGGTTATTTGGATCAGTGGAACAGTTTGTATCAGCAGAATATCTTTCGAGTATAGGACGACTTATTTTAAACGGCCGATATTTGTCTACGACCACAACTCAAGCACGGATATGGTGGGCAAATGATCAGTGATAAGTGGTTAATGATATCATACAAATTATCTAGCCTAGAGCAACATGCTCCTAAGCTTAAATACTTACTTACATATCTCTACATCTGAGTTAGTAGGACTGGCGTTGAATTAAATTTTGATTTAGGCAATTAGGCGATTACTAATGTCAGTGTTAAATACATAAAGTTGATAATGTAGTAGAATTTAGCTCTTGGCTAGGCTCTTGTTATTTTAGGGTGTCGTTGATGACAAAAAAACAAGTCCTACCCTGTCCCACACATTGAATTCATGCCCAAACTCATGCTTATAGAACTTATTTAATCTTGGACTGAAACCCCACGCCACTTCATAATCCTTCCATAAATCTGTCTGTTATAAAGTACTTTTTACCAAAACCACGTGACATTGATCACGGAGAGCCCTTTGTGCAGGTCGTGACTGCGTACGCGCATCTCGAAGCCGGAGTTAGGGTTGTCACATAAAGAAAAAGCATGCCATCAACTGCCATGGTCTCGGTGTGAACATAAATAACCTTGTGTAACGAGGTACCAGACAAGGTTTCAAGTCAGGGGCTTTTCCCAGCACACCTAGACCCAAGACAAATTATATGATTGATATCTGGATCGAACGGACCGGGTATCGAACCCGTGATACCATGCAAGTCGTCAGATACACTACAATAGACTTGTATCTTTAGTTATAATTTAGTATTAATGATAGTTTATAGATTTTTGGTTCTATTTTGTGTTTTTTATGTGTAGATCCTATTTAAGATAGGATAGGACCTACAACCTACTTAATAACTGCAATTTTATTTTGCTTATGTACCATTCTTAAGTACAGACAAGACACCCACTTCCACATCAAGTGCTTTCAAACCTACTTTGAAGAAATGAATAGTTCTTCTGGGAACACTTGAACAACAGTTTTTTGTTTTGTAATGTCACTTGAAGACATTTTTAGCTTCTAGAATTCTGTGGCACAGATTAACCAGCAAGTCGCATTCGCAGTAAAATTGTGCTCGCATTGCATTATTTCTTCTTGCATTTTAAATCTCGTGACAACCCTGCCGAAGACGGATGGTCACGTCACGACCGATCGTGATAGTTTTTGCCGAATCTCCATTGCGTCACTTTCTACAAGTATTATCCATTACGATAAGCTCTATTGCGTTCGATATCGACTAATGTGAGCAATAAAGATAGCGCAGGCGCAGGCTCTTAAAATAGCTGTATCTATTTATCTTCTGGGGGAGAAAACGAATATTTCGTGGTTTGGTCTCGCAATCAAATCCAGTTTGTATTTGGACCTATGAATAATTAAGAAAAAATAGACTTGAGACCAACAGTGGTTTCGAGAAATCAAATTATAGAGCTTGTTGTGTAATCACTACACCCAGATCCAAACAAAACAAACAAGAGTTTCTACTGAGAAGATTCTGAAAAGAACTACGCAGATATTCCTTTTAAGAAAAAATAGTAATTTTTCTACCGTTATGGCCACTGTTTAAAATAAGTTATAAATGTGCATTATGTCTCCACTGTGGGTCAAAGCCTTTGGGGGGCTGAAAGTGATTCCTACAATTCAAAGATCAGGGATAGTTCACCCCTTCCCGGGCCGGTCAGAAGCCATAAGGTAAAAACCGGAACCCAAAGGCCCTACTCCCGGTATTTTTAACACTTGAAATTCATGATTTTTAGGCGTCAAAAATAAAAAGATGTTCTATTTTAGGCATCATATTTTAGTATAAACGCCTCCGTGGCCGAGTGGTTTCGGAGCTCGGCCCGGAACCCGGAGGTCCCGGGTTCAATTCGCAGGTCTTACAAAGTGTGTCTTCAGATTTTTCGGAACATAGCCCGGGTTTCTAATCACCAACCCGCATTTGGCAGGCGTGGTGATTAGGGTGATTAGGCCAATACCCATCTTGTAGCGATGACTTGATTTCAATGGTGGAGGCCTTTGCCCAGCCACTGCTGCTGTCCCACTGGATATTATAGAGGCTAGGTTTTTTTTAGGTTTAAGACATAAATTTTTTTAGTGGATGAAAAACACAACTATGAAAACAATTAACATAACACTCGTCTTTTTCATTATTTTTTACGACGCCGTAGGTCAGATTCACTGGATTTCGGACCAAGCGCTCTTTTAGCTCTATTACGGCCGTTTTATGATCATTGAGTCATGCATATATAAGTATAAAATAAAATTACCAACAATTTTACTGTCGTTGATACAGGCACTCAGAAGAAATCCGTTGCTCAATAACATGCATTTGTTTGTAAAAAGCGCAATCGAATTGTTGCCCAATCTTCAGTTTACGATACCGATGCAACAATAATGCGGTTATTGTAAAACACTAAAGGGAAATCGTAAATGGCTGTTATGAATAATATTTATTTTATGCACAATAATATAAGTACGATTTATATTAGAAACCTTAAATTTTTTCTTTGATGGACATAGGGTCAGAAAATATCAAGGAGTCTCATCACTCATTTATATAAGAAAGTCTTAAATCAAAATCATTTGACCCCAAACTAATTTAGGCATAAAAAATTGAATAAAACCTTGATTGTATTTTCTACTGGCTCCTGGGGTTGTTTTTATATTGTTATTTTGGTTACCTTTGGTTTTACTGCCTTTTATAATTCCACACTACCACAAGAAATCGTGATATGAAAATGTTTTGGCTCGCTTCGCTAAAAAGGCACAATCATTACAAATACTAAACGATGCAGCCGTAGTAGATCCTATGATTACCCTCAAGTACTTACCTAAAAAAGCTCCCATTCTTACCATGGTTAGTTTCCCCCAATTTATCCCGAAATACACTAATCTTGCAATAGCACTAAAACTACACGTTCCTCGTCCATCGTCGGACACACAGGCTGAGCACCGTGAGAAGAACCTAGGCCACTGGAGCGAATCATTGAAGATATTCCCGCCACCATTAAGTACAGGCGGCTTTCTTTTGTTTTAACATCAATTTATAATCTCGACGCGGTAATGGATAGGGTAGCATTTGTTTTTTTGGTAAATAGTGATAAGTGACTGTGAATTTCGAAGACTAGGTTAAAGGAAAGTGAGCCTAATGGGCACTTCGAGTAATTTTTCGATTTTAGAATTTCCTTTTAGAGTCATTATTCACGTCCTGGTTATGTAGGTGCTGAGTACTTGAGAAATATACTATTTTCACTGTAAGATGATATGCCTGATAGCTCTTATTGTTCCGTGTCACGCATACTGTTTCAAACTAAATAAAAAGAAACTGGCGAAAGAAAATGTTAAAGACTATTAAAAAAATACTGTTCTTTCAAATCTCATCAAGTAAATTATTGTTATTATTATTAACTAGTGATATGATGATGAAGTAAATTAAATTTAAATAATATATCTTTACAGCGCCTGATGCTTGAAAAGGAACGCCATTCAATAGTGTATTGACACACTCAATCGACACAAAATCGATGAATCGGAGTGACCAATTTTGTAATTACGTCATTCGCATCAGTACCGTCTGCCTTGTGTGCTATTTTGTAACTATTATTTTCGAGATACTGCTTTTTATTCTATAACTTATTAGCCATAGCCCGTTTATTAAGAATTTATTTAAAAATTAAATATCAGTAAATCCGATTCCATTTCCTTTGCCAACTCGATAAAATTACATTCGTTACATCACTATAATTGACAATTATGAACTGACAGGGATATCATTATATGGCGAAAGTAGTATAGGTGTTACCACTGAAACTGCTTGTATATATTTATCAATAATCCAGCAAACGGTAACAAATCAACTAGTGACGTTATTTATTTATATCAATGCAAATAACAAAAAAATAATAATAATTGTTTTCTTATTTTTTGTTAATTGTCACATTGTTTTTTCTACTTTGACTGATTACCAAATAAATTCTGTATTCATAACTGGCCTGTTGGCGCAATGGCAGCGATCCTGCCTTTAGCGCCGGAGGTCGTGGGTTCGATCCCCACCCATGACAAATATTTGTGTGACGAACATTTGTATTTGTTGTGTGTCTGGGTGTTATTATCTATTTAAGTATGTATTTAGAAATATTTAAGTATGTTTACCAGTCTCTGACGCCCATATTACAAGCTCTGCTTAGTTTGGGGTCAGATGATCTTGGTGTGCATTGTCCCAGGTATTTATTTATTTATATTCATTTATTTATAATATATAAACTTTGAATAATTTAACTATGGTGGATGCGGTTATCCTTGCTGCAACAGTAACAAATTTTATACACATAATAATCTTTATTTCAGGTGTTGCATATCATTAATAATGACAACATAGTATCTGATTTCAACATCAGGGCTTTACTTGTATCCAATTATTCCTAAGAAAATATTACCTACCATCCTATGCAAATATTGTAAGAGGTTTTGTTTAATTATCCTTTGCTTTCGTTATACCGTTTTCTCCCACACAATTGATTGGAGTAAATACGTTTTTCCTATTTAAAATGGCAACCTGTTATAGAACCTCCCTATTGGTGCTGTCATAGGCGGATCTAATTAGAATCTTAGGTTATCGTAGCTTTAAGTTCAATTTGCAACTTCGTATAAATAATATATGCAAATAATTATTGTGATTAGTGTTTTTGGCGGCTGGTTGACGAAAAAACATAAGCTACACTATTTTTTATTCAATCATAATCAACAGTTTTTCATTTTATTTTGAGTAAATTACCTTAAAATTTGTATGTTTATTTGTTTCGAAGAAAAAGGCCTCTAAGTACGGCGGGATTTATTATATCGAGAGTTAAATATGTCTTAAGCAAACACCATATAATTTTAAGAAAAAAGATAGTTGGATTGTATTAAGAGGATTAGGTTATCTAGTACATATTAGCGCTGGCATAAAGGGAAGATTAGATTACAAACATCTCAACATAATATTATTTAAAGGTATTTCACACAATGCCAAATTCCAATTTTTAAACCATCACCAATCACAATTACTATGTCATGATACTCGTATCATATCTATTAATTGATTTAGAAACTCGCCAAATTGAAATAAGGTTTCCATACAAAAAAAACCAATGCCTGTCTTATTTTGTCCGAAGAGCTGAAATTAAAAAAATATTTTAGCTGAGATAGTTTGTGTGTACATCATCTACTGAGAATGCCTTAAGTATCATTTTTCCTACGGAAAAATAATGACCCGGTATAATTAAACACAATAATCAAAATTCTCTATAAATAGGTACCTTAGGGTGCTTGCTCCCTCACCTGGAGCATTTTCCTGTAATGTAACGTTTCAAATTCGATTTTGAACGTCTTACACATTGCATCATCAACTTGCGCACTTGTTGAGAGACCAACGTAATGCTCGAATCTGTAACATTACAGTTTGCGCACAGTAATGCTCGGTTATCCTTCCTTACTGATGAAATGCTCGACTCTGCAACGTTACATTACAAGCGAATGCTCCAGGTGAAGGGGCCACTTTTGGAGAGAAGAACTTTTTGACGAACTGAAATGAATTTTGTGTAGAGTAACAATAAAAATAAACTTTTAAGTTGTCGATGTTTTTTTTTGAAGTTTATACTTAACCTAACCTAATTTTCCGCATATCAACCGCCTAAGTACCCTCATACTATAAAACTACCAACCTTAAAACGTTACACCATCATCTCGTGACTGTGTTTTTCCTCTGTTTCAATTAATCACTAAGACTAGATAAAATTATCTTATCATTAGCATACATTGCTTGTTGCAGACGTGACAGTTGCGTGCGCGGGAGTCGCTTGCTCGCTATGGGCGGATGGGGACTGTGTTTGGCCTTCTTGGCCCTGGTGGGCCTGGAGAACGTGACCGGTCAAGGTGCGGAGAAACGTGAGTAACTATCAGGTTCTAGACATATGAGTATGAGTATTTGGGATGGCAGAGGTTGTTTGTTGTAGGTCGTGGGTTCGATTCCCACTTTGACTCGATTGAACTATTTTTTTTACTTTTGTAATATTTTACGTAGGAGTCGTATCTATACTTATAGAAAATGTATCTGTAAATATATAGTAGACCTGCGTAATCAAGTAATTTGGCGAAAAAATAAAAAAGATCCGGTCGACAATGAATTCTGTCTGTGTGGTTAATGTTCTGTGTAGTATTAGTATATTTATGCGTATATAATGAAAAATATCTGAGTGTGTTAATCAGTCGCATACATCTATAACTCAAGTTCTGCTTAGTTTGGGATCAGAGAGATATCTCGGAATTAATTTACACTCGGGAGCAAGAAAAAAATCACCCCAGTTACAAAGGCTTCACCTATATATATATATATATATATATATTTATGTATAAAACCATAACGAAAAAACCTATAAATGAGGTAGCTTAATTGTTTTTGCTCCCTAGTACAATTTAACTGACCTTAATTTCGGTATAAAGTGAAAAATCAATGCTCAAAAGTTTTGTAAAGGTATATGGAACATTATTACATGTAATTTGTTCGATTACTTAAAATAAACTGATTTTAAGGCATGTAAATCTATGTTTTCCACACTTTCAAAAAATGTAGAATATTTTTAGATTTCGTGAATTATTGGAAATAAATAACAAATAATAGTATGTAACCTTATTCGATTTTATTATTGCGTAATTTTGTGTAAAATGAATCTATGACTAACTAGATAATGGCTTATAATAACTATAACAACTTACTCAGGTAAAGTTAAGGCTTAAAATTGAGATGATACATCTCTTTTAAACGTTTTGTTTGATTTTGATATTATTACCTTAATCTTGCGAGGCTTTTACAAGTTTGTTAATTTCAATGCTAACTGTACAGAGGCGTTCACATCTTCCTCTACTAGGGGCATCTAATGCAGCTGACATAAGACCCATTTTGCAATGGTTTCGTAAAGGTTGATATGAACGCCTCTGTACAAGCTCTTTTAATAAGTAAATAAAATAATATTGGCTCGCGAAATATAGGCTGATCCCTGTTATAATAAATATAGGAAGCATATTTATATTCTCAAAAAGCTGAGGGCAAATCGAATAGCAATAGAATTATCGTCTAATAGTGCGTTTACACCAAATAAGCGAATAACTCTATGAAATTTTCTTTGTCTGTCTCTGTTTACACAAAGCGTATTTGAGGAAAAGTCTATAAAATGATCATTCTCTCGCATGGTGTAAACGCACCGAAATAATATTCCAATCAGAAATGTTCTATCTATATTAATAAACGATAGAACCTTACATATTCAATGACGTAATCTTTCTAATTAAGATAATATCGGCTTTTCTGAATCCCGCCTCATGTTTTTTCTCACATCAATAGGTAGAAGTCATGTCACTTTCCGTTTCCGTCGTATTCGTGGGAATAACGATAAAATGCTGATTGCACGCGAACAATTGAACATGCTTAGAAAAATCAGGAAATGGTCTCAAATCAATAGTTTCATAATGATACACGTAATAAAACGTATTGCTTTAAAAAGCAAAACGTACTTACTACAGATACAAAACTTATTTCTATCGCTTTCTAGCGCTAATAATACAAGTTAGGTAGTTGTTATCAGACATTTTGGTATTTAGTTTCTCCATGTTCATGTTTTGATGGATCGAGAAAGCGTTTTGAAATATCTGGTGCAGATAAATATATAAGCACCGATGGATTATGTTGGAACGTTACACGTTTACGAAAGATATGTGATAAATTGTTTTCAAATAACGTTATTCTGTTTAAATTTTGCCCATCTATGTGAACCTGAGCTTCCCACTCCAGTAGCATCTATTCTCAATCTGACCAAATATTCTGCTAAGACAACAATAATTTTATTTGCCGTTCTTACAACTGAAAAATCTCACATTTCTTGAATGTTAATACCGTAATCATCACGCACGGCCATTCAATCTCAAAATTGGAAAAAACCAGAGATATTTAACATGGCTTCACAATAACAATATATTTCTTACAATCGCTTGTGCATTCCAAGGACCATCAACAGATCATTTGTCAGCAATTCCGCCATCTCTTACCGTTACTCGTGACAATCGATTCAAACTCCGACGACCCGAGTGATCTATCCGGTCTGCAATCGATTCGATTCGCCCTAATCGATTACAATTACAAACAAAAAGGTAGAGCAGAGAACTAACTAGGCTGAAAGCTGGTCTTTGTTGGAGGAATCAGATTGTTTATGAAGATGTCAATGTGGCTTACGATTCACTTTAACGGCGAGCGAAGGTTTGCATTAACACAATTAGTAAACAATATAAATAAACTTACACCAATAACGTTTAATATCTAAAAATGATATGATTTAATAAACAACCAGGAAATAGTTTTAACAATACAATCTGGGTCTCTTCAAGACAAGAGTGAGAGCCATACTAGGCAGACATGCACCATGATAGATCGCATCGTCACTTACGATCAGTTGCGATTGCAATCAAATGACTGTCTTTGTCTAGTCGAGTATAAAAAAAGATGAAGATGTTTAAAGGATTCAAAATACCTACTTAAATAAACTACGCTTCTACAGTAGGTACTTAAATTAATTATTATGATATTTTAAGTGCGCGAGTATTTTAGCTTCACACAATTAAATTTTATTTTTGGCATTTTAACATTAATCTGTTTTTAATAATAGATAGCAAGTAACTAAGCTAACAACAGTTTACCTATAAACATTTGCTTGAGAATAACAACATTAAGTCTTATGTATACCCATAAGAGGCGTACACAACATTTTTTTAAAAAGGTACAGCATTTCTTAACAACTAACCATATTCTTGTAATTTATTTAGTTATTTTTTTAATGGTCTATCTAACTTACACCTTAGCAGCTTTGTTAACATTTTGATAATACTGGATACGCCTCAGGACTGCAATCATTCTATGCATTGTAACATTTGTAGCTATCCACGAAGTCCTTATCGCGAGCAGTAACTTATAGTATTGAGGGCAAGCAGTTTACCTTCGTAACAAACGAGTCTAACTAACAGGATGACATATCGGCACATATCATAGGTTGACCTGGCTAATAACTGTTAAAGAAATGGAGCTACTGGTACTATCCAATGTCGATTTTGTAACATCCTCAAAATTGAATCCTTCGCCATAGAGTTATTCAGACAGTACAGTGGACTCTAATGCGTGACGTCACTATCTTCATACTATGCATTTAATCAAAATATTTGAAAATATTTGACAGCATTTAAAAAGATATCGCAATTGCACGCAGCAAGACACAATAATTTGCAAAGGAAAAAAGTTATAATATGAGTAATCTAATGTATCTAATTTAAGGAATTAATTAATTAGTAAGTAAGTAAGTAAAAAATCATTTATTCATTTAAACTTGTACAAAGCACTTATGACATGTCAAAAAAAGTATATAGAAATAATAATAATAAACGTAAATAAAATAGTACAATATTAGTACACATCGTGAATATACATAATGTGAATCTACCACCGGTTCGGACGTTGCTTCTTATCGAGAAGACTCCGGCAAGAAACTCGATAGTTACTCTTTTCAACTTTGTTTGTTTTACAAAAAATAAATTCAGAGTACAGTCAATGCGAGTAGAAAAAAGAACACAATATTGAGCAGAGGAGCAGATTATTCCTACTATGACCACAAACTTTTGTCGTTCAAGTAATCCTCTACATTATAATAACCTTGTTTCATTAACTTTGCTTTAATTGCAGACTTAAACTTGTGAAGAGGTAGATCAACCAGACTTTGAGGTATTTTGTTAAAGTATTTTACAGATTGACCCACAAAAGTTTCCCACCTTGTGTAGCCTAAGACTGGGAGTTTTCAATTTGTTTTTATTAATATTATTTAAAGTAGTTGTTCAATATTTTCCTCAAATGAAACTAATTCGTTTCGATCGTTGATCGAAGCATTACTATAATCAATTCAATATTTTATTCCATAATCTGCTCTTAATTTGTCATCTTCCACCTGTTTCCACGATTATTTTTCGCTCCACTAATTCAACAGTTTTCGATTCCGCTAATCATTTTGTTTCTGAAAAAATCCGTTAGGTAGTTACTAAACGTGACCAAATATAATCGTCTGTAACAGTTATACCTGTTGTCGGAGCGATTGGTCCCGCAGATACAGTCCCGGACTGTGTACGTCGACGTGCCAACATTTATAAATATTGATAATGATTATTGCTTAAAAGAGGTAGATTACAGCAGATTCCTCCGCGTGTAAATTCAGTTGACCGTCTGGATGCAAATACCTTACAGAGTGCCGAGTGCGAGTTGCAGTGAGAGAAGTGAATAACTCACCATCGCGTTTGCGAGAAAAAAAACGCGAATTTGTATGGTATCGAGTCAACGCCATCTAGCGGCCTTAATGTTGCCCGAATTTGCCGCTAGATGGCGCTGACTCGATTCCATACTAATTGACATTTACGTGCTCGCAAAACGCGATGGTGAAGTCATTCACTTCTCTCACTGCAACTCGCACTCGGCACTCAGAAAACGACAGTTAAATCACAACGCGCGTGTAATTCCTCTTAAGGTGCATTTATACCAAACGAGCGAATGCTCATTCTATTCCCTCTCTCAAATCCTCTTAGGGTAAACAGAGACAGAAGAAAATTTCATTGAGTTAGGATAGAATGAGCAATTGCTCGCTTGGTTTAAACGCACCGTTAAGTGCACGTGTTCAAAGACTGCGCTAGCCTCTCAACATCAGACGGTCCACACGCTTTTTGCCAAGTAAAGTAAGTAAAGTCAAGTAAAAAAATCATTTATTCATTTAAGCTTGTACAAAGCACTTAAGACGTGTCAAAAAAAAGTACATAAATAGAAATAATAATAATGAACGTAAATAAAATAGGTATTAAGTTATTTTTTTGTGGCAAGCAATTCTTGGTTTGGTTGGTTCTATTTATATTATGATTTCTATTTATGTATGTTTATTTTTATCGATTTATATTGAATTTATAGTTACAATGCTGTGATTCTCATTTCTAAAATCTAGTTCATACAACACACTTAATTTTCTTAAATCTGAAGTTATTAAAATGAACCTAAAACTAAAAAGGTAATTTATAGGTGTATTATTTATTTTGTTGTTTTGTTAATAATTAGCATCTGTTGTTGTTTTCAAAAGTAATTTATTTAGTTTAATCTCGTGCACCGTGTTTAATTTATCTGTTTGATCGTGTGGTTGACTGGTAGAGAATGCCCTTCGGCATTAAGTCCGCCAATTGTTTCATTAATTTTGTGCAATGAAGAATAAACAAATAAATAGTAGTACATATCGTGAATATACATAATGTGAATCTACCACCGCTTCGGACCAAGGAAGTTGCATAAAAAAGCACTTCCGCTGCACGACACGCCATCGATATGCGGTTTATTGTTACAATCTAGAATCACAATGGACTTGTACAGGTCGATTTCTTCTAAGTTTCCTTTCCAGAACTCTTAGATAGTGTAATGCTACCTGCTGAGGTTTGCGGAATGAGTAGCATGAAGTACTTCTAGAAGAGTTCAAAAGGGATCTTCTGAGCTGGCAACTCGTGAGTTATACCTTCACAGGTTTGGTGTTGCATCTGTCCACAAATAACTCTGATGTGACGCAAAATGACGACAACATTTTTTTTAGCACCATACTGGCACAAATGTCATTTTCAGTAGTTGCAATCCTGTTGATGGTATGCAACAAAGATGTTGTAATACACATACACATTGACAAATGGTTGCACATATTTAAACAAAAAGAATGGGGTCACTACCATATAGTACGATGACTTCAATTCGAACCGAGCTTATCATTAAATCGTACCATACCACTTTTTCCCATCGACAAAAGCACCTACTTCAATTTAAACTCATTGTTCGAAGGACCGCTGACTCATCCCATTTCGTTCACCGTACACGAATTCATTTGAACCTCAATCTTTTTGTAATAAAAGTCATAATTGTGAGATTAAGAGTAGCATCTTACATTTCATATCAGCTTAACCCCAATTTGATTCACAAATTGATCTTTAAAATGGTATTGGATTTTTATACCTGACTCTAACAGGTACGCCAAATTAGTTTCAAATTACGTTATTCTTTCACGGTTTAAAAAGTGACCTAACAAATGAATCTAATTCATTAAGTACATTCCGCGCAATTCTAACACCTTTAACAAAGGTAAAATATGGTATTTTTAAAAAGTAGCAATTGTAAAAATAACGATGGCAAAGACACACGTGAAACTTGTAATTACGCCGCTGAAACATTACAGGCTGTTTAAAAACAAAACGTAGTGCAGAAACTTTTGATACAGACTTATTTTTGAACTGTTCCCTAGTCGCAAGTTCAGTTTCCAGTTATCCATTAAGTGGATGAAATGCAAATCCATTTTCTTAAATTCAAAACATCACTTAAAGTCAAGCAGCCCCTACAAATAGGTTTATGTACTTAACTTTAACTTAAAGTTATACTGATACATATTTTTTGTCTGTGGCGTTATTATGAACATGAATGTTGATTCTGTGTCTGAATTTTACTTCCATAACATACATTTATCAGTCTGTCCCCCTAAGTCGGAGTCGAAGTCGAAGTCGAGCAACCGTCAGTACATCCTGGCAGGGACAGCTATATAATGTAAGGGCTGCTTAACTTTGACTGTCGTTTCTAGATTCGGGCATTAAGCCACTAATACCCATGACGAATTGTAGCTTTACATAGTTGGGGGTCAGGTAGCCGTGTGTGGACAACCAAGAGTTGTTTAACTAAATTCGTCACTTTTTCGATTCTGGGTTCTGGAATTACTCTGTGATAGATAAGCCTGTATTTAAAGCGTAACTAATCTTGATTTACTTTAAAAGTTGTGAAGGGATAAAAGTTGTTTGTTTTAACTAACTCTACATAATCCCTTACGTTAAATAGTAAGTATGTAGAAAAACATGTGATTTGCAATGTGACGTCAATTCAAATAATTGTTTTTGTTTGAATAGGCATTAGAAGTGAATACTGTGTTATATATTTATTGAGTCAATTACGTAGAAGTTATCCTCTAAAGATTCTCTATAGTACCTAACATCTAACATAACGGTAAAAAACATTAAGTACATTAGCGATTTCAATACCTTCATCTATTTTTTGAATAGTAGGTATTCTACGTCCTACGTTTACTATATAATATACATTAAATAGGATTAAATTAATAGCATTAAATTTTCTATAAACTCTTATTAAAGCTCAGCCTTGGTAATTATTTAATACAGATAATAGATACAAAACTGGCACCGTAGCTGCAGATCACTTACATACACCATCACGACTTCATCCCAAACGGGGTAGTCAGAGGCAAGTGACTGCTGCCGTCATGGACCATGGTGAACAGAACACTCAGAAGCCCACTTTTCACCAATAGTATTAGAACCCAACGTGGTAGGTGGTGAGCCTTCCGCCGCTATCCGGGTTGATTTGGTTTTTATCGATGTTTTCCATCACCGGGGAGTTAGTCGGAAATTAAACAATGAACACAAAGATTTTGGTTCTGGCCAGATTTGAACTCGGGATCACACGATCCGCGATTGTTGTAGTGCTTAACCACTAGGCTACGACGCTCTCACTTATAGATAACAAGACGCGTTTAAAAGAAATGAAAAGCCAATTTCAGTTGAAATTTAACTCCAAGGTATAATTTGGAAAGTATTACGTTACCGACTGTTTTTGTCTCCTAATGAGGATTATGACTGTGATGTCGTCGTAGAATATTGATTGCATCGCCGGAATGACCAATTTTGGTTAAATGCACGTAAAATTGGTATAACTTAACATATATTACTACGCCATGATTGATTCAACCTAGTAAGTTCAATGACTTGTAATACCTATACTTTTGGTTTGATTTGAGTCCAGTCGTTATTTTTGTGTCAAATAAACTTTTTCTATTTCTATTTGTAGATTTTTGGAACCCAGTACATTGTACGAGAATAAGCCTCATAATGCATATCCTAATTCTCTAATATTTCAACAAATTTTATCACACATTTTTATACGATATCAGAAGATAAAGATTTGTTGGAAAAGCGAGCAAATGGAAATTCCATTAAAGCCTTTTCGGATTCGGTATTTTTCATTATAATAGGTAGGTAGGTAATAGGTAGGTAGGTAATAGGTAGGTAGGTAATAGGTAGGTAGGTAATAGGTAGGTAGGTAATAGGTAGGTAGGTAATAGGTAGGTAGGTAATAGGTAGGTAGGTAATAGGTAGGTAGGTAATAGGTAGGTAGGTAATAGGTAGGTTTGTAATAGTGACTAAATAAGTCAATGATGTCACAGAGTATTGTTCAACAAAAACAGCACAACACCAACAGCCCAAGCATATCTACTCGTATTATCTATTGACATAAACAAGTAACTCACAAAACTCTTTATTCTAAACACAAAGTCTTTCGCAATACATTCCCACCTGCAGTACATACAAGTCAATTTGGGCCAACCTTGGCTTTAAAAAAACAACCTTCAGTCAACGATGAACACACACGAGCAGTAAAACCGTCAAACAAGGCAGGTGTGCGTGCCAGATAGTTGCCTACCGCGTTGGTACATATTTACGGACAAACAAACTTATCTGTATGTACACACATATGCCTATTCACAATACAATGGTGATTAATAAAAACGTTGACACCAAGGTGAACTATAAAATGAAGACGATGAAGTTCTATTTTTTAAAGGAGGAAAAGCTTGGATTCTGTAGATCCCTAAGTACAAGTATATAAAAACAATTATACATACATACCTACCATCACGCCTTTTTCCCAACGGGGTAGGCAGAGACCACATCTTTCGACTTGCTACGGTCCTGACACCTCTTGCGCTTCTTGAAAAAAATGAATGAACGTATTAAATCAAAGATCTAAATCTAAGTGAACTTAACCTGACAAAGACACCCTACAAACCCTCACTACGTTCAGTTTCTACGGTCTAAGGCCCGGTTTAGTCAAAAACGAGAGATTCGAAATAAATCGATCTATCGTATCTCTACTCGTGAGAGAAGGAGTCCTCTCCGCTTTGGTGAACCGGACCTAAGACTAACTGATGAGCAATTAAAAATATATTAAACACATACTGAACTGTCCCACGTGCGGGGCAAATATCTAAATAATTAAAACCAAATCATCACTACAATAACTTTGATCATGGGGGTTTCTCTAAATTCGCCACAACAGGTAATTCGTCATCTGAAAAACGGCAAAAAATCATGTGTAAATTTGCCACAGGTAGCTTTTTAAAAATAAAAAGTTTCTAAATTATTTAGCCTATTGTGAATTGGCGACTGTCGATTTTTTCCTGTGGACTGCAGAAAAATCAAACACTTAACGTAATGAACAACTATAGGCCCATCAGTTTACTCTCTCAAACTTCTCTAAGTTACTAACTAATCGCCTTACAAGAAAACTGGACTTTTATCAGCCTAGAGAGCAAGCTGGATTTAGACAGGGATACAGTATAATTGACCATATCCTTACTATGAGAGTGCTTATCGAGAAAAGTACGGAATACCAAATACCGCTATGGCTGGCATTCATTGACTATAAAAAAGCATTCGACAGTGTAGAAACGTGGGCTGTCGCGAAAGCACTACGTCATGCCAGACTAGACAACCGCTACAATAACATCATCGATAGCATATATAAAAACGCAACTTTGAATGTAGCCATTCCTTATCATACTAAGCCAGTTAAGATCCAAAGGGGGGTCAGGCAGGGGGACACTATCTCACCTTAACTGTTTACTCTGGTGTTGGAGGACGTCTTTAAGAAACTGGACTGGGAAGACAGGGGTCTTTCGATAGCTGGTGCACGACTTTCCAATCTCCGATTTGCGGATGATATAGTATTATTTGCTAGTGACCCGGACGAGCTCCAGACAATGGTTCAGGAACTACACGACGCATCCTTGGATGTAGGGCTCGAGATGAACCTAACTAAAATCAAGGTCATGTCCACTGATACGGACAGCACGGCGGTGATCGCAGTAAAGGGAGCACCACTAGAGAAAGTCACCAAATATGTCTATCTTGGCCAAGAGGTTAAACTGGGAAAAGAGAACCAGGGAACAGAGGTAAACAGGAGGGTGCGTCTAGGCTGGGCTGCCTTTGCCAAACTGGACTTTGCTTTCAGGATGAATCTCACCAGTAATCAGAAAGCACGTATATTTAACCAGTGCATCCTACCAGTTCTAACCTACGGAGCCGATACTTGGGTGACAACCAAAAGTATTCTTCAGAAACTAGTAGTCACTCAAAGGGCAATGGAACGTAAGCTGGTAGGAGTACCTTTACAAGACCGTAAGACTAATAAATGGTTGAGAAAACAAAGCAAAGTAGCAGATATAGTAAAGCGAGTAGCTAAACTGAAATGGCAATGGGCAGGCCACGTGGCTCGTAAATCAGACTCGTGGTGCAAGGACCTGTTAGAATGGAGACCGTGGGATTATAAGAGACCAGTTGGTAGACCGCAGATGCGCTGGAAAGATGACATCCGGAAGATAGCGGGCCAAAATTGGATACTGACAGCCCAAAATAGAACGACTTGGAGAGAACTGAAGGAGGCCTACACCAAATTGGTCGAAGAAGGCTTGAGATGATGATGATGATGATGAGCGTAATAAAGACAATATTGACTTATTTTTAATACCAGAATAAAATATATATTGATAACAGAATTAAATATATATTCGAAGTACCTACCAGGGCCGCATAAACCTAAAGGAAGTTCAACTACATCATAGGACCTTCATAGGACCGTACCATGAAAGTATGAGGCTATTCGTCCGAACTTGAAGAGGTCCTTGGAGTCCGAGGCTCGTACCAGTTGCCCAATTTGAATTAAACAAAATCAAAATATTAATTGTTTAAATTAAATATATTTTTAAAAAATTCCAATAGTATTTGTAAACACATAGCTACCAAGTACCAGGGCCGCATAAACCTAAAGTAAGTTCAACTACAAACTCGTACTAACTTGAGCGTGGCCTGGTTGACCATACTCTCGACATACTCGCGCGAGGAGCCAGTGGCTTCCACCACGGCGCCGACCTAGAGAGTATGGTCAACCACGACGCACTCAGGTTAGTACGAGTTTGTAGTTGAACTTCCTATAAGTTTCTGCGGCTCTGGTACTTTGTAGCTAATGTTCACAGATACTCTTGGAAATTAAAAAAAATATATATAAATATGTATGTTAAATTTTATTCAATTCAAATAAGTCTACTGGTCCGAGGAACTCTTCAAGTTCGAATAGCCTCATACGTTTTTTCGAATGAGGCAACTCGTCCGAGGATCAGTCTTAGCCCGGACGAATCGCCCCATAAGCCGAAATATCACCACGTGCCGGCAAGGTCAATGTGTCACTGCATTGATTAGATAGTATTCCCATAAGCTTTTTTAAAAAGTTAGGTAAAGTAGAGATAGAAGATAGAAAGAGCGCGCAAGCTCATTTGAAAAGAGATATAAAGCGTACAAGTGCATGATAGGTTTATGCGAAAGTTCTGGGTGAGGGGGACGGAGCGTGCTCCCCGCACTACACACCCCTTTCCAAAATTATAACTTGTAATTATTTATTGGCGCCCAACTTGCTTGCTAACGGTACTTCTTCTAAATACTATATGGAATCGATAATAGTGGCAAATTTACAGTAACACGTATCTTCCTGTGACGAATTTACACAAACATTCCATAGGAGTGGCAAATTTACTTTGAATGCATGGAACTTTTCAAAACGTGAGGAATTTACTTATGTGGCGAATTTACAAATACCCGATCATGGCTCAGGTATTCTTATAAGCACGGCCTTTTTTCAGAAATATCCGAATCACGACAGTAACGCCAAAGTTTGTGATTTTTCCTTTACAAACGAATATTTGCGCCGTTGACGTCATTTTTCATAAATATGTACCGTGATTAGAATTTGGATGACACTGAAATATCAAAGACGCTGTACTTAAAATAACAATGAAGATAAGTTTTAGGAATGTTGTAAAGAATAATAGGTAGCCATTTACACCATTTGTTATGGCGATCATTGTTTATTTTGTGTAACATCAGTTACCATTTCGTTTGTTGGCGAGCTCGTTTGTCTGTATGTCAGGGCACAATGAAGTCATGTGAAGTAATGTCATCATTATCGCTTCGGCGACTCTATTGTGAGTTTAGTGCTCGGGTATCAATGACTCAATATTTGCTAATTAGGTTTTAATTCATGATCTTGAAAAACTGAGTAACTAGGAACGTGCGGGCTTAACAAACATTTATTTAAACCGGAGTCATGGGCGACAGAATTCGAGTAGAAGCATAAATTCAAAGTTTATTTCTAAAATTTATTAATTTTCGTGAAAGTGTAGAATTTTTGCTGGAGATGAAGGGCGTGTACATAAAAATACTTGTCCTTTTTTCGTCAAACAGGACAAACAGAATCAATCAACTGCTGGGTATGAGAGTTTTTAGTTTTACGATTATTTGCTTTATCTTCATCGGGTACCTTATGTACCGGGTGAAATTATCAAATGGGAGTATATGCGAAAATCCTAGATTAGCGAAAGAAGCTCAAAGGAGTCTCATCAACTCACTTTATTTTTAATCTATACGTATGGACCTGCTTACCTTATTAACTCACATACAGAGTTAACATTCGTTGCTTCTTTCTCCAACCACAACTTCTTCTCAGCAGGCAGGATATCTATCAAGGAAGCCAACAAACCGGTCAGTAACCATCATTCTCTCTTATTTACAGGAAGGACCGGCAATGTATGCACGGTGGACATGAACTGCCCTGACAACGCGTTCTGCAGGCAGGGCAGCTACTGCGTGTGCAAAGACGGATTTGTGTATGCCGCAATCGACGCCACCAGCAAAGGCTGCTTGAAAGGTAAGCGTTGAGTGTTTATCAAATGTAGCTGAGAGATACTCTTGATGAAGCAACTTCCTAGAGTCTCATGCTGCGACCAAACGTATACATCTTTAATACATGTGAACTTTAAGTCCTTTAAGCGCTGTAGCGCTGTTTCTGGCATTGACTTGCGTCACAAATTAGACATGCGCGGCGCTCTGACAGATAGCCCACTTAGAACAACACGCCATTTTTGACGCACGCACACAGAGACATGAGTTTACAAGCGAAGTCAGTGAGCTTCAGTGAGTCGGAAAGTCGCACTGGTCGCAAGTGTTTTTGTTTTTGTCGAACTTGGTGCAATTTTTCACATGATGAATTTTGTTTTTGGTTGGTTCTGTCAAGTAGGTATAACTTACTTACTTCATTTTAAACATCAGAGCGAATATAGTAGTAACCCTGTGCGGTTCACGCAAGTTTTGGAAAAAGGTGCGAGCAGTCCTTCTTTAAACTCTTTATTTTGTGCTTGCGTGGTGTCCCAGTTCGACTACGAAGGGCATGCCAAAAGAAGTTAGATACTCTTTACTCATTTGATTGACACTGGCAAGTTATACACCATTTCATAGGCTGATTGTTTATTTATATATTTGAAACTAGAAGACACATACATATTTTTTTTTTATTTAAATGGTTTGCTGAATTTAAAAGAGGAAGGGGATGTCTCAAAGATGAAGCAAAGACAAGTCGGCCGTCAACCGCGGTCACACAAGAAAACGTTCGTGCAGTCGAAAAACTTATACGCGAAAACCGACGAATTACATATGTAGAGCTGGAGCGAGAACTGGGAATTGAATCAGCAGCAATGCAAACCATAATTAACGACCACCTTTCTCTCCGTAAACGTTGTTCGAGATGGGTACCGCACAAACTTACCGATGAGTAGAAAGACCGACGGGTGGATTGGTGCCCATTCATGATAGATAAATTCGACGGTGGCGAGAAGAAAAAACGTGTATGATATACTGACTGGTGACGAAACATGGCTATATATATATGATCCCGAAACAAAGCGACAGTCGACTGTATGGTGATTTGAAGATGAACCAACTCCAACGAAATGTCGCCGTGCACGAAGCACACAGAAACACATGGTCGCCTCGTTTTTCTGCAAAACGGGTCATAATGCTACTGTAGTGCTGGAGGATCAAAGAACGGTGAACTCTGAATGGTATGTATCAGTTTGTTGTCCAATAGTAATACCAGCTTGGTGTGACAAGCGTCCGAAGTCAGGAATTCGGCACCTTCTCTGGCACCACGACAATGCGGCGCCGCACACGTCTGCCAGAACACTTGACTTTTTCAACTCAAAAAATGTGTCAATCCTTCCTCATCCACCATATTCCCCTGACGCGCCTAGCCTAGCGCCTCGGGATTTTTACCTATTTCAAAAAATTAAGATTATTCAAAAAGCATACATGAAATAAGCATAACTGAAAAAAACCCTAAACTCTTAAGCAATAACACTTTTTTACCATAATATCAAAAGGCATACATTTGCTTTGCATAATTAAAAAGTTTAAAAAAATGCTGAAAAAGCTATCCTTTTTAACTCTGTAAATTTTCAGTTATGCTTAAGACTATACCTAGCAAACATGCTTGCATGCATAATACTAAATAGTTGTTTTCTGGCGTTGTTTGGTTCCAGTTCTAACCTAACCTAACCAATGACCGATGTAACCAATTGTTTTTCTTCCTGTTAGAGGCTTGAATAAAATTATCATGAACAAGTTTCTTGTCGTTAGAAATAATTCAATAAGTAGTAATACAATTCAAAAACAATGCTGAAAAAACTATGCTTTTTAACCTATGTAAATTTTCATTTAATGAGTTATGGTTTTTTTTTCATACCACAACTTGGCAAACAAGCTTACGGCCCGCCTGATGGTAAGCAGTTACCGAAGCCTATGGACGCATGTAACATCAGAGGCATTACGTGCGCATTGCCGACCATTTAGGAGATACCTATTAACTCTCCTCTTAAAGGACCCCATACTGTATACCCCCGGGAAAACCTCGGTAGGGAGTTTATTTCACAATCGGATTGTTCGCGGGAGGATCGGAAACCGCACTGTGTTTGTAAGAGTATGTAAAACAAAGTTATGAATGATAAAAATATGCGTTTTGAGGTAAATATGTTTAATAAAATAAGACAAACAATAATATAGATGTTAATGATTATGTTTTTTATAATTCTGCATTATTATGTTAATGCGTAATAAAAAATTTGCTAAAATCTATTATGTTATTGATTTGTATGCCATATATGATGTATGTCAATAGAAATTATGGCAATATTATAAACATTAAGCATTTCAAAGTGTCACCAGAAAATCCATTTAATTAGACAGATGTCGCTCTTCAATGACTGTTTGGAAAGTCATATCTCTTGCATGCTTAGGAATTGAAATGGGAGACGTTTGATGTTATGGTCCATCGGCTATAGAGTTAGAGCATGGACCATCAATACACCATACCACCATAGCCATAATACTCGTATCTCTAAATTATATACATTTGCGTACTAATATAATGTTGGTTAACATTCTATAATTCAAACAAAACTATGTATAACAACACAGAATAGTCAGTACTTCCTTATAATGTTAGATAAACTAAATTCGATGCAGATTAGACATAATTGAATTTAAAAGTCAAGTAACGCCTCAAGGTTTACATTCATGTTATCCTTATCCGGAAAAACCGACGCTGAGGTATATTATGAACAGAAAACTATTTAAATACTTAGAATGTCTACGCCTTAGAATAATAACGTATAGAAGGATAGTCTTCATACAACCACCCGTCAAAAATTAAGCACTAATCCACACATGATATGCGTGACTATTACTTGCTTACGTGCGGCCCGCTTTGACAATGAACATTGCGGCGCTGTAATGAACACTCCAAAGCGGTCGTTTGGAGCCATTTCTGGCTCCAATTAGGGTGCTTCAAAATGGGCACGTGGACTTGGTTTCTATATGTAATTATTCTAAGGTCTACGCATTTAGTGGTTTTTCAAATAATCTGTCGTAAATGTATTATTTATCATTGAATGCTTTTGAAGCTGCTTTAACTTAATACTTTTGTTGGTAAATAACATACTATCACGACTATATCCAAAAAAGGGTAGTCAGGGGCAATTGACTGTTGCAGTCATGGTGAACGGAACACTCAGAAGCCCCCTTTTCACTAGTGGTATTAGAACCTAACGTGGTAGGTGGTGAACCTTCTACCGTTATCGGGGTTGCTTGAGTTTTTTAAATAAAGCCACACCTAATTCCTATAATAGGGCATCATCGGTTAAAAGACTATTTATTTATATAGTGGACCTTGAACCAGATTCTTCATATATTTAATTAACTAGTCATAATTCTGGGGTATAGTATTTTATTCTGTGGCACAATGTCACTAAGATGTCAAATAATCACTATACTTTCCTTTCTTGAAAATGCCATCAATAAAACCTAGTAATATAGTAGTTAGTAGTATTTACTGTTTAATTAAAAACTGATAAATGTTTTATTAAGTACTCAACGTAGTAGGTAATCCGTAACAATGCCAACATAAACTGAGCTCCCAGTGCTATGAACTCGCATACAACGCACAGATCAGCCGAAGTTTTAAGTGTTACCCCTATGCCGTTAACTGTAGATAAGCACTAATCCTAATAACACTTGTAAACGTAAAGATAAGAATCTCACATTTTACATGGTTATTTCGGCAACCACTTATCATTAAAGGTTGTTATAAACAGAGATAAAATCACAGCCTATGGCGCAATCTGAAGCGTGATGTGATTAATCACATTTTAACGTGAGAAATCACTAAAATAGATAACGCGGAAGATATGGCGCGGAAAATTGTAGTTATTATCTTGTTTGCTGGGTATGATTTGAATCTATTAGGTGTGTAAATAGCAAAGAATTTAGTATTTGTTAGCAAGTGGAAAAACTCTGGCCTTGGGGTTTTGCACATAGGCAGGCCCCTTGATTCCATCACTTGCAATGTGACTTGATAGGTAAATGACAACTTACCAGCTAATGACGATGTACGAGTAGTATTTGACATGAAATGTTGTCCATGTTTTTTGTTCAATGTTTTTTATTTTTGGTTATATTAGCCGTAAGGAGGAGGTAGGTATTGCGTTCAGTTGGCAGCTCAATTAGGTACCGACTTTAAAAACTCCTCTCAAATAAGAAAATTCGTAGTGTAAGTAGTCAGTCCAGTTAAAATAGTCAAATGTCTTTCTGAATGTCGGAATGCTTTGGTGTGATCAAGGGTGGCGATCCTGTATATAGCGCCAAAGGTTTGGTTTGATCATCAATCAAAAAAAACGTTCATGTGACTAACAACTTTACTGTGTTTCTATCTATTTAAGTAGGTATGTTATAATATGTATTTATGTTCATCAGTCTATGACAACCATAGTGCGAGCGCCAGGATCAGCTGATCTCGGAGTAAATGCTCTCGATTTTAATTCATATTTCTCTAAATGTTAAATCAGAAAAACCCCTGCGTAAGAGTGAGCAAGAACCTTTCACGAATATCTTTTTAATTAATTCCAGAGGCGAAGAGCGGCGAGGAGTGCGTCCAGCACATCCAGTGCCATTCAACCCTTGGCTTACACTCGGAGTGCGCGAACGGCGTCTGTGCGTGTGTGTCCACGGCGCACTTTGAAGATGACAGGTGTTACGAAACTGCCGGTGAGTGTTGGACAGAACTGCCAGGTAGAAATGCTAGGAGGCTAATTCCGTCTAAAGCAGCTGTTTGTTGTAAAGATAAACTCGTAATGTAATAGTAGGCTTTAATTTGAAATGATTGCGCATTTCCCGTAATCTAATGAATTGCTATTTTGTAGGCTTTAGGTAGTACCTATTTGCGCACGAAAGGAAAAAATACGTTAAATGTCAAATACCTGCCTAAAGATGACGAGCAAAGTGTTATTTTTGATTATAATTACTGTCCCCCCTGTTCGCTGAGTCATTTTTGTTATTTAAATATTATTTGATTACTCATAGGTACCTAAGTGATTTGTAACGTATGAGATATTTAACCCAGTACATCCCCTTTTTTTCTTTGTCTACTTGCATCCTTTCCCCTCACTACTTGTATATTGTGTAAAGGGCACAATAACACTCAAATTGTAGATTAATTCTACAGGTAAATTAACATCGCATATTACCTCATTTTAGTGATCGGAGAGCGGTGTGTGTCGGACAAAAACTGCTACCTGGGTGAGGAGGGGCCCGAGCGACAGGCGTTCTGCGTCAGAGGCTACTGCACCTGTCAACTCCAGTTCAGTCCTAGAGATAACGGGACCAGGTACATCTTTTTAATTAGCATATCGTAATGATAAACGAATCACGACTTCTTTGACGACCGACTTGGTGTAATGGTTAAGAAGTTGGCTACTACACCAGAGGTCGCGGGTTCGATCCCCGCACAGTACAAACATTTGTGTGCATGAACATGTCTGTTTGTACTGGTCTGGGTGTCTCCTATGTATAATAAGTATGTATTTACAAAAGAAAATGTATTTAAGTATGTTTATCCGTTGTCTAGTATTCCATAACACAAGCTTTAATTAGCTTACTTTGGGGCTAGATGGCGCTGTGTGGAATAATGTCCAGGGATATTTATTTATTTATTATTTATTATTATTTGATTATGCCAGAAATGTCGCTGTTCCTCGTTCGATTTGTAAAGAACCTAAATAATAGCCTAACCCATAATATAGACGAAATACAGCAAGGGCCTCCATTCAAATTATTAAATCAAGTCATCGCTACTAAGTCGTAGCAGAAATCACTATCCTTTTTTTTTTGGGGATTAAATGCATACCGCACTATCCCGCTGCCTGGGTGGGGCAGCGGGGGAGTGTGGGACTCTCCGTCACTGAAGGTGACGGCATACCCACTAAAAAGACCCCCGGTATACCTCATCGCCTTGACGGGACGACATGGTGCCTAGTTCGGATTACCATGCCGTCCCTGGCGGACGGCCCAGCCTTCACGCCGGGCCTCCTCACGCATCAGGGGCATCCCGGTATACGGGGACACCCCCAGACAGGAGCACCGTGCAATCGGTACTGCTTTTAGGGAGCAGGGAGAAGGCGTGCAAACCTCGGCTCCTCACTCCCCGCTGTCTGCGTCGGAGAGGGCCCGCCTGAGGATCTTCCTCCCAGGCCCTTTCCGCAGAATAAATAAATAAATATCCCTGGACATTATTCCACACAGCGCCATCTAGCCCCAAAGTAAGCTAATTAAAGCTTGTGTTATGGGATACTAGACAACGGATAAACATACTTAAATACATTTTCTTTTGTAAATACATACTTATTATACATAGGAGACACCCAGACCAGTACAAACAGACATGTTCATGCACACAATGTTTGTACTGTGCGGGGATCGAACCCGCCACCTCTGGTGTAGTAGCCAACTTCTTAACCATTACAACAAGTCGGTCGTCAAAAAAATCACTATCATGGCCATGTTCTAAAAAATAAAAACAACACTGCCCGAACAAAGATTTGAAACCAGTAACTACTGCATTTTCAAGATAATCAAATTATGCTTCAGTTTATGCAAGAGCTACGCTAATGAAGTGGTTGCTATGACAGAGTGCTATCATTAAGTCTACAGGTTGAGGTTGATTGTCAAAGTGACTTATCATCAGTGTCGTGTATGTACATTTAGTGAGCGTGGTAATTAATTACTGGCAAGAGTCCATTACGGTTGCGATATTTTTAATTCTAAGTAAAGAGATACTGCAGACGGTTTAACAGTGTAACCAAACAAGGTGAGTGCGAAAATATTGAACCCTGGTTGAGGCACGGTCCTCGGTTTAGAGCGTAAAGTTGGACTCAAACCAAACGAGCAAATGCTCATTTTATCCCCACTCCATCAAATTCTTTTCGTGTAAACAGAGACAGAGCATTTTTTCGTTGTTCTATCTTTGTTCGCGGAAAACCTAGAGCACGAGCTAGAACGCTCGTTCTTGACTCCTCGTTCTTATTCGTTGTATTTATTTTGGTGTACTTAAATGGAAAATGAATTATGATTCACACTAAAAGATCCCGAAAGAACATTTTTGCTCCAGCTCTACCCTATGTTCGTTTGTTCTAAACCAGAGGTTTCCAAACTTTGTTTCGCATAGACCACTTTCAAAATTAAACTGGTTCCGGTGGACCCCCTGCAACTACACATTCCTACCGTATTACCAATACTTAACAAAAACGCAAATATAGACCCCCGTTGAGTCTCCCGTGGACCCCTTGGGGTCCACCTGGACCACTTTGGGAACCAATGGTCTAAACCCACCTTTACTAAAAGAACCCTTCTTTCCGCCCATATAAAATGCGACCCGGCACTTACCAATAATGCAAATCGGGGCAAAGAAATTGAGAGCTTTCAAGTCAAAGGCTGTATTGAAGCATAATTTTGGGTAAAGCCTTGTTTTCATCATAAACCCATACCTAGTCGTTCCTAATTTTGTCTTGTTATTATTTTCAGGTGTGTTCGAGATGCAATTTTGGGCGAAGAGTGTGAAGATCAGCTCCAATGCGCTGGTCCAGGGTTGGAGTGCCGCGGCACGTGCCGGTGTCGGGACAACTGGGTGGCGCATAACGAAACCAACTCTTGCGTTGAATGTAAGTTGTAAAGTCTGCGTGTGATACAGTGATGGCTTTGTATGATACGTGTCCACAGCACATTAGGTTGCCACAAACTGCCAAATATTCTTATTAGTGAAAGTGAAAAGAGTTGTTCAATGAAATAGTTTGTGGTTATATGCTGTTGTCTGAACGTCAGTAAAGCGTTTTGATGATAAATGAGTGAATGGGTAAGATGTGACCCATTCACGGTTAGGTCGTGTTTTGTGCGAACTCATTTAGTACGCCTCGCAATAAGTTTGTGGTCAGTTACCTAATCGCAAGCTGCCGCCGACTGTTTCGCAACACTCCCAGTTTTGTCATTACTTTTAAGCTAATGAAGTGCTTCAATGGTGATGGCAATTAAGCCAGCACGTTTGTCAATCAAGCTAAATTCTGCCTGCGAGACACAAATTTTAAAGATTTGATTCCGATGAAGTGTCATTGATAGTATTTTTCGGGATCAGTTTAGTCAGATAGGCTGAAGATGATGATACCAACTTGTCTGAATGGGATTCTGCAGACGATTTTTTTTTCTCTACGTGCTACATAAAACATTGGGGAAAGAGGGGCAAGACGGGGTTGCGGGTAAAACGGGGTACCTGTCTTATTTCAAAAACCAATCAACCAATCACGATCGTTTTTGCACTTGACGTAGCGCCGCCATGCCAGTTGTTAGTCGGCGAAGTTACAAGAGGACGACACTACTTGTTAATTTGTAAAATGAAAATATCTGTTTTTGACGATTTCGTTAGAGTTTTTTCTTTTCAGTTGGTACGTAATTATTCTGTTTTTAACAGGTTTTTCAAACATGTCTATTATTACCCTTGCAGGTAAGCACTTTTTATTTGTGTATGATAACATTGTGTTTGATAATTCAATTGGGCATGAGAAAGAAAGATGGGGTATCACAAAAATCAAAATTTTTTATAGCCAGTCCTCATCAAATAATGCCCATTCCAGAAACGCAGAACTTTTCGCGTTGTAAGGAAAAGAAATAAAGCCGCTATTATAACTTAAACACCATATAAAAAAGAATTGGAGAAAAAGATTAAAAAAAAGAAACTGATAGAAGAAAAAAAACAAAAGAAAAAAGCAATCAAGCAAGAAAATCGGAAAAAAGCGGTGCTTAAAGAAAGAGGAGAAACCTCTTTCTTCAACCACCCTTTTTTTTCTTTTTTTAATTTTTTTCAAAAAAGTATTCAAAGTTAGTTAAGCAATAGAGACCAGTGATACTGAAGTTGAAAATACACCATTTTTGTATCGTAATGGCTGTTATCTGGAGTCAAATGAAGGCTCGGCTGCATGTTCTACATGCGGCAAGTGGGCTCATTGTAGCTGTGCTCGTGTAGATGATGAAGATGAAGATGTACATTTACTTATCTGGCCCAAAGGAGGGGGCAAGATGGGGAGACCGAATATTTTCTACTTTTTGTCAATTTTCTATTGATTAACGTGACACACGTTCCTAATTGGACTTAATTACGTAAGACAGATTACCAAAGATGATTATAAAAATAAAAACGATAATATAGACACGAAAATGTTTGTTTTAATGAGCTTCAAACGTTAAGTACCCCATCTTGCCCTCCTCTCCTACTTCTGAACGAACGAACAAAATATTTTTTATTTGTTTTAAGAACTGCTTAAAACAAATAAAAAATCTTTGCTTTAACTCAAGTCCATTACTTGGATCAGCGTTAAGTCTGATAACAACTGTACACTCTCCGACTAGGCAATGCCACCAAGCGATCAGTGAAATAAAGTGTCTTTTTCCCTTCCAGCGGCGAAAGCCCTAAACGACCCGTGCGAGTACGACGTCCAATGCGACGCGCTAGCCGGCGTGCCCTCCGCGCGCTCCCCCGGCGCGGCGCTGTGCCTGGGCGGCAGCTGCGCGTGCTCCTACAGCGCGCGCGCCGCGGGCAAGCCGCCGCGCTGCTGGCAGCGGCGCCGGCCGGGGCAGGAGTGCAGGAGAGACGAGGTGAGCAGCTTTAGTGATATAAAGTGTGTCATTGCTAGGAATTCACCAGGCAGCCAAAATCGTCAGAAAGAGGGCAGAAGACGATTTAGGGGTTCATGGCTCTAACGCGAAAAGGACTAGCTTGGGCAGAAGAGCTTAATGTTGCTTTCATTACATCATCTTCGTTGCATTTCTTCTATCAAAACGTCATCCAAATAAATTAACATATTTTTTTCCTCTACCTAAAAATATTTTGAAAGCAGTTGTAGTTGATTGTAGCAGTTTTGGTCAACCAATATGCAGTTTAAGTTAAAATTTAGTAGAAGTGAGGTAAGGAATCAGTGTGACATTAGAGTAAGAAGATGTAACCAGCGTTAGCTAGCGTGCCATCCGCGGGAGCGGTGCGTGCTCCTACAGCACGCTGCTGGCGGTTGCGCCGGCCGCGCCAGATTATTGTGTAACAGCTTCGGATGATCATCCACGTTCCTTGTGCGGTGATGCTGATTGATACAGCTTCATTCACCTCTTTGCTACGAAACCGTCGCTATCCAATAAATATATACAGGAGGAATAAGGTAAAGGCTTGACTCGTAGGTAGCTTGCGCTTAAGAAATTGCCATACATATTTTAAAATCATATCCAAATATACTGTGGCTATCCTTATTTTTCTATTTAATAAACTATAATTACACTAACAATAAAAACAAGTACAAACTGATGAATAAAAAAATACACTTCAGGTTAGCATCCTGAAAATCATAAGGTTAAAGTAATGACGCACTTTGTTATAATGGAATTAGCGGTTTCATCTCTTGTAGTTTGTACTCATTTCATAGGTTCATTTAAAAAAAACAATGACAATTATTTTCAACTCTTTATTTAATTCCATGATAAATATATTTTGCAATTTTACGAAGAATAACAATATTAACTTATGACTACAAAGTATTTACAACTATCACAACTGATTTAATCAGATCATACAAATATTGTCCACTTACAATGTCTACTTACATTATTTTGACGTCAAGTAAGTTTAAGGCAAAATTCATCCCAGTCCCTAATAAAGCTATTAGTCACGATATAAATGAAAGTGACATAGGTACCTAGTGTATATTCCACTAAATATAACGCTTATATCATTTCTCCAGGATTCTGAAAGGTCATCCAAAATGCAATTCTTATGCGTATGTGGAAAGTGACCCTAGTACTGACTTATATATAAATGTTCTTCTGAATTGATTTAGTTCGTTAATTTTAAGAGAATCAGGGGTAATTTATCAGTTAGATTTGTTTTGTGAATACTTCTACCGTTTTCCTTCAGTCTGCTGTCATCAGGAATGTTTAAAATAACAATAAATTACTTAATCATAATGTTTTATTCCAGGAGTGCGTATCAGAAGAAGATGAACCTGGTTACTGCCTGTCAGGGCGATGCACGTGCAAGACTTGCTCGCCCGACGCCAGAGACTTCGGCGGCGCCAGCACGCTCTCGCGTCCGCCATTGCTCGTCGTAGCCGCCATCTTGTCCATCGCCGCCATCTTGAGGCACTGACCTTCAACGTGTTAGGTACGATGTATCACAACTGACAATCATTGGCAAAATTGAAAACAAACTAACTTACTAAAGAGCCTAAATAATTCAATTTTAGTGCCGTAGTTTCTACGTTGTTATGATTATCTACTTATATGAAACTAAGTAGGTATAAGAACATAACTTCAAGAATATGTTTGCTGCTAAAAATAAATTCTAAGGTCGTTTATTAAGTAAGCCAATATAATAATAGTATCGAAAGATCATAGTGAATTTGAAAATTAAATACTGACAAAGGTAGGCACAGAGTATTTTTCATGATGACGTCAATGTTGTAACGATACAATTTGGTAATTTGACATTCTAGAAAGGAAATCTAATATCAATTTAGTTAGTTAGGACGAGTAGCAATGCTACCGACACCTTTTCCTTAGACAGTGAGGAGTTTTCTATTTCATCATCTTCGTCGCTAATGCTACACTTTCGGTTATTGTCTTGACCCTCTGGTTTGTCAAAGCTGGTTCTTAATTTCTTTGATATAAGTTTTACTGTAGAATTGGAAGACATCGAAGCTAAAATGATCCATTTTGATAAATTGTAACTATACAAATAATATTTTTAACTTTTACAAAAACACAAAATATTTATTTTACTATTTGGTATTTTTATACATTAGCAAGATAACTAAACAATCAAAACTATCTATTTATGATTTTGTTGATATTCAATTGAATCTTTGGTCGCAATACCTTTAGTGACCAAACTTCACAAAATAAAATCTACTGCACATTTTAATTAGACATTAGGTTGTTATCGTTATTAGATTTCAAAGTTTATTCTAAGTTGTAAATAATGTTATTATTGTTGTTACATTGTAAATTTTAAATAGTTGTAGATATTTTAACAGTTTTATCTCCCTCGTTGTAACTTGTAAACCAGTATTTTGAGTGCAATTTTATTCAGTTTGAATGTAAGGACAGTAGTAAGTGTATGGGTAGTATTTATGCCAAAGAAGTGTACACAAACTAATGAAATATTGTGTAAATAAAGAATATTTATTTTGTCGATTTGTTTTGTTTATATCTGATAACCCATCCTTTGTCTAAATGTGGAACAATCTTTTCTTCTTAATAATAAAAACAAAATAAATAAAATATAAATTTGCGCCATATGTCACACCTATTGTCATGTTCTCGAAGTAGGGATAAATATCCCTGTATTACGAGGTACCACACTAGGAATTAAGCTAGGGTCGTCTCCCAGCACACCTAGAACCGAGTTAATTTAGAAAAGATTGACTCGACCGGGAATCGAACCCGGGACACTATAGAATTCGAGGCGAGATACCGTGCTACAGCGCACTACGCCAATCGTGCCGTCGAAAGTCAACTAAAGCAACCTAAGTATACCATTTTAGTTTGCTATATCGGAATCCCATACAATAATGCTTTACTAGAGACGCTAGCGAATATCGTCGGCGTAAACTCATAGTAAGGCTAAAGTACAAAACAATCATTAAAAATTGAATACAATGGCGAAAAAATTGACGAGGTAGATAATTTTAAATTTTTAGGACTATATATTGACACACATCTTAATTGGAAAAAACACATTGACATTATACGAGTATGTAAAAAGCTAGAGCGATTTACTTTTGCTATCAAACGATTGCGACAAACGGTATCGATTGACGCTGGACTCACGGCTTACCACGGATACGTATCATCGGTCAATACCGAACTAACAGTAACCGAACAGTAGATATAGACAGAGCTTTCAAAATACAGAAAAGATGCATTCGCGCTCTGTGTAACGTCTGGTATCTAGACAGCTGCAAACCCCTCTTTAAACAGCTTAATTTGCTTCCACTTCCTTGCATTTACATCAGGGAAGCTTGTCTCCTTGTGACCTTCATTTCCCAATTATTACAAAACACGCAGAGAAATCGCTTCAAGGCAATTAAGGCAGCAATACTTACCTAATGCATCAACCTCCCTGTCGCAAGGACATATATAAAAGAAACGCATATAATAGGAGTATTGTTTTGTATAACTTGCTAGAGGACGAGTTAAAAACACTTCAAGGGCCTATATTTAAGAGGAGATTGATTAACTGGCTATTGGACAGATGTTTTTATAGTTATAATGAATATTTTAATTGGCGACAACATACTAATATTTAATTTAATGTAAAATCCCCAAAATAATTATGCTAATGTAATAATAATTTAATTTAATTGATATCAATATTGTGTCATTTTATAATTGAATTTTTGCACGTCTGCGAGCAGACTGAACACATGCGCTACTTACTTTTGAATGTCATCTTTATTTACTGTGATCTTGGAAAATAAACTAAATAGTGACGTTAAAACAGCAGAATTTGTTATTCAATATCACTTTGGAAACAGTCTTTTTAAATTCTTTGAAAACAGACTCAATTTTTCAGGAAAAAAAACAGGGAATCAATTTTTTTTCGGGGTAACACAGACCCAACGATAAATCCTACCCTAGAGTAATAAAAACCGAATAACTATCAACAAAAGGTTATATTCACCTACCTCTACCTTCTCACACTAGGCGACAGTTGCACATCAGTGTTCCTAGTCGAGCTGGTGGTGGTGAGCGAGGCGTGCAAGGCGCGCCGCACGCTGGGCGACGCGGCGGCGTACACTAGCGGGTTCAATGCCGAGTTGGTGTACCCCAGCCAGGTGCACCACTGCCAGGTGACGTCCCTCACACACCCGCATAGTGAATCTGAAGTCATGAGAAAATAATTAAATTATCTGTGGTAAAATTGACAGGTTAGGTAGAAACGTGCTGTTTGGGGCAGAATACTTGAGCAAGCGACCTGACAAGGGATTTGGCAGGATTTTAATAGTTGAAGGATGCTGACAACCAGCTGCCCTTAAAATCTATGTTTGGGGCTGCTGAACTAAGGTGGACTTGTTAAGTTAACTAAATAGAAAATGTGATAAAAATAACAACAAAATTGAAAGACATCAACGCATTCAGTGCACAAAACGAATTCTTCTTTTTTATACTATTGTAGTTACACATCAAATTTCTTCTTAATTCTCTATTTAAGTCTGATGTCAAAACCACGATCTTGAGTTATCGTATCGAACTCGTACCTTGAAAAAAATGGAATTCTAAGTGAGAAGCAATTCGGCTTTCGAAAAAATAGTTCAACCACCTTAGCATGTTTCTCACTCATGAAAACCGTTACTGAAAGTCTGAGTAGAGGTTTCCGCGTTTTTTCTGTCTTCCTTGATATGACGAAAGCATTCGACATAGTATCCCACGATATTTTATTACAAAAACTTAATGCTTTCGGCGTGAGGGGTGAACCTCTGGAATGGCTAAGTAGCTATCTTCAAGACAGAGAGCAGTATGTGGAGATCTCGAACTTAGTCAAGTCACATAGTAAATCCTACCAGAAGGAAACATTTGCGTCCTCTCACATTGTGAACAAATATGGAGTGCCTCAAGGCAGTGTGCTCGGTCCATTATTGTTTCTTTGTTATATAAATAACTTCATAGCAGAGATGGGACATGAGTGTTTGCTTTTTGCTGATGACGCTACGCTTATTATCAAAAGCAGGGACAGGGATACTATTGAATCAGAAATAGGTAAAGCTGTATCTTCTGTCATCAAATGGTTAGGAGTTAATAATTTAAATTTGAATGTGTCGAAAACTAAAATACTGGAATTCCAAACATATAATAGTACCTCGACGGAGATCAATGTGAAAATTGATAACGACCTGATTGAGATAGTAGAAAATATTTCTTTCTTAGGGATAACCATTGATAAATATTGCAACTGGAAGGCACACGTTGGCAAATTAGTGGCTAAAATTGATAAATACGTATTTGTCCTACACAGATTAAGAAATATTGCCACAAAAGAAGCAGTTCTGGCTGCTTATCATGCTTTGGTCTCCTCAAATATTCGATATGGTATAGTCTTGTGGGGAAACTCAGTGGAATCACATAGAGTATTTGTGACACAAAAAAAATGTCTTAGAGCTTTAAGCGGTATGAAGTTCGACGAGAGCTGCAGGCCAATCTTTAAGCAAGAAAACATACTTCCTCTACCGTCCTTGTATTTGTTTGAGATCTGTATGTTCGTTCATAAGCACCCACATTTATTTTTGAGACAAGGTGACACTACACATAGAAATGGGCGACATGGGCGCGAAAATAGGCTATATGTACCGTTACAAAGGCTGGCTGTTTTTAGTAAAAGTTCATATTGCATGGCTATCAGAGTCTACAACCACCTACCAGATAGTTTAAGGGTGATGAACATAGTTAAATTCAAGAAACAGGCTTACGGTTTCTTTGCGCGGAAGTGCTATTATTCTGTGTCTGAGTACTTGAACCAAAAACTAACAATTTGAATGAATTTTATGTTTCTAGTGTTATCTGTTAATTTGTATTACTAATGATGAATCAATTTATTTATGTGTTATTTAATTTTGTTTTTTTGTGTTATTTTTTAAAATGAAATTATTAATTGTTTAATCTTTTATAATTTTTATGTTTGCACGTCTTCATAAATAGATAAAATGTGTGTACAACTAACTTTAAGAACATCATGTAATCCACCATATTTCTGCAAATAAATATTCTAATTCTAATTCTAATTCTAATCTTATCAATGACCATCATAAGTTCCGTTTCCTTCTAAAACAGTATATCTACCGCCCCGCCTAATTACAGCAGTAAATAACTGATAATCATGAATTAATGGACCTCTAGTCCAAGATTCTTTGACCAGCCGTTTGCACTACTCACATATGGCGACCCACCAACTTACCTATAGGAAGCATCACGAAGAAAGGTGTCCAGCACAGTAAGAAGAGCGACATAAGCATCACTATGGTGCGAGTGGCACGTCGCTGGCGTGAGAGAATACCGCCTCTGGAAATGACACACTCACATTACTTCCAAGTAAACGTGATCAGTACCCCTACGTAAACTAATATGGCTATCTACAGCAACTTTTATGATATTCTCAGTTCCATTACTATTCAATAGAGCAGCTGTACCGAAATAGCAAACAAAACTTCACTACAGACTATCGTCGATGTGGCCTCAAACAAGCCGTGTCTAGGCCCTTTTACTACACGTTAGGCCCCCGAACGCGTATTTCAGCAATAATTCTTAACGTGTTCACAGCCTTAACTTGGATCTCCCTACAGATAGTATTACCATAAGTATGAGGAGGTTAAGAAATGTTAGAGAATACATACGACGAATTAGACGGCACGTTCTTTTGGGGTGGTGGGGTGAGGCATTTGTTTTCTGCTGCTTTTTGATCTGGTACATTCAAATAACAACCATTTGGAGATTTCAATCTGTAATAAATATTGATATTGAGTAAGCATGTTTAAGAAACTGTTATACCTATGGCTACTAGAGACACGTACTCGTATATATTCCGACTATAATTTACAGCAATCCTTAATGTAAGTATGTTGGCTTTTTACTCACACTGTTTCCTCTTGGGGTTTTAATGTCTGCGGGGCCGATTTAGCTGTGGCAGCTTTAACCTAAAAAGCAAATGCTAAGTTATTTTCTGATGATGCCATGCCACCTAGATTTAGCAGCTGGTATAAATAGCTTAGCATGGCTTCTGAAGCACGGAACCTCAATTTTAACATAAGCCTCATTTTATTCATTAGGGTTAGCCGTAGATAGCGTAGATACAGTAGCTGCGGTCATTGAAGTCGTTGAGCATATTCACTACTCGTTTTAGTATTTATTGTCGCTGTGGCTACGACGGAGAATACACATCTGTTAAGAGCGCGCGGGTAAGTTATACCCAGACACAATGGCCACGTAATGAATGAACTCGATAGCGATAACTTTATATGTGAGTAAAATAAAAAGAATTGTTTTATAAATTCATTATTTTAAAAAAAAAAATGTTTTGTAACTAAATGGTTATTATTTTTTGTTTTAAAAGAATTATTTTAAGTTATGTTGTAGCAAATTGACCTCAGGAGGAAAAGTTTTGGTTATGTGCTTATTTTATAAAAATAAAGGTTTATTTTTATAATTAATAACCTATTTCTCCTATTTATAAAACGAATATTGACATACGCTTGATTTGGTGTACGATAATGTACACGGGTAAAGTATACTCGGCCACAAACGGCTAAGTTATGTTTAGTAGCCACAATGACGCCGGGTTGACTTGGCCAAAATATTGCAACCTCCGCTTCGGTTTTTCTTTAATTTCACTTTAAACTTTGCTCCACATGTCCACTAAACTTAATAGATAAAAAAGATAAGAAGGGAAACTCTGACCTGTTCTGGATTAGGACACGGCGAGCGCCCCCTATGCTTTCTTATTGCTGGCAGTGACGCAAGCGCACTTAGAATACGCGCATACAAGGTCACCATCACGCTGGCTGGCAGATAGAACGAGAATGCTGTGCTGAAGAATACGTAGCTGGGGGAAAATAAGTGGGTTATTACCTGAACTGAAATGATCAAGAATTATTTGTCAATTTTTTTATGAGTATTAATTTTTGACATCAATATTTCTCTGTCCAAACTCTGCTTTGCTTTGAGGTAGATTGACATGTATATGATTAAGTGCAGCTTTGGGACCATGTGCAATCATTTAATTAATACTATACTCACCCAACATTGGTATTAACAGTGCATGCCTTAGCCACCTCCCCTGGCAGGAAATGCTTTGGCGAGGGTATGAATGCAGTTGGCATGGCCACCACAGTTGCAACTGGCCACACCAGGACTGCATACATCCTGGCTTGGCGTGACCGCCTTGCTCGTGACAGCGGGGCGGTAATGCCGCACCAGCGTTCCCAGCCTAAGGCACAGAGGGAGAGGATGGACGCTGTGCAGCAAAGGACGTCAAGGGTACTCCAACAAGAACAGATTGCCCAGTCTAAAAGGGAAGACAAGTTGGATTATGTATATAAAAAATGTTGTTGAGTAAATCACGGGTGATTAATTCCTGTGGTAGATGGAATCGCCAAGAACCAATATGGCTCACCTACCGCCCGATGTTCTCGTTGTCATGATCGTGCGATAGGTTTTCCATTACATGATGATTGTTCATAAATCTTTCTAGATCATTTGATCGTGGTGGTGATATGGACGTGGGACAGTGCCGGTGGTCACAGCTAACGACTTAGAATTAGAAGTTACGACTAAGTGATCGGTGGCAGGGTAGCAACTCTGGATGCTGCACAGTAGGGTCTGCGTTTGGTATTACTTTAACCAGCCCGGTGTGGCGTCGATAGCTTTTACCGGGAAATTATAACTATTAGAAGGGGTTAAACAAATAACATTTAAGAACTTACTAAGATGAAAGGCAAATAGTTCCCTCGCAGCAGCGATAGGCAGCACAAAAGCCCCAACCAGCAGATCGGCCACCGCCAAGCTAGCCAGCGGGTAATGTGCCGGGGCCCTGTGTGCCCTCCTCAGCGCCGCCAGCACGGCACCGTTGCCGGCCAATGTGGTCGCCGTGACAATGGCCATGGCCGCAGCGGCTACGAGCCAGGTCGCCCCGACTTCGCCGCGCGTTTGGATTGACGCCACTGTTGAAATACATTTGTATATTTTACAGCTTGCTACTTTGTTTAACAATAAAGTCTAAATCCAGCCTTGAAGTTTGGAAGTTGTAAATATTAGCTGCCTCGACAGACTTCGTTCTTTCAAAAGTAATTGCACGTCGTGGCGTCGGTAAAGCACCGCGTTTCTCCGACTTGATTTACATATACTACTATTTTTCACTGAATGTTTTGTTTAAACTTAATAAATAAAGAATTTTTTAAATCAGTCCAGTAGTTTCGGAGTCTATTCAATACAAACAAACAATCAAATCTTTCCTTTTTTTATTCTTAGTCGTACACTGTTGAATTTGATTGCAGCTTTTGCGAGAATTTTCCGTGTCTCACTATACCTACGTGACACTGCATGCCCACTGAGTTTTATTCCCTTATATTAAATACGTCATTGAATATGAATCAATCGGGTCCGTCAGTCTTGTGATTGGCCGCGTGAGCGTTGACCGTCTACTCTTACTTGTACTATTACAATCAATTAGGCTTTCATCAACCATCATTTATCTAGTTCAGAAATATCAATGCTTGTTTCTTGAAGACCCACGGGTCCCTTTGGAACTTGGTTACAGGACAGCATCTGTTTCAAGGATTTCAGTAGAAAAGAAAGCTACTCTGTACTGGTAATGGCGGCTTAATCTTAGGAAAAGGTTTGAGACATTTGGCTTAAGACTAAGTCTATAGTCTCACGATGACAAAAGAAAGGCTGTAAACTCACTGACAGGACGAAAGCTTGAAGTGATCGCTCTTCTTATCACTTATTTATCACATGTTAGCGCAATCACCAGTTAATTCACTTTAATTGGCCATGCCATGCCAATGTTGTTTTAAATAAATTATGTATTTCAAACTCAACGTAAGAAAATCTAAACAAAAATACACCCGAACACAACGTAACTCGTCGATGTGAATAGTTAAATGACAAGAGTGGGCGGTATGAAAGGAGATTACTTTGCATACCGAGAGTACCCTCACAAAATGACGTTTTGCTTCGCTAAGTACCTATCCACGGTAAAAGGAAACAATTAGGTAGGTCATTCTGAAAACCTTATTATTTCAAGTAATGTTTTCTACTTCCATTGTATAAAAATATACAACTAACAAAAAATATATATACTAATACCTAAGTTATGTGTAAATGTGACGCGTTCACATCTACCTTTACGAAACCATTGCAAAATGGGTCTTAGATCAGCAGCAGCTGAGGGTGCGTCACCGCCAGAGATGTGCGAGGATGCGTTGCGAGGAATGTGTTTGTTAAGAACCAATAGAATCGCGAAGCTAGGTGAATGAAACAATTCTATTGGTTCGTAACACACACATTCCTCGAAACACATCCTCGCACATCTCTAGTGGAAACGCACCCTAAAGATCCCCTATGTAAAGGTTCATGTAAACGCCTTTTTTTTATTAACACACTTGGACGAAAAGCCCTCCGTCATTGTCATTAATTTCATCATTTGGGGGATCTGAAATTATCACCACGCTTGCCAAATGCTGGATTGAATTAGGACTGAGTACTTAGGATAAAAATAAGTTCACGCTGCTATTATTATTATTATTGTGATATTGTATTTATGCTACCATATAATTTGACTTCTAATGTATTTTTTCAATGGGAATCAAAAGTCTTGTTGCTATTATTATATACCGGTAAAGGCCTGCGCAGACGACGGACTTTTCTCCGCGGCGGAGAAAAAAATACGCTCCTTGAATAAAAAGTCTGCCGCAGATTCACCGCGGACTCCACGCACACGATCATTTGTTGTCCGAGAGTATTTAAATATTCTGAGATTACGTGGTGCTGTTATTAACATGATGTCTAAGCAAAAGAAAAAATACGACGGGGAATGCCAAAAGAAATTAGATAGTCAAAAATAATAAAATTTATTATTTATTACAAGTATCGATCTTTTTGAAGTATTCACCCTGAGCACGTATACACTTTTCCATACGTTTGAACCCATTCGAAAATACGTGTGGCCTTCTTCTTTAGATAACTCAGAATCTCGAAATTAAAAGAAGCCAGTGCATCTTCTTTGCTTTCAGACCTCTTACCCTTTTTTTTTTTTTTTGGTGACACGTAAAAATCACAAGCGTCAGGGGAATATCGTGGGTGAGGAAGGATTTTGAGAGCGTCATTAGAACTGCATCCCGTAAACGCAGAATCCTGAACAGAGTGAGACGATTGTTCACGCCTGGGCAGCTCTGTCTCTTGTATAAGACACAAGTTCTCTCGTGTGGGGAATACTGCTCTCATCTCTGGGACAGTTCCGTCAAGTACCCACTCGAAGCTCTTGACAGGTTGCAGCGGCGTGCTATCCGTATAAACCCAGAGGCAACTTTGACTCTTGAGCCTCTCCAATTGCGTAGAGACATTGCCAGGCTAAGTGTTCTCTATCGCTTCTACAATGGGGAATGCTCTCACGACTTATTCCAGCTTATCCCCCCCTCACCTTTCCACTCCCGTACCACGCGTGCTGGACTACGGCGTCACCCACACACAATTCAACATTTGTTGGCCCGAACTAAAAGGTTCGGTGACTCGTTTCTTTGTCGTACCATCCAGACGTGGAACGCTCTTCCAGCACATGTGTTTCCTTCCTCGTATAGTCCCGGGTTCTTCAAGCGGGGCGTGAAAAGGCATTTCTGCAGGCCTTCAAGGTGAGGATGGCCAGCGCAGTGATTCGTTTGAATGACTGGGCTTGTCTACCTCATATCTGGACCTCACGACCGCTTTCCATCAGGTGGGGTGAGGTCATCTTGACAGGCAATATAAAAAAAATTAACACATTTATTGAGTTGAAAAAGTCAAGTGTTCTGGCCGACATGTGTGGCGCCGCATTGTCATGGTGCCAGAGAAGGTGTCGGATTCAGACTTCGTTCGTTTGTCACACCAAGCTGATATTACTGTTGGCGCCCAAACTGTCACATACCATTCAGAGTTCACCGTTCTTTGATCCTCTAGCACTACAGTAGCAATATTTACCGTTTTGTAGAAAAACGAGGCGACCATTTGTTTCTGTGTGCTTCGTGCACGGCGACATTTCGTTGGAGTGGGTTCATCTTTAAAACACCATACAGTTGACTGTCGCTTTGTTTCGGGATCATAGTTATATAGCCATGTTTCGTCACCAGTCTCATACACGTTTTTTTTCTCGCCACCGTCGAATTTATCTATCATGAATAAGCCCGCCCATTCACCCGACGGTCTTTCTGCTCATTTTCATTCGACCACCACTTTTTGCTCCGTTTACGGAGAAAAAAGTGGTGGTCGAATACTGTTGCTCGTGAACAAGCAGACTCATCAAAAGTAGTGGCCAAAAGTTCAAAACATTCTTGAGGCTTTAAACCTTTTTTATAGTCTTAAAATAGATCATAGCGCGAAAATCACGTCGACTGAGCTCCATTGCTGCAAGTGAATTCCCGCCAGATTCTCAGAAAGATGATGCTCATTTAAATAAAAAAAAAAAAAATGAGTGTTCCATTTTCAAATATATCAATAAACAACCAGCCTTTAAGATGGTGTATTACTTGCCAGTGTCAATCGAATGAGTAAAGAGAAATTTAGTAATTTTACCTATTTAGTAATCACGTCGGAGTAGATAAAAGTCAAATAAATTCACCCAATTATATTGCAAGTTCGCACACTTAACACAGAAGGTACATAGTAGATAAAGTAGTTATATATGAAATTCTAGCGACACAAATGGGTTTATTCTGATTGAGAGGTGAGAGTACCCGCGACTGCGACGGGAGGAAGACTGGTTCGTCTTCGCTTCGGCCCTAACGTCATAGAGTGATTTTTGATATCTAAGCATTTGTGTCACTACAGTATCTAACTTCTTTTGGCATAGTACCTCGTACAGGGTCCCTGATCCCTATATTTCAAATCCATTTTTAACGTGGATTAAAATCCGCCGTTTGCGTTCAATGCTCACAGTTCGTTCGTTCTATTTTGCCCGCGTACTCCGCTACGCTCTGTGGGTGTCCGCGGTGTTTCGGCGGCTTTTAGGTTCGGCGTACTTTTAGTCATTCGTGTGCGTTGCTCGATACAGTTTGTAAAGGGTCTATTTTGACAGATAAAAAAGTACGCCACGGATAATCCCTCGTCTGGGCAGGCCTTAAGTATCATTACGTTAGGTAGTTGATAAGATTAAGTACGGTTAGCGTCAGTAAAAAAAACAACCAAATATTTTAATTCCTTTATTGTCAGTTAGGGGAAAATATTTAAAAGTTCATTCTCCTCAATTTTAGAATCTTACAAAGAAATGCATTTCATAAAAATAATGATAAAATGTATTTACAGGAGTTTAAAAACTATTTGATCTTCTAAACTATGCTGAATAGTTTAAATTACAAAAAAAACCCTACTCTTAAAACTAAGTTTAAAGGCACGCAGAGATTGAAGATCATCCATCATACATTTCGTGATACATTTTGTGCCCATTTATATGCATCATCAATAACCAAAAGTTACATAAATTGAAAATACAGAATGACAATTCTCAAAAAGAAAATTTGCCTCTAACCTCGTAATTTATTATTTCATGAAAAAATATATTTTACTCTTTAAGAAAAAATATTATCAACCACTTTTTCAATACTGGCGTAACTGAAAATATAAATAAGGTCGTATCTGCCACCAAACATTTTTTTACAGTATTATTACTCGTTTTTACAGAAAGAGGCAAATCTATTTACATTCAACATTTGTACTTTTAATTGGATAATATTGAGTACAGTTAAGCTTACAATTACAATACGAGAATGCATTTAAAGGAAGCACGCGTTTCGTTAATCTGTACTCTAACTAAATCTAACTAATAGTTATACAGTTATCACTGATTTTCTTTTGTAGTTACAATACGACACGCTTGCTCTTTTCTTGCTTTAAATCTTGGAATTAAAAAAAAAATCATTTAAGTGTAATTGAAATATATGTTCACTCCACAAAGATTTTTAGACAGGTATGCAAAATATTTAAGTTGGCAGTTTTTACGTAAAATGTATTGTCTTCTTCATTCAAATATCATGACAAAATGTGTTATGATAATTTGCTCCTTGGCACGTAATGATGACACAGAAAAAAACATAAAATTAAACCTTAAAAACTAAAATAACGCTACGAAGATCATTCTCATTCGAATTTTAAATATTATAAAAAAAATAAAAGTAATATTTACAATATTGTAAGCATTTCACACGTCGACATCAGCAGAAGTTTTCAACTTACTAAACTAGCAATATCATACAAGTGTGGAGTTCTAAAATACGTAATTGAGCATAGAATGTGGTCCCAAAACAAACGATTAGAACAATTTGGAAGCTTCATTAAAGCGAAATAATGGAATGATGAGATCTTTAAGTACGGCATTCGTACTTTTTGAAAAACGTATTGTTAAGAAGTGGTACAACTTAAGGAATGTTATTGTGAGCGTTACTTTGTAACTGTTTCAGATGCTTTATGGTATACATTTATGTGATTTACTAAAAAGCCACAACTTTCGAAGCAAACCATTAACAGTTACTTACCTAAAATTTGTGCGCATTTTGATTCTTGAAAAGATTTTTTGTTGGAAACGAAGTATCCAAGTTACAAAAATCAAAGTTTAAAAAAATAGTTTTTCTTGTTTCTACCACCTCTGAGGATGATAACTTGGAAGCAAAACATGGAATGACTTAGTATAAGCGGAAGATACTTAGAACTTCTTGAACCCACAAATCATTATACGATACCAACTAAGATTGACGCCTTAAAAAATAGCAATAAATAAAAACTCATAAATCTCCAAGTACAGTAATAAATCATAAAATAGTCTGACTAATATGTTTTATATTGAGAGGTGTCAATCTCAGTTGGCATTTATAAAATGTCTACCGATAAAATTAGTTTTATTTCAACTTATTTAGGTATTTTGAAACAAGGGTTTTAGTTTTTTAATGCGAAAGGAATGAATAAGTTACCTTTAGGTAATCTTTTTATAAAATGTTCGTAATAGAAGATGTATAGAGATTTTCGATTTCAGAAATATCGCAGTATTAAATACAAGTTGAAACAAATCTACATACACTACAGTACATTACAGGATCTAGGCGCTAAGGAATCACACATAAATAATTTCCTTCCAGATTACTACACAACAATCTCAAAATGCAAAATACTATAATCCCACTAAAATTAATGATTCAAAACACTGAGTTATATATAAACAAGTAAAATAATAAACATTTAACAACAACAATTTAATTCATGTATGACAAGATTGTCAATATTTATTTATTTTAAAATGTCGGTGTCTTTTATTGTCTTTTTTAAACGTCAATAACATACAATGTATCTTCATGCGAACAGCATTTTAAAACCAGTATCTAAGAAACTGAAGTTAAAATAAAATCGTCTAAATTTATTTGTATGTAAATCGAATTTATCTAAGTGTCAACATTTAAAATAACACCAAAAGTCTTATCGTGTGGTGAGATTGAGTTAGTGCATATAAGTGCGCTGAGCTATGTAAATGTAACATACACTACGAGTCATGGCTGTACAATTCAGTCTATGTCTACGGCACGCTAGCACCTCGAGATTTCTACGTAAAAGTCGTGCACCCGTCGTTTGCAAAATGCCAAATTTTACGCATTAAAAAGAAGACGAAGTTCCTTTCAAAATTAGCTTTTTCTATAATATTATTTGTCACTTACGACTTTTGTTATAATACCCTTCATGGCAGTTACGACGTTTTTTTTCAGCTACTTCTTAATAAGCTTTACAACTCCTGTTTGACATCTTGACTTAGCCTAAAACCTAAGTTCCCAAATCGATTAAAAAAATGGCATTTTACATCTAACAACAAATATACAAGGTGCCTTTAATATCAATAATTAGTATCTTTGTACAATTTTATTGGCGTCAGCCATCATTTACAGTATCCGTGTTACTCAAAACAACATCACCGGCCTTATAACGTAACGATAACAATAGGTTTTTATATATAAATGGCTTCGGTGGCGCCCTTGTTTGTTTGTTGTATCTCGTTGGGCGATAGGGCCGCGCGGTCCGACCAGTCCGAGTGTGGGGACTGCGTGAGCGGCGTCTGTGGTGACGGCGTCGACCAGTGGTCGGGGGACTCCGGCGACGGCGTCGGGAATGTCTCTCCTAAGCCCCAAGAGCCGTACAAGCCTGGAAAATGGAATCTACGTTAACTTCTGACCAGCAGCAAAAAAACAATTAGTTCATATACTATCCCACGGCTGGGCAAAGGCCTCCACCACTGAAATCAAGCTATCGCTACAGTTGATGGGTGGGTACAGGCTTCATCAGCGTGTTTGCCAAATGTGCGACGGTAATCACAAAAACCGAGCTATGTTATGAAAAATCGGAAAACACTCTTTGCCCAACCTGGTATTTGAACGCAGGACCACCTGAATTCTGGCTGAGCTCTGTTACTACTCGGCCTCCTATGACAACTAAAGAAATATCTAGGTTTAAGGCTGGAAAGCCAATTTTTTGTAAAGTTACTTACTTAAACTATTGAGCGCAGGATGCTGTCCACCCTGCACTTGTCCTAGTGCAGCTGCGTGCGTCATCATAGCTTGGAGTTGAGGATTGTGCTGGCCAGTAGCACCTGGTAACAAAATAATATATATTTTTTTATGACAATAATAAGAAGTAGTATTTTAACACAACGCCTCGATCGCCGAGGATTAACGTCTTTGAGCTCTAGGTTATAATTAGTGGAGAAGTAAACCAGGCAAAAAAACTTCATTTTGTATGATTTATTGAGACTTGTGACTTTTATTTCAAATAATTACTGGTACATTTTTCTGGCTTTCGATTCATACAATAGGGAAGAATATTTTGTATTGTACATAATATTCCGTCACGTAAAAACACGTAAAATACGCTAGACGGCAGTGAAGGGGATGGTTCTGCTGACGGGTACAGTATTCACGTCCCGTCAATTTCGCCCTAAATTCGCTCAACGCGCAGTAATTCAACGCCAACGATACTCGCTAGCGTAGATAGTGAAGAATGTGTATGGGAATTACAGCGCCACGAGTGAATAGAAATGGAACTAAAACTGGCATACAAGTTGCTGGAGTTAACCATCGTATTATAAAAGATGTAAATTCATGGTAGAAACACAGATCCTCGGCGCGGTTTCTGCCATTTAAATCTAAATAAAATTGAATAGAGAGTTGTTAACAGTCTTAGAATGAATGATTTTGACATAATCACGTCAACTTACCTAGATGCGCAAGCGCAGAGTAAGCCGCCGCGGTGGCGGATGCGGCCGCATCAAGGTGCGAATGGTGGTGCGAGTGTCGCAGCGCCGCCATGTGTGCAGGTGATGTCGGCAAGGAAGGCCGGGATTTGCCCGGAGAGGGGGAACCTAGGGGAAGAACATTGAGATAAGTATGGTTTATTTCATTCCTAACATAACAAAAAACAGCCCTGAGATCTCAAAATTTCAGCTCTTCTGTCTCTTTTCACAACAGTGAGGTCAATAAGGTAGATATCAACGTAGAAGCTAACGGAGAGCAATCTCTACAATCATTACAAAAAAATGGCAAAAAACTCCGCATGACTTTACAAGATGACTTTTCAAAAAATCTGGAACTTAAATCCAAGCTTACTGCTTACGATGAAAAATTCCTGTTAATAGCTTTATGTTACTTTGGAAGTTTAAATCGTAACTCAAAGTTGAGGTCAAACTTCCATTTTTAGTGTCAGCTTGTTCACATTCCTTAATCGTAGTATGATTTGCAATTATTCCAAAAAAGCATTACCAGGCGGCGTAGTTTCGAGAAAAAAAGCCTCTAGAAGTCGTTGCTACCTACGTGGGCAACAAATGTCTGGCCATGCCACCCCCGCCAGGTACTGGTAGAAGGGGGCGACCCAAGAAGCGCTGGCTCGACGTCGTCAACACCACTGAGGATGCACAAGACCGCGCGAAGTGCGCCAAGAAAATAAGAAAGGCGGACCCTGGGACCCCACACACCGGTGTGGGTTCACAACCGGGATAGACCGCACGGATGATGATGTCGTTGCTACCTTGTATTCGCGATAGATTCAATATAGGCTGAGCTACAAACATAGCTAGACAATGAACATCTGTTAACTTACCAAGATACGCATGTGGCGAGGTTGTGTGGTTGCTATGCGTGGGCGAGTGGTTCGAGTAGGGCGGCGACAGAGACGCGCCCAGCGCGCCGCCGCCGTACGACTGCTGCAGCGTCTGACCCGTCTGTGAGCAAACAAACTGGTCATGTTATTGTAGATATTCATTGGGTAACTTGGTCGGGGAAAAGTTAAGCGTGAAGTACGAAAATGTAAACATGGAATCCATAACACAAATTTTGGGTTCGAGTTGTAATTTTCGTATGATTTTTGCTTTTTCTTAAACAAGCAAGTACAATATTATTTAAATTAAATCATATCGCTATCAATGTCACTAAAATGGCTGTTAACGTGGCAAAAAAAAAATTTAAGACAAGATTCGCACTCTTTAGATTGCGGTAGGAAATTTAAAACATGATTTGAACATCAAAATCTGCAAACTCTAAAGGATTTTTAAAATAATCTCTTTCAGAATTGATGCTTTCCAAATCAATGTTATCCTAACTGTCATTGAAATTTTAAATCGGCCCCAACGGCTATCAGATTTTCGTGTTATGTTCTTACCTACTGGGTAACTTTGACGTTAACGTAGTTTGCTACGTTATCTTATCATACGATGCTGGTGTCCCCAGCATTTCTAAAGTTCTGTATTAACATGCTCAATTCTGTCTTAAATGTTTTGAATAAGGTGTGCTATGCAACATGTCGTATACATCTTTATAAATATAAATGAATCGCCAAATGTGTTGTTGCTAAGCACAAATTTTGAGAACGGATTGGGCTTTTATTTTTTATGTTTTTGCTAATGCATAATGGTTCTTAAGGAGAGAAAAACGTACAAATTAGGACGAAAATAATAAAAACAACACTTTTCTATTCCCATAGGTACAGTCCGCTATGTTCCCAGCTGTCAGAAATTTGACGTCTTTTAATAACTTTTGACCGAACGAAGTCTATCGGAGGAGCTAGTAACATAAAGTCAACACCAACCTTGACACAGTCCTCATAGCTGGGCGGCTGCTTGTGCTGCACGAGCTGCTCCATGCCGGCGAACTGCGCCATCGTGTTCGAGTACAGCGACGTCGCGTCGTACGGCGACGGCAAGTCCTGTAAGCACTTCGTTTTGTTAGCGACGAAAAACGCGGGTCGGTCACAACTGAGATAGTGGTAACTCTGAGACAATGGTAACTACGAGACAATGGTAACTAAGAGAGAATGGTAACTTCGAGACAATGGCAACTACGAGACAATGATAGCTCAACAGAAGAATCTTAACACTTTCATAAAATTGGTCCAAGTTGCCATATCCATTATAAGAGAAATTACAGACGGTAAGTAGAATGGGAACTATCAATAATACCCTACGACTACTGGAAAGAGACAATCAGTTAATTTCGGCTTCGTAGAGCTGTACTAAAATGCTCAGCCACTTCTGTTGCTGACCGTACCTACAAAAGTGCCTTTAGTAGTTCAAGTTCTTCATCGATAATCAAAGATTCCGGTTAATCAAAATGTCAATTGCAATTTTAAAATTTTAAACAAACGCTAGAGATTGTTTAGCGGGTTTCCGATGTAAAAGTACAAATAACAAAAATACTCATGGGCAGTGATCTTTTTTAGGGGAGAAAAAGACAGGGTCCAATGGGAATGTTGACATCATACGAGTATGGTGTTGTTTATTTGCATCATGAGTGAGATGAGAATACCTATGAGTGTGTATGGGTGGATAGTATGTGTATTTGTGTGAAACACTAATCCATAAACAGATTTGTGTTTCGAATGAATCAGTAACGTTTATTACCTGTAAATTTTGGAGCGGTGATTCCCCGGGGCTCAGACTCGAGCCCAAACTCTCAACGCTCTGTGGCACTTCTTGCGCCACCTTTTTGTTGTTCTTTTTTACACTGGGTTTCCTGTACGAGCAAAGAAAACTTTATGTTAGTAAAAATTTACGTTTCATTTAATAAACAAAAAAAATACATACTTACAATTTTTGAAAAATGAAACATTTTTGCACAAAAATGTCCTAACTCAATATATGACAAGCCTTAGATGCGCGCTCTGACAAAATGATCTAACGCTTGTTTTCTATACGCTCTCAATGTGTTTCTAAATTGCACGAGGAAACGCGTGACAAAATTTTCTCACTGTGTGCATGTTAGCCCTGCCGGCTAACTTGAGTCAAGACGGGCGTTTAAGCTGGCTGAACACTAGTTTCTCTGTGGCATATAAGTGGAACTGACCTTCTTATTTGCGTATGCTGCATGTTGTTGTTGTCATACTGGTCCTGGGGGCTGTCTGGGCCGGCTTTGGCCCGGGACTTCTTCGGCTTCCCCTTGGCAGCAGTCGCGATGACTGTTGGCTGACTGATCAGCTGAGGGTGTGGGTTCGGTGACGCTGTAACAACAGGTGCTATGTTAAAAGATATTCAAATAACAGATTTAAACTACTCGAAGACATATTTATCTTAGTTCATGTAGACTTATATTGATGCCTGCAGATTGAAATGAAATACCATCATAATGTATTTTTGCAAATACCTGGCCTGAACTACTACGATCACTAACTCCCTGCCAATACTTTTGCCATAGTATTATGCTTTTCTTAGACGATCTTTCAGCGGACTTTATTCTTTAGAGAAAGTCCAAGGAAAACTATTTCACTTTACGGCGCGCTGAGTGACTTTAAGCCCGTTACTTGCCTGCGACGTGTCAATCCGTCTCGGGTCTGTACGTCTTACCAGATGGACACAGTGATTGAATACCCTCTTTTTTGGGCATTGGGAAATTGAGCATAAAATATACTGAAACCTTTGGACCAGGCTAAATTGTTTACCATTATAATGAAAACGGGAATAGCATCATTCAAAATGTAAAATTTGTTTATTTAAATATAGATTTAAACAAGTACTTTCAAATCGTCAAAGAATCAAGGCACACCTCTTCAAATGTCTTGAACTTATGAGAATCACAGACACGCAACTACACTTTCCTGACGTCTTGAACTTATGAAACCCAAAGATACCCAAATTCACTTACCCATGAGATGGTGATGCTGCGGCGGCGGCCTTGGACAATGCTCGTCCAGCAGCCTCACAATGTCATCGTGCATCCGTTCCTGAGCCACGTCTCTCGGCAGCCGGTCCATGTGGTCCGTGATCTCTCGGTTGGCGAGCGCGTCGAGCAGCGCTCGGCACGCGCCGTACGAGCCTTCGCGGGCGCCTAGGAAGAGGGGGGTCTCGTCCTGTGGAGAAAAAACCGTTTTAGAATGATGTTTAGAATAATTATGATTGTTATCCGAGTGACACTTTCGTGATGTGAGAAGGGAGAGGAAATGATGTGTTCTGATATTGGCACTGGTAGTAATGATAATGAATAATATGCAGCTTCGACAATAAACTTCTGACAACATTAATCAGCCACGCTGGTCATTTGAAATACTAAGACAGCTTAGTTTTCAATCCATATTCTAGGACAACCAACAACAAAAAATTGGTAGAGATCCGAATAATGTTTCAGATTTGCCATTTCAAATCTCGAGCACAAGTTGACTCGTTGATTGTCCACATACTGACTGCGTCCCAGTGCAGCGCGGTCTTGCGTCCGCGTTTATCAAGACGTTTATGAAGGAATATAAACCGTATTCCTTAGCGTCTTAGCCACTGTATCCACTAACCTTGTCATCCTGCGCGTGCCTGTTCGCGCCGTGCATCAGCAGCTCGTTGACGGCATCCATGGCGTTGACTACACAGTTTTGCGGTACGTGTGGAAGTGTAGACCGTTTCCCCTAGTTGCTAAGCCACTTTATTGACTAACCTTGTCGTCCTGCGCGTCCCTGTTGGCGCCGTGCATCAGCAGCACCTTGACGGCATCCATGGCGTTGACTACACAGTTTTGCGGTACGTGTGGAAGTGTAGACCGTTTCCCCTAGTTGCTAAGCCACTTTATTGACTAACCTTGTCGTCCTGCGAGTCCCTGTTGGCGCCGTGCATCAGCAGCACCTTGACGGCATCCATGGCGTTGACTACACAGTTTTGCGGTACGTGTGGAAGTGTAGACCGTTTCCCCTAGTTGCTAAGCCACTTTATTGACTAACCTTGTCGTCCTGCGCGTCCCTGTTGGCGCCGTGCATCAGCAGCACCTTGACGGCATCCATGGCGTTGACTACACAGTTTTGCGGTACGTGTGGAAGTGTAGACCGTTTCCCCTAGTTGCTAAGCCACTTTATTGACTAACCTTGTCGTCCTGCGCGTCCCTGTTGGCGCCGTGCATCAGCAGCACCTTGACGGCATCCATGGCGTTGACTACACAGTTTTGCGGTACGTGTGGAAGTGTAGACCGTTTCCCCTAGTTGCTAAGCCACTTTATTGACTAACCTTGTCGTCCTGCGCGTCCCTGTTGGCGCCGTGCATCAGCAGCACCTTGACGGCATCCATGGCGTTGACTACACAGTTTTGCGGTACGTGTGGAAGTGTAGACCGTTTCCCCTAGTTGCTAAGCCACTTTATTGACTAACCTTGTCGTCCTGCGCGTCCCTGTTGGCGCCGTGCATCAGCAGCACGTTGACGGCGTCCACGTTGTTGACGGCGGCGGCCCAGTGCAGCGCGGTCTTGCCGCTGTTGTCGGCCGCGTTAATGTCCGCGTCAGCGTTTATCAGATCTTCCACCATGCCTTCTATGGCGAGCCTGGGGGAGAGATGATGGTTAGTTATTTTTAACTCATATTGAGATCCTGTTCGACCCGATGCTAGGTGGGAGGTTGAGTTTAAGGCTGCTAGTCTGATTGGGAAGGTCGTGGAACCTGAAAGATGCATTTTCCTCCTAGCTCACTGACACGAGTTATTTCATTGCATGGTTAGTTAATGTTGAAAAAGAGGAGGATTGGGTAAATAGGGACTATATGGCTCAAATGGCTCATTAAAGCAAAAAGTGGTAGGGATTGAGGAGTGTTTTACTCTGTAATGAATGATGTGGTCAAAGTGTTTATCATACGGGTTTTTTGAAAAGCCATTTTCTATTTCAATAAAGAATCTAGCCCCCGATATCTAAAAAGAGAATTAACTCTTTAAGTTTACCGATACCGCTATTTTGTGGTAGAGCATCAGCTCTACCACAGAATATGGGTACTGCATAATAAAACCAGTTTTTAAGGGTAATCTTATAAGGATAAAAATCTCCTATAAAATCTTCTCAACATACCTCGCGGCAAGTATCAGTGGCGTCGTCCCATCATGCATCCTAGCATTGAGATTCGTCGCCCTATTCCTCAACAGAATCTGGAAGACGCCCATGGCGTCGGCCGCAACCGCCGCGTGAAGAGGCGTGCGCCCCGTGTTGTCCTGGGAGTTCGCGTCAGCGCCTGCGTCTAGTAGACGCTTGGCTGCGTCTGCGCGAGCATATCTGGAAAGAATAGGAATAATTAGTAATTTAAGTAACGCTAGGTGATAGTTAAGGGGATTGGTGTTGCGCATGGGTACGTCATGAATTTTGCCCTTAATTCTCTAACTGCGCAGGTCTTGGCCAGTGGTCTTATTAGATGACGAGAACTATAGCCGATTATAATCTAATGACAAACAATGAATGACTTTATTCAGCTATTATCAAAGCTTCCACGACGCGGCTACGGCGACTACCTCGGGATAAGAGACTCGCTATTGATCCCGATGTAATTGACATAAACGTAGCTATGCACTTTACGTGCGCTTTGCGTAAGTCTAATTTTAGTACGTGAATTTGTTATTAAGGGCTTTACCATTTATTTAGACCTGAAAAGTTCTCTACAAACTCTGTTCATCTACATGTCCTTTACTGAGATCATCATTATTTATCAAAAAACACTCACCTAGCAGCAAGATGCAAACTCGTCTCCCCTGTCTTATCCATTGCGGCATTCAGCTGCGCTCCTTGGGCAACTAGCTCCGATATGATGTGAGCAGTCTGCTCATCTTCAGCGTCCGAGCCGGTGTCAAGGCCACCGCCCCGGACCGCGGCCACCATAAGTGGCGTCATGCCGAGGGGGCCGCGGGCGTCTACATCGACTCCGTGGCCGTCGTGCTGTGGAGGGAAAGGTCGGGTTAGATTTGTATCATTATTTGGTAACTTATTATATTGGTTCAAACATTTGAAAAAATGTAAGAAGAGAATAAAGTCGCCAGTAGTTGATTTAATAGCAGCTGCTAGCATTATTTTTTAGGTTTCTTATTTAACTTGTATCTGCCATTAGTAGAAAATAAATATAAAAGAATAGTTTCTGGGCTCTTAATCGCGGATATTCAAATATATTAAATTGACAAAGTATTCGAGTTAAATCTAAAAAAATATTTATTAAATTATTACAATGATGGAAAATACTTACGATTGCGGGCGGCGTCATCATGCTAGGCGGCACTCTGATGTCGGCCGCGTCAAGATGCTGCTGCGTCCAGACCCTTCCGTCGTGTCCAGCTTCTTCATAGTCCGTGATCGCCGTGTGATCAGAGGCATACCCTCCTGGAGCACCATTGGCGTCCCCTGGACCGCGAGCTCTTTTAGCCCTCGGGGGAGCTCCACCGTCATCGTCGTCGTCAGACCAATGCGGAGGACCCATATGACCCCCATTTATGTCCACATCAATGCAACCGATAGACCCCTTATTCAAATTCCTCATCTCTTGCCCATCGGGCCCTCTCCTTCTAGATCTTCGTCTCGTAGAAGAATTATTTCTAATAAACCCTTCTGGGAACCAAGTTATACCAGCAGCGCGCTTCCTCTGTGCAGTGACTAAAACGCCAATGAGCAGACCCGCGAGCAGAACAAGTATTACACCGATGAAGACGTATTTAGAATTGGTCTGAATGTCGTCTCCTCCAGTTGGCGTGTTGACACCTTTTACTTGGTAGATAGGGAAGTCTTTTGACAAAGAATGTTTAGAAGCAGTAGCTGCTAAGAACTCTGCGGCTTCCTGAGCCGAGAAGAAGCACTCTGATCCAGTCATCATTGTACACTTTCTATTATCAATTTCTAAATACACATGAACACCCGATTGCGCTCTTTCCGTGTAGATGACTTGGTGTTTCTTTCCGAATTCTGTATCTTGGAGGCCAAAATCTTTAGAACCCTTCCAGGGATAAACCATGTCGTTGCCTAAATGGTCTTTCTTAATTCGAATAGTTGTCCGTAACTGATGTCCCATATCACGTAGGAAAGCTACTGAGCTGTCCTTGAAAGTTCGGATGTCCATGAGAAGAATGACAGACATTACTCCTTCAGCCAACTCTGGTGGTTCATTCTCACAGTCAAGACCATCCCAATTACACTCAGCGTTGTTACAACCGTAGTCGCAGTGACCGTTAGCATAATGCTTCTGGCAGTACGCGTCATAAATCGGGTTACACCTTTGAAGTGATTTCTCGCAGTCTCTTCCATCAAACAAGCAAGCCTGTGTGTTACACACTTCGTTACATTCACCATTCATGAAAACCTCCCAACATTTTATCGGAGCGGTGCAGTTTGCCCAGGGATTGAGTCCCAATGAACAATCATTGCCATCAAAATCACAGGCGTAGTTGTTACATTCCTCGTCACATCTGTGGTCTCCTTGTTTCTCTTTGCAGCCAATTTTCACGCACTGCTCTCTCTGGAAGGCCAAATCAAGTTCTTGAAGGTTTAAAGTAGGGCTCTTGTTTCCGTAGATGCCACTAACCGGGCTGCCGTAGCCACCTCGAGCGTGTGGGTCGTGAATGTCACAGTTCTTGCCGGTCCATTGTCTCGGGCAGTAACATAGATAATCACCAGGGTTGTCAATGCAGCGGGCTTCTGGGTGTTTGCATGGACCGCTCAAACATTCGTTCATCGAGTCAATTTCACAGTTGATACCCGATAACCCTGGCAAACAATCGCAGATGTAGTCGCCCATTTCAGAGGTTCGACAGTAGGCTCCGTTTTGACAAGGATTCGAATCACATGCGTATCCTGAGTATTCACAATTTTTGCCATAGAAGCCTTCGTTACAAAGACACTCATGTCCACCTTGGATCGCTGTGCAGATTCCTCCGTTTTGACACGGTGAGTTCGCACAGAAGTTTACTTTAGCGTCGCAGTGCCTTCCCATGTATCCTGGTTTACAATTGCAGTGATAATCATTGACTAGCTGAACACAGTCTTGGGTTCCAGGTACCGAGCATGGGTCGGAAAGGCACTCGTTAATGTCACCCTCACATCTCGGTCCAACGAATCCTGGTGGGCATTTACACTCGAAACCTCCAACTTTATCTATACAAGTTCCGTTGTTGTGACACGCGTCCTGTTTGCAATCATTGACGTTGATTTCGCAGATCTTGCCTAAAGTTCCAAAGGGGCAGGAGCATGAGAAGTTGTTTATGAGATCGTGGCAGGTGCCTCCATTCTGGCAAGGGTTAGGCAGGCAGTCGTTGACATTGAGCTCGCAGTTCTGACCTTGGAAACCTTTAGCGCACTGACACTGGTAGGTTCCTACCAAGTCTTTACAGATAGCTCCGTTCTGGCAAGGAGCAGAGTCACACTCGTTGATCTCCTTCTGACAATAAGAGCCAGTGTATCCGTCCAGGCAATGGCAGCGATGGGAGTTGCCGATGTCGTCACAAGTGCCGTTATTGCAGAGTTGCTTCAGTTTTACACCTTGACAAAAATAATAAGTTAGAATGACTTATATCAACCACTCATCTGCCAACAGATGTTCAGCAGAAGTTCTAATTTCTCTATGTGTATCTGTTGTTAATATCTTTTTTCTGCTGTACAACTAAATGATTTAGGAAAAAATTGGGCCTTCTATAGGACACTTCATGGTAAACTTACCTTTTCTAATGGAAGCATCCTTGCAGGACACCATTTCGACATCGCAGAGTTTCCCAGACCAGCCAGGTGCGCAAGTGCAGGTGTACTGCGGGCCCTTTTGTGAGCATGTTGCACCGTTCTCGCATGGGTTGTTCTCACACCTGTGAACGAGTGAATTGGATTAACACCTATACTCGATACGATATGGACGATACGCCCTAAAATGGAACGTGGCACCGTCCCGCATAGACTTTTGTAATGGTCTAGGAATCGCCTCTCCTTCAATATGCTTTTCAACTAGACCTTTGAAGAGTCACATTATCACTTTAAAGCCCCAAAAAAAACTTCTAATTTCAAACTCACCAATCAACAAACTCCTGGCAGTGTTTTCCCGTGTACCCGTACGGGCAGTGGCAGGTGTAGTACGTCACGTGATCGTGACAGGTGGCCCCGTTGTCACACGGTGAACTGTCACACATGTTTATACGGAACTGACAGTTGGAGCCGGTGTACCTGTGTGGACGAAAACATAAATCTGAAAATCGGATCCAGGGATTATTGTGAAAGGATTAGGATCCAGATTAGTTTTCAACTAAGTAACTCTCTTTAAAAATAGACAACCAATTAAATGATACTAGTTTCATTAGAAATGCAATTGATAATGGTATGAGTTTACTTAATAAATTTTAATGTATCATTTTTTGTGGTTTTGCTCGCGTGCAAATGGGATGTTATCGAAAATTCAACGGAAACTGCGGTTTCCGGCTATTCATAATATGACTTATAATTGATATAAAAAACTATGACATTTACAGATATAAACGAGTCAATAAAGTAATAAATATATCTGAGTATCTAATAAGTTTTTAAACTAAAAACATACTTGTATAGATTCAAACACCTAATAGAACAAATACATATATTCTAAAATACGACTATCTGAGTCATGAACATACGAGTAATATTATGTCCATAGCTCAGAAAGAAAACACGGCCTAGGTAGTCTAAAAGAGGTTTAGTAACTAAAAATGACAAGGGTAAAATAAAATAAGCTAATATAAATCGATCCATCTTCTCTACTTTCTTTTCAGCCTATAGCAGTCCACTGCTGGACATAAGCCTCCCCCAGGGCTCGCTACAAAGCCCGATCTCCTGTTTTTGCCATCCAGTCACTACCAGCCACTTTCTTAAAGTCGTCGGTCCAACCTACCGGGGGACGTCCAACACTACTAGTCGTGGTCTCCACTCGAGAACCCGTCTACTCCACCGACCACCGACCATCGGTTCTGCTACAGATGTGACCTGCCTACTGCCACTTCAGTTTGCTACACTTTGGGACTTAGCCGGATTATGTCGTTCCGGACCTTGTCCCTTAACGAGATTCCTAGCATGCACCTTTCCATAGCTCTCTGAGTGACAATCGATCCATAGGTGTTGTCTTTGTGTAACATACGGATATAATAGGAACAAGATGATTCAATACATACCCTGGCGGGCAGGAGCAGTTGTAAGAGTTGATCCCGTCGATGCAGGTACCTCCGTTCATGCAACTAGAATCGGTGCAGTCCTCGTCGTTGGTTTGACAGTTGATGCCGGAGAATCCAAGCGGGCAAGTGCAAGTGTACGATGCCACATACTGTGAGAAAAAGATAAGGTTAGAAAGGAGTAATTTTACTTCAAACATGCAGACTATTCACAGAAGTTGTTACATTTAAATATCATTTTTTAACCTATCGACTCGACGGCCAAGTGGTAATAAGACCGTGCGACCTGAAATACTAAGGTCTTGGGTTCAAATCCCAGGTTCAGTTTGTAATCACCGAACCTCATTTCTGCCGTGCTGAGCAGAACCGAATCCCTAGCACGACAGATATGGCAAGAATAGTCACAAAGTCATAGCCCATAGGTTCTAGTGATACCAAGTTGCAGTTTATATGCTGTTTTTTTTTAAAATATCATACATAAGTATATACCTAAACATTCAAGAATAAATGCTTAAATTCACGATAGATAATAAGTGGGTGAATGAAAGTAACTGACCTGGTTGCAAGTGGCGCCGTTCATACAAGGCCTCGACTGGCACTCATCAATGTCAACCTCACAGTGCTTGCCCGCGAACCCGCTTGCGCACACGCAGTTGTAGTCGCCGATGCTGTCCAAACAGGTGGCTCCGTTTTGACAGGGGACTGTGAACAAAAATATTGTTTATTTTCAAATCCGGCTCGAAGGACCAACTGATAGACTTAGATCTGTCACTTCTTTCAGACGATGACAATAGCAGCTCGCAGTAAGTCAGTAACTATTATGTCATCAATCAGGACAAACTATATTTTATATCTTTCAATTGACCATTATTACGCGCATTTTGGGCCATTGAGTAAAATCATTTTTGTCGACTTGTCGATTGTTGCGATTATTAGTCTCAATCCCGTATAAAGAACAAGAAATGATAAGCTTGTTTAAATTAACTACTTCTATTCAAAACAAACAAATTTGGATTTAGCCACGATACAGCAAGCGACAAGCAATGTCACTTGCTGGTTTGGTTTTCAATCCTTATTGAATATTGTCCAGTCTGGTCTATTCGCATAGATATAAAACTATTTATATTCTAAACTAAATGCTACTTACATGATGCACAGTCATCAGTATTGATAGCGCAGTCCTTCCCTTCATAGCCTCTCGCACACAAGCAAGCGTAGGACCCTTCAGTATTGATGCAGGTCGCCTCATTGTGGCAAGGTGCGGTAACCGCGCACTCATCCACGTCCCTCTCACACAAAGCACCAGTCCAGCCAACTGGGCATTGGCAGGTGAACTCGGCGTATGATGCTTCGGCTATGCAGCGGCCACCGTGGCGACACCTGGGTAAAGAAGTGTTTATATTAATAATTTACAATATGACATGAATTTCAGCTTACAGATGTCGTGAAAGTTGATATCGGCATGCCGTACTACTGAAATATGTTTAGCAATGTACTTTGTACATATGACAGTATTGATTTTTCTAATATCAGAAGGTTTCTTTACTATAATGAGGAAATATAGGTACTTGCAATGTCACCCCCGATCAAAACTACCGAAATAAGCTGAAGTGATTGTGGGCAGGATAAGAAGCAGGACTACAAACTGATGTCCCCAAGGCATAGTAAAGTTGAGGCTTCAGGACCATTCTATTCGCAGACGCAGCGTTGGGCAAGCAACTAGATACAAGTGCCTTAGCTACCAACAACCAGCCACTTTGATAATCTTTGGAAGGGCCTTATTTTTGGAAGTGGACGTCTCAAATAAAGATAACGTGGGTAACTCACTGGTTAGGCGTGCAGGGGTCTAGCGTATTTTCACAGTTGCGACCGGAATGCGGCGGCGCACACACGCAGCGGTAACCGTTCACAAGGTCAATGCAGGATCCGCCGTGCAAGCATGGGTTTCCTGCGCAATCGTCGATGTTCGTCTCGCAGTTTACTCCTACAAGAAAAACAAGAATTAATAATGGACCAAATTAAAAGTTTCAAAATTCGGGTGTACGTATAGAATTTTAGATGATATTAAATAATCTGCCACTGGACTGAAACTTACCAGTGAATCCGAGTACGCAGTCACACTTGTATGCATTGAGTCGATCATGGCAAGTGCCACCATGTTGGCACGGGTTCGAACTGCATTCGTCGATGTCTCGTTCACAACGTTGACCTAGGAATAAAAAACAAAAACTTTTAGAACAAAGAATACTCGTACAATCATTCAACTTTGAAGGTGACCAGCCAAACAGTTTTAATGTTTTTCGTTTCACTTTACAACAGTAATACCCGAAAAGTAGCTTGTCTCTCGGAGTAGAACGCCGACACATTTAAATTCCTACTGAATTTGGCTTTTGACATCGTCGCTATAAAAGATGTATGATGGTAATCAACTATTCTACTACCTAAAAAAGAAACTTTAAATAACATACCTCCGTATCCAGGGAGACAGTGACAGATGAACTGGTTGACTCCATCTTCACAACTACCTCCGTTGATGCAAGGGTTTGAAGCGCATTCATTGACGTCGGAGAGGCATCTAAAAATAATAATAATAATAAATATCCCTGGACATTATTCCACACAGCGCCATCTAGCCCCAAAGTAAGCTAATTAAAGCTTGTGTTATGGGATACTAGACAACGGATAAACATACTTAAATACATTTTCTTTTGTAAATACATACTTATTATACATAGGAGACACCCAGACCAGTACAAACAGACATGTTCATGCACACAAATGTTTGTACTGTGCGGAGATCGAACCCGCGACCTCTGGTGTAGTAGCCAACTTCTCAACCATTACACCAAGTCGGTCGTCAAAAATAATAAATACAAATTAAATTTAGAAACTCTATTTGAACACCTATCAGACTAATAATAAGTAGAATCAGTTAACTTAGCCAGGGTTAAGCGACCCTATTGTGACCTTATCAAAAACACTACAGACAGTTTCTATGCAAGAGCTCTCCGCGCCACATCAGTCATAAGTGAACCAATCAGTTCCAAGGGTATGATCGAAAAATTTCTAGAAAAAGTACTGACTTTGAAGCGAGTGAAATAAATAAAACAGATTTGCCATGGAGCGATATTCGGTGTGTTGTGCATCCTGCAAGTTTGCCACTGTTTTTTTGGAAAAATGAGATTGACAGTGAGTGAAAGAGACAAGCACGCACCTCGCGTCATAGTATCCCCTGGGGCATTCGCAGCGAAACCCGTTGATGCGGTCTATACACTTCCCTCCGTTGGAGCAAGGGTTCGGCAGGCACTCGTTGATGTTCGTCTCGCAGTGCTGCCCGGTGAACCCTGGGATGCACTCGCAGGTATACCTGAGTACGACCGATTTGTTAGAAAACCCTGAAGTTCTTTTTTTTATTTGAAGAATGGGTCAATAAATTACATTACTAACGGCTTCGGAGTTTTATCAAGAGGTTTTGGTTTTTTGAACTATTTTCATTTAAAATTGGATTATTTGATATTGTTGTTAGTTCTGAAGTTTGAAGACGTAAATAAATAATAAGTAACTAAGATAAATTAGATGTTACGTATACGTTACATAATGTCACATAAATTTGGGTAACTGTGTATTTCTTTCTATTGCAATGAAGTGTGTAATTGAGGTGTAAAAAAACAAAACAAAGTCCAAGTGTTGTAGCAATAGCAGGTAGATAAGCTTGTAGGTAAATGGTTCTTGAAATCGTAATTTCGATAAAACCATATTTACGAAATTCATGCTTCTTTTTTATAAAAACAGTCGTGCAGTGCAATTTTGAAAAGAACTTACTCAAAATAGTTATTGCTGCATGTGAAAGAAAAAAAGTAAGAATTAGAATTTACAAGATATTCCACAAAAAAAAGATAAAGTAAGTAAGATTTATATAAAGGCATATCTAAGTAAACCAAGCTAAGTTGAAGCATGATTTGAATGAACGCAATCACGATTTAAAATCGCTGCTTGAACCGCACCCGAAGCCCAATATGTCCTGAATTGTTAACTCACCTATTGATGCCGTCGATGCAAGTGGCGCCGTTCCGACAGGGGTTGGAGTAACATTCGTTTACGTTGATCTCGCAATTCCTTCCAGAAGTTCCAGGCTTGCAGCGGCATTGATACCCATCGATTAGATCTTCACAGTGACCTGGAAGTTGGAACATGAATTAGTCAAACGATATCAAGGCCTTCAGCGAGCCAATTAAAACCAGCTGACTTGAAAACTCAACCTAGTGGTTAACCACACATAGAAGAAGAGTTTAAAGGTATGTAATTTTATATTCTAGGTTCCATTGCGAAGTATGCAATTTTATGTCACTGACCAAGAAGAGCTTTTTCAAAGGAACAACAAACTCATCGCAAAAAGCGACTATTCAACTAATCCTTATTGAACTCCACATAGTATTTTTGCATACTATGTGACAGGCTTAGAATAATTACACCTAGAAGGATAGTTCCGTACAAAAAGTCGCGCCATTTGTGATGCCAAAATCAACTGTCAAAATAAAAATTCGTTACACATGTAATCACAATTTTCAGTATTTAACATGTCTGAATACTACTAGTGCTTCTATGATATGTTGCTGCAACTATTTTCTGCACATATTAACATTTTTAAGAAGCTCTTATCTCGAGAAATTAATATATGTAAGTTCAGATCCAGACCAGACGTCCTGATATTTGTGGCATCAAAACGGGTGCCCCGACTCGCCTTCTATGCGTTATTAATCTTAGGTGACAGGCTCTGCCTTGTTTGGAAGTCATAGAGAGCAATGGCTGACCAGTTTCTAAAAGAATAAAATAGTTTTTAATTTTTATGATGTAATATGGCAGAAACTAACCTCCAAATTGGCACGGGTTGGACTCGCACTCGTTGATCTGCGTCTGGCACACCCGCCCGGTGTAGCCGGGGTGGCAGCTGCAGGTGAAGCTGTTGTCACCGTCGATGCACTCGCCGCGGTGGCACGGCGCTGAGAGGCAGTCGTTAATGTTCGTCTCGCACGACATGCCTAAAAGTTTCGGTGAAATGTGTAGGTAGACATTGTGTCTTAATCTTTTCGGACCATAGCCCGGTATCGTGATCGATCACCAATCTTAATTTGAAAAGCGTGGTTATTCTGCAAATACCCAAAATATGCTGCAACGACTTGATTTCAGATGTATCCTTTTTTACGCTTTGACTGAATATAATCTCAGTTATCAATCTAAGTAAGTGATGATTAATAGTTTGAGCTAGTGAAAACATTTTCTGGATCACTTAACGATACGGTACACAATATTAAGCGGTCTAACAGGTGCACAAGTATACTCGTAATCACTATCTCCATTAGGCCTCAGCCTCGAATTTTACGGGCAGCGGCGGCTGCGCTCGTTGCCCGCCCCCGCGCCGCTGTTTTCGAGAACCGGTCCATTTTATTTTACGCATAAGATCTTGCCGCTTCCGCGCCGCCGCCGCTGCCGCCCCGCTGCCCGCAAAATTCAAGGCTGAGGCCTTAGGAGGCCTAAGTTTTTTCGAATTTCGTAGCAAGCTCAGTATATCACTCTTTTGAGGAGAATTGCTTCGGGATAATTACCTGTGTAACCTGGAGGACATTCGCAAGTGTAGCCAGCGATGGAGTCGTGGCAAATGCCACCGTTGCGGCATGGGCTTGAGGCACAATCGTCGATGTTCACTTGGCAACGAGCTCCGGTAAATCTGGTAAGAAAAAAAGATGCTTAGTTTACGTCTAATCTTATCCTATCTTAAATTTTAAAAGATAACGTCCAGGAAAACTTTGAAAATCTTCGTTCTTCTTCTTTAAAAATCTTCGATCTTCGTTCTCAAACTGAAAAGCTTGAAAGAGAACAAGGAAAGTATTTTGTGTTAGCTGCTGAGCCTATTTGAAATTCAATGATATCGGACATTAGAAGAATATCTAACTATGACATATACATGAAAATGTACATGCATTTTGAGCGAAGTAAGGACAATAAATTCTTAACTGTCTGCAACCAGTAACAACTCTTGTTTTTGTCTTTTATAAATAGGTAGGCTTTTTTTTATATTGCCCGTCAAGGTGACCTCACTCCACCTGATGGAAAGCGGTCGTGAGGTCCAGATATGAGGTTGACAAGCCCAGTCATTCAACGAATCACTATGCTGGCCATCCTCACCTTGAAGGCCTGCAGAAATGCCTTTTCACGCCCCGCTTGAAGAACCCGGGACTATACGAGGAAGGAAACACATGTGCTGGAAGAGCATTCCACGTCTGGATGGTACTGGTGGATGGTGGTGGCTATTTACCCAATCACACAAGTGCATCTAAAAGCGTTGATCATGTCGTGGCACACTCCGCCGTTCAAACAGGGATTGTTCGCGCACTCGTCGATCTCCACCTCGCACTGTGTTCCCGTGAAACCTGCAAAGATACACATTCATTATCAACTATTCCGAAAAAAGAATATATCGATGATCCTGCGATTGCATTCAGCATCATGTGGCAAGAAACTCCTCTTGTAGAGGTTTAAAAAATTAACCCAAAGCGGGCCTGCTTTGGGTTAATTTTTCACCAAGATAAAACTAATTTAAATACATGAAGACTGTGTGTATGTACACATAAATAGGTCAAAATTACTGCAAAGTAACAAGCACACGTTTCTAAGAAAACTTTCCATACTTATAGCTTTCCAAACAAGTGCAAGGAGGCACTTAACTTTGAAACCTGAAATATTTTTGTAGTTCATGTTGGTTTATGACTTAACAAAGCCACCAGCGGTTTAGTTAACATGTTAGCCAGCCAGTGCCATGCCATAAACAACAGAAATAATGGCCACAACAAAGTAAGCAAGGCACAACTGTTGTAAAATGTCGAATGACATGTTCGAACATGTTAATGGCATAGCGTTTTAAATGCCTTTTCTGTACATCAGAAATAAAGCAAGCCGTGTTGAAATAACGCCGCAGTAAGGAAAATAAAGTTGAATAATTGTTATGAACTAATAAAATAAGTGTCAACAGACTCGATTATATTTTCAAGCAATATATTCAGAAATTTAGATTCCCTAGTAATTTGCCATTTTCGAAAGACTGTGATGAATCTCTCTCTTCGAAACATGAACAGCAAACAATTTACAATCCAGTTTACTCTGCAAACTAGTTGTCAGTAATTGACAAATAGACTAACATACTCAGTGTCAGTGGACCCATGCATCGAAAAACTGACTATTGCAAGAATTCTAATTGACGCTCCCACAGTTCCAGACTTATAAAATTACCTCCATCCCTTCCAAAATATACTTTACCATTCACGCAATATGATTTAAAACTGCATGTTTTACACGAGGACGTATTTGGACTGGATCTCCATTCCTTTTAAGTGCAAATAAGACTGAACCATAAATCAAATGAGTTAAAAGTCGGAATTGATTGAAACGCCCGAGGCAGGACATTCTAGCCGCGACCAGTGTCCAACGGTGCCCTTATAAAGTTGCAAACATAACTGCCTCTTACATGAACCCTAACGCAAGGGGCTAAAGTCTTAAGTGATGTGTGAAATAAAACGATCTCTTCAGAATTTACTATCCCACCAAATGGGTAATGTCGTACTGCAGCTAGGCAGATGCAAAAATAAACATTGCAATTGATGGGTTTCTTATTTAAACGGCCTCAAGGTTCAATTCTTGTTGTTTTAATTGAAATATAAGGCACAAATACACTGACGTAGAACCTTCAACCCCAAAGGGCGCGGCGTATGTTCATAAATACCTAGAAAATGAGAAATCCAAAAGTCTTCTCTTCGTAATGACATTTAAGCAAGATTGCTCCTTGTAGCAAATACTCGAAATGCCTTGAGCGTTTTAAAGTAACAACTTCCTGCGAGTTTCCTACTCGGCTTTTTTAAAAGCATATATTGGTTCTTTGTTCAGGGTCAACCGAATACCGTTAAAAATAATAATACTTGCTTGAAACATTAAATAAATAATTGCTGGGAATTGAGACTCATCCCGGAATCGAGTTAATGGAACTGATAACTTTCTTGTAATACGAAGAAACTTGATACCGACTCAGATTAAGACGCTGCAACTTAAATTGGCACGAAATCTCACAAAAAAATTTATACAATGTGTTTCCTTAACCTTTAGTTTATTAATTTCAAAGAACTAACCTAAGTACCAAGCTTAACACTTTGTTCAATATTCAATACTATTTAATATAATATTAGGAAGATAACATTGAAGTTTATCACCTCAAACACATAGCAAATCAACCAGATTTGATATTCAAGGTAGATTTCATTCAAGGCAAAGGAAAAATTATGTAACAAAGAATAGCCCGCTGTAAATAAAGACACTATGAACAGTAAGCTGATTCAGCGAAGGCGGTGGGCCGAAACAATACCTCGTATACATGTAAATTGGTTCCAACATCAGCTCTAAATCCTGGGCTAGAACTATGGCCTTAGCACCAGGAAATGTTCTAAGGAGTTAAACATTATGCAACATTATTTTCTATAACCGGCGTGGCCTATTGAACGCTTATCGTACCAAAATGGTTGTAGGGGGGTAGCCCCGCCCCGGCGCGCACGCGGTCTGTCGCGGTCACCTAAGTATCGAAATGCAAGCGGGCAGGGACCGGTAATGACTATTCTGAGGTTTATCATATTTGAATCATAATATGCTGTGTCGTTTGATATTAGTCTCTAAACTGGTGGGTTTAGAGTCCTTGTGGCAATTTTTCATTTATTTCTGGAATAATACTACACCAGAGGTCGCGGGTTCGATCCCCGCACAGTACAAACATTTGTGTGCCTGAACATGTCTGTTTGTACTGGTCTGGGTGTCTCCTATGTATAATAAGTATGTATTTACAAAAGAAAATGTATTTAAGTATGTTTATCCGTTGTCTAGTATCCCATAACACAAGCTTTAATTAGCTTACTTTGGGGCTAGATGGCGCTGTGTGGAATAATGTCCAGGGAGATTTATTTATTTAATATGATTCGACTCAAGCAGCGATTTTAGGAAGACAACTCTTTTCTGATGACTTGTTCTACACCCTAGAGGATGTAGTTAGAACATCATCCTACACTAGTCTAAATCAATCGTCTAAACTAGAATCTATAAATAAATTTTAACGAACAATCTACGAGTATATCCGTTACGTCCGCGTCAATTCTCGTGATCTCTTTCTTTGTTTTCTTAAATCTCTGTATGTTTTCTGTTAGCCCTCTATATTGAGGCACGGTCTACTCTTCCGTTATGTTTTTAGTTCTAGCAATGTAAATTTACCTGTGTTCTTTGAGCAGAATACGTGAAAGTCCTTCCGCACCATGCGTTCGAATATTTCTGACATGGTCTGACCAAGCCTCGCAGTCTCTTCTCCCTTGCGCTTGCGCCCACTCGTCACGATTTCGGATCACAAGCCACAATGGGAATGTCCGGCGCATGCTAATGCCGGCTTTATGCGCATATTTTAATGTTTAATGCACGTTTAGGATACATACGAGCAGCTGCCCGAGCCAGTGACGCCCGAGATGACTGGGGGCAAAGGTACGGCTGTTTGACAAAGACTTCCAACTCCCAAGGTATGCATATGCTTTGCTTCTAAGGCACCTTGGCATAAATCATCAACATGATAAGACTAATTCAGATTCGATGCGAGATCTAGTTTCATTGTATTTTTATTCTGTGTGATGGTGTAACTCTGGTGAAGTCAGATGTTTTCTACTTACCTTTGAATATCTTTATATGCAAAGACTATGCTCCATACGAACACGGACATATCTAATAATATGGTCAAGCTTCCGCATACTCATAGCTTATTATGACGCAAATCTTTGGTGAGTAACTTTAAGTTACTTTACGCCTTAAGTGAATACTGTTCCACCAAAATGATACGACATTCACGCGCTACATAGTTGTAGAAATGCCTAGATATTTGCGTGGGGACTTATTTAGTGATATTTATTTTCGCAAAACGAATAAAAAATAATAAATAATATCAGTAATCTTATTTCAAACGATAAAAAACTCAAATGTTATCTTATATCGTCTGTGAATGTCTATTGATTTTTGTATGGAAAACGAACCACCATAAGTCAGAAAGTTTTACTAACTTCATCTCATCTACCTCTAATTGTTTAATCTGACTTTAGCTTGCATAACATTTGCTCTAGTCTTTCATGTCTATCGGCATACAAAGACAACAACCTAAACCTAAACTTGTATTCCATTTAAGTTTGAATTTACTTTGAATCAACTTAATGCGAACAGCTGAATCTAAAGGCAAGGAATCAATCGGTTCAAAAAAGATTACGTTCCTAACAACCGATTACGGAGAGCACACGATCACTGAAATAGACTTCATTGTAGGGAGATCAGTAAATGGTCATTATCTGTAATAACAGCATTACGTCGCAGACCAGTTTGAACCAACTGCGGTAAGTAGTTTAACGAAAAAATGCAAATAATGATGAAGGGAACATTCTCGGAGCACATATGTCGGAATGCAGATGACTTGGTGCTATTGCAACATGTGTTGGGACAGCAATTAGCGAACGCTTGCAGAAGGCGGTTTAGTCACCAGTGGGCGAGTTGAAAAATAGTTCGATTCGCAAGTTGCTAAGTATATAATTAAGTAGATTGTTATGGGAAAGAGAGGAATAATTAAGATCACAAGTTAATATGCATGATAAAGATGACTTAATAACTATACAATGCTACTTTTTGATCGTCTTACTAATTGTAGAATGATTGTTTCTGTTAATGTTACAGCTAGAGTACGTGAAGGTTTCGCAAACACATTTGCAGCTGCTAAGTTTTCGTCAGTGTCTTATTATGATTAGTTTTGATGCTATGGTAAAAAAAAATGAAGGACAATTAATATACTATACGATATCCCCATAATTCTACAAAACCTTTCAAATAGTGTTTTCTCCTTGATTTATTGCTGCGTATTACTCGTCACGCCCCGAAGGCCAGCATGGTTGTTATTTTAAATAAAAACCTTTTAAGGCACATTTTATACCATAAAAAGAATCTCGATACAAAACGCTGAAGAATCCAATGCGCCTAGCATCCACTGCATATCCTATCCATCACTTGAACATCAACGGCTACATCGCCGTAAAAAGACGCGCGAAGGACTAGGGGACATTTTTATCCTTAAAAGAAGTCTGTGGTCAAGGGTGTACCACGAATAACCCAGGGTTCTGTGGAACATACTTTTTGAAGTTAAACCCATTTACAAGGTAATGTTATCCTTAGGATGAACCCTTTGTCGGTTCTTAGGATTGTTTTTTTTTCTATATTTGGCAGAAAACTTTTTCTCAGATTTTGTATTTAAACACCTTTCCCGTATTTCTTCACAAATTTACGCCTACGAAGATAGACTTGCTGCGTAAATCCATACGAAAGTAATATTACAAAAATCATGCTTCGAATATAAGTCATAATGTCAAGTTTACTACACCAATACGTGGTAGATGATAGACTATGAAAGTTTCAATACTGATCTGGAAGGTAGAGGTTCTCTTCGACCTTACTGCCTGTTATAAGTGGTTTAAAGCAATGTAAAACGAGTCATACTAAGAAATTTAAGATTATCGTCAACTTTCGTCAACAACCTACCAACAAGACATCAGAATGACTCAGAGAGTTTTCAGTCTCTAAGTCGGTACGGTTGGCTTTTGGCAGATGGGCATAACGATTATAATAAGGGTTTTTTAACGGATCCCTAACTATAATGTCGTCATGCTCAGTGCTCTGCCGCGTGTCCTTATTTGTCTACTCGCCAGACGGGTCGAGAGTCACTCATGCATGAGACTATAACGCGACTGGGTGAAAAAGTTAACCCTCTATCTACTTTTAGTTAAGTGTCTTGGATATATTCATTCTAGACGATATAGATGACAAATTTGACTTTGCTGAACATGACTTCCAAAGGGAATCTTCATTAAGCTTACATATCGACTGTAGCTACTAAATATGCTGTTATTTTATTAAAGAGAAAAATAATAAGTGCCACTGATGGCTGTTAGAGTAGAAATATTACGCACTAGGCATTAGACGAGTGGAACACTCACTGATAAAGATGATGGCCTATAAACGGCTTCTCTGGATATCGGTAGGGTTGTGCTTTCAGCAGTTGACACTTGGAACACGGATACTCAAGAAAAAGTGTTCGATGCTTAATCCAAATGGGCGACTCTCGTTGACCACGCAAAACACACACGCCATAAATAACATTTTCAAAAAGCTAGCTTATTACGCTGGGGTATTCTTTCATTTTGAATGTTAGCTTTTGGTGGTTACGACATTAAACGTGACATTATGAAATTGTCAAAATCCCATCATCGAGTGTTTGAGTGCTAAGTTTGTTTTAGCACTCTTATTCCGAGACATTTTTAAGGCGTTTATGGTGTATCTTGTATCTTGGATATTTAAGATCGAAGAGTTGACATCATAGGGTAGGAAGTAACGGTAGTAAAAACAAATATTATCCAGTGAGTAGTGTAAAAAATAATAATAATAAAGATCTTCATGTTAAACCCGTAAAGGTGTTTCTTTTTAATGAAAACCGGTTTAATTATTTACATTGAAAAAACACCTTTTACTGCGGCTATCATTGAGCTCTGCCGGTTTGTTAAACGACTGAATTAGAGTGAAGGGCCAGTGAGTATGCTATAACGACGGACGGTACACGTGATACGGCCGGGTTGTAACGGTCGCAGAAATAAATCGAAATGAAAGACGCAAGTGCATGTAGTTCGCGTCTCAAACAGGAGGGTAATGCTCTTCATACACAAAGATAGAAACTAGAAAAGTTCGACCTGATCCTAGAGACTCAAGCGGGATCCCTAGGATGTTTGATGCTAAAAATAAAAATTTACTTAATGCTGTTCAAGAATTTAAATCTCTTAATTTAAATCGATTGAGAAATGGAGGATTTCTATCACTAGAGCGCTTTCATGGACGACAGAACAAGCGTCGAAAAACTGCAAGCTTAGTTCTACAGGGTGAATCCACCGGAAATGATATGGCATATTCGGTAGATTAATAACTATCTAAAGCCGAGATCTATAGTCATTACTTAGCTAAGCACAGACTTAACACATTATTTATTGTCTAGGATTTAAAATAATTACTGACGAATACCTTAGTTGATGTTTAACTAAGACAAAAATAATTTAATATCAATAAAAAGTAACTGATATAGATAGCTAGAGCTGTTCAAAGTCTGAGATTAGGCTACATTTGTAGCGAGATCCTCGTTGCAGGTCAGCAATACAGGAGCCGGAGCGCCGAGATTCGTCACACAATATTTAGGAGTAGATGTCGTTATGGAATAATGAATAAAAGATCAGCCAATCCAGTGACTTGATTATTGAATAGGGTAAAGGTATAGGTAGGAACGAAGACCCCGATACACGGGTTCCTGTTACATTATAACTGTTCACAATTGGTTATTTAAAGTATTTAAAAATACACCATCACGTAATTTAATTAAACTTATACTGGTAATCTGGTAAACTGCTTGCAAGCTCTGTTCAGTACGATGGTTACGAAACTATGAAGTTTACAGCTATCGTGGAGGTTCTAACGTCCTTGAGACTGGAACGATACGGCATCGTTACAAGTTTAACCTAAGCATGCTCTATAGATCACGGCCTAACTGAAAATACAAGTGTCTTTGTATGAAAATCTCAAAATAAAAGCTAGTTAAAAAACTTAGATTGCATCTAATTTTAACTTAGATAGATAGAGAGATCTTTATTTGATCACGAGTATCGAGCGCCTAAACGCGGATGCGTAGAAAAAAAATAGTTGGCATGCCATACAAATTCGCGTTTACGTGCTCGATGAATTTGATCGAGTAAAACACGCACTAGGCACTTAGAAGGTGGGATTCGCGTTATCTATTTTAATTTAGATATTTGTGACGGCGATGAATAAACCGTTCCGTCGAGTGGTCTCGTCCGCACCATCGCGCCGATGACATGTTTTATGCACTTGACAATGTGGTTTTGTTGAAACTAGCTTATTTACGCACTGGCGTGCAGTGCGGTTTTACGATTTTAAACCTTATTACTTTGATGAAGAATAGATTATCTTGATGGCAAGGGTATGGGGAATGATGAATGACGATGAAAAAAATGAGCTAGTAAGAGCAATACAACTTCAATATCTACGATGGTTTAGCCTAAACTGATTGAAGTTAAGGAAAAAATTGTAAGTATTTTTGAATGAATTTAAGATCCTTATTCTAGAAATCTAGAGCAAAGTCTAATATTAAAATAGGCAGTGCTGCATTAAAATCTATCAGTAACTTTAAAAGTAAAGACTTATGAATAGCAAACATTCCATTAAGTAGACACGTATGCATTATTTGAACTAAAGCGTTATACTCGTATCAGACTGCACTAGCATACAAAGTGTCAAGTCGTACCATAATGATTCTGCTTGTACCTACCATATTCCATTTTGGTCTCTGCCAATCTCAAAAGCAACAAACAAACACAGACAAAATAAAATACTTCGGTCTTTTCTACTGTTAAAAGAGACATTAAAGCGTTATTTAGCTTCGCGATGGCAAACTTAGTTTTTCCGCGAACGGTAAATGTTGCAAGGGCTCGTCGCAAGTTACAATTTGCTCTCTACGGTGGCTTGATGATTATCATTAGGCAGGACAGAGTCGAGTGATGTGCGAATAGTACAGGCATACTATGGTTAGGGCTGTCGGTAATACAATTATGTAATAATTACAAGAAGAAGAACCAGATACTGCTACTTTTACTTTTTCTTATTTGAGTTACTGTTTATTAGAAAATCACTTTCAAATATCATTCCTGGTTAAGTATAATTTATTAATTTCCTGTCAGTTTCGGTTTGCCTGATAAACCGCAATAAAAAATGGGGCAATGGGTTGAGCGAAGTACCAAACACTGACCAGATAACTTATAATACAAACAAGTGATTAGGTCACCTGATGCATCTAAAAATTCTGAAAAACTCAAATGACTATGACGATAGATATAATCAGGAATAACACATAGAAACCAAGTTCATTCACCGTATCACCAAATTAGCCACTAGGGAGGTTATTTAGTTTAATTAGTAAAAAAGTTCTGTAAATCCTAAGCGTTTGTCATTACTGTCAATAAACACGCTATTTTTCATTGCTTAATGACAAATGAAAACTGTAGTTAGTCATTAATGAATAAACTTTTTTTTTATATCATACTTTGCTACACATTGCGTCTTACCCAATTTTCCGACTGCCAACCCTAGGGCACCTAAGCCCGTTTCCCATGGCGATGAGAGACGCCCGCGCATTGTCTGTGACGCGGAAGAGCCGGCGCAGTATTGGCGAGCCCAATCGTAAGGGGTGCGTGGTGGAACCGTGACGAACGTATAGTAATGACCAAGTAGAGGACAGGAGACAATCGCGAGTAATGATTAGTGGTTAGACGTCATCAATTGTATAGTTTAAATATGCGTAAACGCTGTATAAGCGTTGTTCTTACAGCCTCAGACTTTATAACGGTTCCATGAACAGTCACTAATCAGTAGTTTGCCGCATTGAAGCTGTAGAAAGCCTTCTTAGGTTTGGGTACTATGATGTACATAACCTTTGCTATTAATGTAAGTAAAATTTAGCTTTATAAGTCAACACATTAGACAAGAAAAAAACAGTTAAAATTATTCATAATTCAATGCAAGTCGATATGTTTTACCTGCCAAAGCAAAAATATGCTATTCAAAGATGTAAACAGTTCAGTAAAATTTCAGTATGATCAAACAGTTTTAAACGAAAGCAATAACTGGAAAAGCCAAACGACCAAGGATTATTTTCTAAGCTGCATATGCTATTTATTACGAATCTAAAGTCGAGTATAGGACCTAGGGTGAAGAACCGGTACGCTAGCCCCAAGCGCAGAGAAGTGTCACATTAGATAACGGTCGCTAGAATCTAATCAGCCTGTTAGATATAAGATCGGTTTTGAACGCATTAAGCAGGGATATTTATAGGACGTCCACTATGTAAATCTTGAACTTCTTCCGTTATATTCTAGTCTGAAAGCTAAGGAAACGCAGTTATTTATACAAATTATTGCTATTAGTTCGTGGATAAGGTATCTTAATCCTGATAAGTGAAATAAAGTAAGAAAGTATATCTGTACTCCATATTCATTAGCAGGAGTGTTTTACCGTCTTTTTCAAATTTAGTACTTTCGAGTTAGGGATTCATTTGGACGAATTCGATAAAACAATTCATACGAATTAAGGTCTGTTTAGTTTCTATCTATGATAGAGACTTAGGACTTGTATTTTGATTCACAAAAAATGTTTTCAAATTATAAGATAAACTTACGGTTATATCTCAAATAAGATAGACTGACGCCAACATTGTTGATGGCAATCTTTTTGCCACTATCCAGTCTGGCAGGCTGAAAAACTCTCCCTTAATCTGTCGTATGTGCTAGACACAATAGAACAACAATACAATTCACCGTCGGCCGGTGCATCGACAGATGACCGATTGTGTCTAACACATACGATAGACTAGGGGACTAAGACCACGACGATCTCATTATGAGATAAGTCCTACAGTACAAAAATGCTATCGCAGGATATACAGTAGCAGCCGCTGGTTTCACCTTTTGTTTCCTAAAAACACACTTACCAGGCATGCAGACGCATCTGAAGGTGCCAGGATCATCCAGACATGACCCATCATTCCTGCAGGGATGACTCTCGCACTCGTTCACGTTGGTCTCGCATCTGGGGCCAGTGAAGCCGACAGAGCAGTTGCAGGCAAAGGAGCCTGGAGTATTCACACAGATGCCGTCGTGTTCACACGGAGAACCTGAAAGAGAGTGGTTTTTAGGACCTGGTTTTGCAAAACAATATACAATGTGTAAAAAATACATAATTATCAATAGACTTCTGGAACGTAAAAAAACCGCAAACTAACAAACGAATTACTGTAATCAAATGAAATTTGCTTCTGAATTCAAAACATGTTTCAACCAGTGGTTAATGCAAATGGTGATACCTATAGCACTCCATTTTTTACAAAGGAACAAAATAGCGGCAAAACTGTAACGAAAAGTGACGACAATTTCAGAAAAGATTGTCACTTCAAAATCAAGTCTTCTTTCAAATCTGTACGTCTAACACGCGTTGCCGCTTTAGATTTACACTATCGTTCGTAAAAAATATTGGGATTTGACATTGTCATGTCATGTCATGTCAAATCTCAATACAATTTTTTTACGCGAACGATAACGTAAATTTGAAGTAGCAACTCGTGGTAGACGTACTGGTTAGATTTGAGTGCTTAGAGACTCAATTGTTTACTGTTCTCTATGCTAAGAACCAATCAATAAATAAGATCATCAAAGTGAAAAGAAATAGGAGATTTGCATAAGTTTCCCTTCTTCCTTCATCACCGGCTCTTAATAGGGTTAACAAAAACCTTATTGCAAAATCTGTAATACTGGTTAGATTTGAGTGCTAAGAGACTCAATTGTTTACTGTTCTCTATGCTAAGAACCAATCAATAAATAAGATCATCAAAGTGAAATGAAATAGGAGATTTGCATAAGTTTCCCTTCTTCCTTCATCACCGGCTCTTAATAGGGTTAACAAAAGCCTTAGTGCAAAATCTGTAATCAATAAAGTTTTATAGGCAGATAAAACTCCATTTATAGGTTTATTTATAGTCACTTCACCGTGCCATGTTGTTGCCCTTTTACGATTTATTCTCAGAATTTCTACTCTTGATTGGACCATGTCAGACCTGGATGTTCTATTCTATTAAGAAGCAGATTGCTCTTGCAAACGGTGTTGATGTGTTTTTAAAGGCTTTCAATTACACTTAACGATTTCCTTCCAATATGTTTCGTTCAATTATTTGAGAAACGATATCTAATTAATGCAGACGCAAATGATCTACCGGGAAGTTTATTGAAAACTCATTTATTTTAGTGTTTTTAGAACTTGTAGAGTTGAAGTCAGCTACCAAGTCATATAACAGTGAGTTATATTAATTTCCGATTCCCAAAGCAGTAGACTTCCATAATTAAAATGATATTAAAAATTACGAAATGATATTTCCGCTAACTACGCCAGTCAATCAATAATACTCGTACATACATTCGGACCTCGTCATCTCGAGACCTGTACACTCAACTGCAGAAGCTTGCCTAGCCACCGTAAAAGTTCGTATGTACACTGCCAGCACAGCCTGACCTTCGCAGAGACACCCCAAAGACCGTAGTTACGTAGCTCTTCATAACATCAAAAACCGTTGAATCTGCCGAAAACATGAATCATCATACCCTGTTCACACTCGTTGATATCCTCGGAGCAGTCTAGCCCCTTGTACCCAGACGCGCAGGAGCAGGTGTAGGAGCCGTTGATGGGGCTGGTGTCACAGATCGCGTCGGCGTGGCAAGGGTTCGATGTGCAGGCATCGTCGAGGTGGCATAGTAGACCTGGGAAGAGATGAGGATTTTAAGAAAATACATCGGGCAAAGAAAATCCATGACTGGCCACGACTTTCGATTATGAACTAATTGTATTAGCTAATTTGACACAATTTTTAGTTAGGTATATCAGGCAGTGCCTGCCATCAAATACCTTTTGTGGTCAAAAGTGTTAATATCATTACACAACATAGATAACCTATCCAGTAATTGCTTACCATCAGGTCAGGCATTTATCAGCATATGATACACCTTCGCTTAACAGAGTAAAACTGATTTTTAAACTTAATTTTGTGGTGAGTACAGTGAAAAAATGGCCCATTTTCACTTTTAACCCATAACCTGTTTAAAATTGAACAAAAGTAACAAACCACAAGAGAAACTCGAACCTCGAGGCTTTGAGGTCTTTCAATGGCGAATATGTAATTAAGGACAATATACAAATAATACATCTTCTTAGTAAAATAAAATATTTTGGTTATTTACTTAATATATTTAAGCGTTAACTTTCATATAATAACCGAAGTTTCTTAATTTAGTATTGCGTAAATTCGTCTCAGCTACGAGTATACCCCTCTTCTCTGCATCCTTTATTGCGAAGGCACAAATCACACTCCAGATCAAGATTTGATTAATGCAACAGGTATTTGTATATGGCTGAAAATTTGTGGTCTTCTAGACTTTCATGATTTCCATAAAACATCACGCTGTCCACCAGAGAGAGCGGTAGAGCGAGGCCATTTTGACTGGCGATATAAAAGGTGAACTATATCAAAAGGATTATAAGATTGAAAACTTACCAGTCTTCCCAGGCGTGCACTTGCAGTAAAACGCGCCGACGCGGTCGATGCAGGTGGCGCCGTTGAAGCACGCGGCGCCGGCGCAGTCGTCGATGTTCACGGAGCACTCTGGACCTGTCCAGCCATTCACGCAGATGCACGAGAATCCGCCCACGGAGTTAGTGCATGTCGCTCCGTTTTGGCACACGAGAGGCCTGGGGAAGATGGGATTGGTTAGTTCGAGGTCTGTTAAATTGCAAGTCTTTTTGTTTTGTTCCGTAAATTCTAGTCTATTTGATAACGAGACTAGCCAAAAATTTTGATATATGGGGTTTACTAGTAGACACGATTGGAATTTGTGCGTCTTTGGTTGATCCGCATAACTGATGCTGTGCTAATTCAGATAACTTCAATTCATTCAAACTGAAATTTGAAGCTGCTTGAACCTTGCTCAAGACAGTTAAGCTCAAGCTCTTTCATACTACTCGTGTCCTCGATTTTGGCCAGATTTTGGCATATTGGTTGTACCACAAGTTCAGCACTCATGTACGTAACTAACTAATTTTGAGTGTGAGATGATTCGTCGTTTTGTAACCAATCAGTGACTCAGTGAACCTGAAGTCGGTATCGAAGTAATAGACGCCAAGATAGATTCCAAGCTTACAAACAAATCAATGACGGCATCTTTAATTTCATCTGTGATTATATGATTTACATAATATGGATCTATTTCGTTTATCTGGTTATTATATTTGCTAACTAGCTAACAAAATTGATGGGACACATTAACGAGAGTATTAAATTAAAAATGCCAAATTTACAATCTTTTCTCACACCAACGTCATAAAGTATATACATTTTACGAGCGAAAACTTGATTTTAATCGTAAATATAGACGACATCGTAAAAATTTTATAACGAATTCGATTACTTACTTTACTTTTTTATTGAGCAAACTTTGTAGTGGCAAGCTACGGCTGGAAATCCCAGATGAAAGAGTAACTAGGAACATTACATTATTACTTAAATTCATATTATTGAATGATAAGACTCGATCTTGGCCGGATTTTAAGGTTTTAAGCACTAACTTATTAGTGCATTTTAACAGGTTTTTTGCAAAAGCGTAATTTGGTGGCAGCATTTTTCAGATTTCTGATCGCGGCACGGCCTTTAAGCGCAAGGTCGGCTTGCGTTTACGCTGCAATTTAGGCTGAAATGCATTTCTAAGTATAAATGTTATTTGAGTACTGCCGTCAAAGAAAAAGCAAGAAGAAATTATTAATTAACAAACAACTTACAAAAAATCTGAACATTTAGAGAAATTTACAACGTATAGAGACAGTTGTTTATTGTTTTCTAGAATGTTCACGACCCGGTAACGAAAGACAAATAATTTGACAGAAAACCACCGGCAGCTGAACAAACAAACAATATCTAGTTTACATTTACTATTAATTTTAATTGAAATGAGCAGCTCTACATAATCTTCTGTAGATCAAGACCGCGCGCGGCACGAACCCGCGCTCATATCAGATCAAACACGTGTGTAGGTACTACTGCCAAAGCTGGCAATTGCCAAACTGCAATTTGCAAACTTTATCTTCGATTTGCGGCGGCCTTTGACCGCATTTAACCTGAATCGGCACCTAACAAGCATAGATTTTCGCACTGAAGAAGCTCATATTATTAGACACGCTCAAATTCTGTTTAGATTTACATTTTTATACACAAGAATGCAACGTTACATGTATTAAAATATCTAACCAGCGTCAAACAGAGTTATACCTATTTCAGAGGTGCACTACCAAATGTATTTATTAGGGGGCAGACTAGAAAACAAAGATAGAAACTAGAAAAAATCGACCTGATCCTGGGACTCAAGCCCGGATTCGAACCCGTGACCTTTCACAATCTGGGTGACTGCTATTCCAACTGAGCTACCGAGGCCGTTAACAGACCCGGCGACTTTATCTAGTGTATTTTACGTTGTAAGCCAACGTTGTTTCATCAATGTTATAGGCAAGCGCCTTATTTAACACCCGAAAGAAATATCGAGAGCTTGAGTCCCAGGGTCAGGTCGATTTTTTCTAGTTTCTATCTTTGCGTAGAAAACAGAGCATTGTTTAATGCTAAAAATAAATTCACTTATCCTAAAGCTAGTTTCATCTTAATCGAAAGTCAAATATTTGCAAAAATATTTCTTTCGGGTGTTAAAGGCGCTTGCCTATAACATTGATGACACAACGTTGGCTTACAACTTAAAATACACTAGATAAATTCACCTCGGTAGCTCAATTGGAACAGCAGTCAACCGGATTGTGAAAGGTCGCGGGTTCGAATCCCGCTTGAGTCCCAGGATCAGGTCAAATTTTTCTAGTTTCTATATTTGTGTAGAAATCAGAGCATTGCTTAATGCTAAAAAATAAATTCACTTTTCAGACTAGAACAGTATTGCTGAAGATACCTAGGCAGTAACGAAAATTAACTATACACAAGTGAACGACTCACAAGACAGTCTTCTTTGCACTGAACCATATTATACGAAATGATTAAACCATCGGATAATTAGAAACCAGAAGAAATAGGAAGTTATTGAGACATTAGCCAGATATTTACACAGTAAAATCAGTCATCCAACGTAGGTAATTTCTTTCATAACGACAATGTTACCTTGTAACTTACTTCACATTTGAACTTCAACCTCGTTCAACTTCAAAATAATAAAAAACTGCCATAAACGAACATGTATATTTCCAAAAGGGCTGTAAATCAAATGTGAATTTTATTTACGTAGCAAGCTTAATTTACATGTTACAGACGAACAGCGAATATTTTAATGTACTTATTTTGAATGCACTATAAAGTGAACTTATAAACAAAAGTGAAAGAACGATTAAAAAACAAAAGAAAGGCAATTGTCAAAGAAAAATTAACCCGCTGACGGCCAGATATTTCTTTGGCATAAAACCTCCTTGCCTTTTAAAAAGATAAAATAGCCAGTAACATAACTAATTTTGATTTAATGCACTGACAATACATATGAAATCTTAGTAAATATTGGGACACTTAACTTTATCAGCTAATTTATAGCTTGCCGCCCGCGGCTTCGCCTGCGTGAATTTTATTTTTATTTATACAATCTTTAAAAATTGTAGCCCATGTGTTATTCTGGTGTAAGCTGTATTACTGTGAAGTTTCATCCAAATACGTTCTGTAGTTTTTGCGTGAAAGAGTAACTATCATATTATATACATACGAAAGATAGAAAGAACCTTATTTATAAGTAGGCTGCCAATTTGTTAATAACTTACCTATCGAAATGGGCACTCTCTTAAGGCGGTAATTTGAGAGATTCAGACATACCCGTTTGAAGAATTGCCGCTATTAATTTCATAATATTTTCTCCTTAGTCGTTACCTCATTGCAGTTACAACAATTTTTTAATGTTGGGTCTTAAATATTCTAGTCAACAAGACTGCCCATCGCAATATAAAATACATAATTTTCCGTTAAAGAGTTACGCTTTTTCTTCTAACTTGTACCCCAGGAAACTCAGCACCGTAATTTAATATTTCAATAGGCTTTTGAATCGTAAATTTCAACCGATTGTCAATAAATTGTCGACTTTCAAGCCGTATTGACACTGCTGTGTGAAAATTTGCTGTTATAAATCGATCGCGTATTAAACGATCAATGCTAATGTTTGTAATTACTAATTAAAATAATATTTGACACACCAATCAGACATGTCTACCAATTCTAAATCTTGCGTGCCAAATGTAACTCTTAATTTGTATCTGCTTTGATGTCATTACCAAATATCAGATCATTCAACTGGCCTGTTGGCGCAATGGCAGCGATCCTGCCTTTAGCGCCGGAGGTCGTGGGTTCGATCCCCACCCATGACAAATATTTGTGTGACGAACATTTGTATTTGTTGTGTGTCTGGGTGTTATTATCTATTTAAGTACGTAATTAAAAATATTTAAGTATGTTTATCAGTCTCTGACGCCCATATTACAAGCACTGCTTAGTTTGGGGTCAGATGATCTTAGTGTGCATTGTCCCAGGTATTTATTATTTTTTTTATTATTATTTAACCTAAAACCTTTTTTTTTTCTTTTTTTTAAATACCTACTTCTTCTCTGATTACCTACTATACTACATCCGCATATAATAAAAATAAATAGTCTTTTATAAAACGTATGCACATGCAAACAGAATATTATTCAATGAACTACCAGATTCAATAGGAAATAACGATTCAGATTTTGCATCTTGCCGTACCCGACCGCGTTCACTAATGGATCTGAAGTAACTATCTGATCTGTAACAGAACACTGTGTTTACTTTTGGCTTGCAATAAGATACAAATAGAAGATCATCATAATTACATCGCCAAAATTATTTTGTGGTTCAGCTGTCAAACTGGTTAGTTATTAGCAAACGTTGGTAATTAATAATTCGTAACAGTCGTCCGCGAGACGGTGAGGGTCACAGCCTCTCTGTTACAATGTTACTGATACAGTTAATTTGTTTAATATAACGAAACGGATGTTGGAGTTACTGATCGATCATTAGTTATCCGTTCACAGCAAGACTAGGCAATCAATTGATGATTTAAAAAAGAAACTTCACTAGTTGTCCGTTTCTGCAATGAGTAGGATCGGTTCTGCCTATATAGTGCAAAAGACGTGAGATGATTCATCATATAACGTAATTTTATAAATTCATTAATTAGTTCATCATCAATCTGAGTGTTGGGTCAATGTGTTTACAAAATTGGAGGGCATTTTCTCAGTCAATGGTAGAATAATCAATTCTCAATCGAATAAACTTTTGTATGATACTCAAATTAAATCGAAATAATGTACGTTATCATAGCAATTTTATCTGGCTTTTCCATTTTATAAATGCATTGCCAATTCTCATATGCAATATTCAATAGATTTCCAGATTATTACTACAATACTATACTACTCTAATATGCTTATTATTTTGCATTGTCCATCACAGTACCAATACCAACTCCGTTTATTTCTAAATTCAAAATTGACGTTATGAAACTATGCATGCCCAGGCGCAGCTGCTCGTTGCACTTTAGAAAATGTCTGTCTGATTAATATATTAGCTATTGCTTCTCCCGACTCAACTGGGTTACGTCCATAAATTCGAGAATTTAGTCAATTTCACTGCGCTTGGAAATTAACCTAGACGCAATAACATAGAACTAGGCCGGACAATTGATGGTTAAATAGTTCGAAGTATTCTCCAAGTGATACGGTATTCCAATACGATACGACTTTATTGAATTTTCAGTAGAAAGTCGAAAAGGAGGAGAAGTCTTCCTAGCCGCCCTCACACTACTGACCCGCAAGATAGAAGCATCTTGCGGGTCAAGGCTTGTTTGGAAAAACTATTTCCAATTATGAAACATATAAATAAGCCATTTTATGTTCAGTTCAGTCTAACAATGAAGAAATGTGCACAGACCTTTTAAAATATTTCTATTGCATGCTGGCGATTAATTGTAATTTTTAAGAAATTAAACAGTACTTATTCAATCAAACTTCTGTTGGCAGAAAGTCGATGAAAATTAACTTAATTCAAGATCATGCATATTCGAGATTAGGGGCCGGATTCTGTTATTTAAACGCCAATGGAGTCGTAATTGAATTGTATGATTTTGGCGACTGATCCATACTAAAACTGTAAAAATCAGTTACATTTTCAGTTTTTCACGAAAACACGATATTTAATTACCACTCCATTGGCATTTCAATAGCAGAATTTGGGCTTAGGTGATCCCGAGACAAGAGTGTATCGCTAGTCTATCGCCAATCATCAAAATATGCCCAGACATCAACTGACAACGAAACAGGAACAATATTATTAAAGTCTGAAGAATTGTAATTTATACGAGTCTGTTTTGTGAGGCGAACGGAGACCGCGTTACTCCAAGGCGAAATCCTCTTCGTCGAAGAAGCCGTCGGCCAAGCGCGGTCGAGGTCGCCCACCAAAGTCGGGCGACACTTCCTTAGCCGAAAGCAAGGCCAAGCTGGCGGTGGCCAAACGGGCTTTGCTGTCGGCTGAGCTTGAGGAGCAGGTTGCTGCAAAAGAGCGCCGCACCCTACAACGGCTTAATAAAAAGAAAGCGAGTCAGGTGGACTACTCGGCTATGTCGATGGCTGACCTAGAGTCGCTCGCGAAGGAGGACGCCGAGGACATCATTGGCATTGGCAGCAAGTCCGGAAAGGTGGCACTCCGGAAAGCCCTTAAGGACCACGCTCTGTCCTTCCTCAGCGTCGCGTCCGAGATGGCAAGGAGGAGTGTCTCCGATGAGACTGCCGCCTTACAGGCGACTGTCAAGCGGCTCTCGAAGGAGCTCGAAGCCATGGCCAAAGAGCTGGCCGCCTTGCGGGCGGGACAGGCCGGCGATCCTAAATCGCCCGCGCGCAAATCGCCTCCACCCATCCCGGAGCCCATAATCCCAGTTCCGGCTCCAATGGGCTTGGAGGCCAGACTGGAGTCCTTCCTAGAGAAGAAGTTCGCGGAGGAGCGCATATACACTCGTGCCTGCTTTGCAGGCATCGAGGATCGCCTCCTCCCGGAGAAGAGGCTCCGTCCGCCGCTCGCACACGAGCTGAAGAAAATTGTAGTTGAGCCTGTAATTGATGCCGAGGTTTCTAAGCCTCCCCTACCGCCCAAGGGCAAGGGCAAGGGCAAGGGCAAGAAGTCGAGGGACCCCGAGGCTTCCACCCCGGTGGCTCTCAGCGCCCAGGTTCCGTCCCTCGGCTCCACCGCTGAGGCCCCTGTGGCCAATCTGGCACCTCAGGTGCCGATGGAGGAGGATGTGCTTCTCCCGTCGACGACCCTAGCCAATGAAGGCTGGAGCAAGGTCGTCGGCCGGAAGGCCAAGGCCAAGGCCAGAAAGGCGCAGGACCCCAAGGTGTCGGCCCCTGCGACCACTTCAGGGGCAAACAAGAAAGGGCAGGGGAAGAAGAGGGCGGGCGAGTCCTCCTCTGCCCCAGCGGCCAGTAAAGCCGCCAAGAAAAAACTGGTCTCCCCCCGATCCGCAGCTGTCGTCGTGACCTTGACGGACGAGGCAGTAAAAAAGGGGGAGACATATGAGACTGTCCTCAAACGGGCTCGAGAGGCCATCGGCGACGCCTCTGCCTTAGGTGTCACGCCGAGAAGGTGCCGCACCACTCAAACGGGCGCTCGATTATTTGAGTTCCCGGGAGCGCAGAGCGGCACCCAGGCGGACACCTTCGCAGAGAAGCTGCGTCAGGTGGTGACGGGTGCGGCCAATGTGGCCCGCCCAATCAAATGCACCTCCTTGCAAGTGGCGGATCTAGATGACTCCGTCACTAAGCAGGAGGTGGCTATGAAGGTAGCAGAAATTGGCGGCTGTCCGGTGGAACAGGTTAAGGTCGGTGAAATACGCACTGGCCGCGGAGGTGTTGGGACAATGCGCCTCCAGTGCCCCACCACAGCTGCCAAATCCGTGCTCAGCGCTGGCCGACTGGTGATCGGCTGGAGCTCGGCATCCGTTCGCGCACTTGAGGACGAACCCCTCAGGTGCTTCAAGTGCTTGGGCACCGGACATACCAGGCCGCGCTGCCCCTCCTCTGCAGACCGCACGGAACTCTGTTTCAGGTGCGGAGTCGAGGGACACAAGGCGAACGGTTGCACAGCCGAACCCAAGTGCGCTGTTTGCGCCGCTAGTGGCCGGCCAGCTGGGCACGTCATGAGGGGGAGCAAGTGCAATCCCCCTCCCACGAAGGGTAAACAGCCGGCGCTGACCAAGGCCGCCGCTACTGTTGGTGCCGGTCCTTCAACGGCACAAGATGGTGCAATGTCCGAATAATGAATCAGGTCGGACATTGCACATTCTTACAGGGTAACCTGAACCACTGCCGCTCGGCCCAGGACCTAATGTCCCAGACCCTGGCTGAGTGGCAGGTGAACATCGCCGTTGTGGCCGAGCCCTACTTCATCCAAGATCGCTGGTTCGGCGATCTGGATGGAGTAGTGGCCATACTCACCCGGCCTGCTCCGGATTTTCCCCCCCTTTCCTTATTGGAAAGGGGGTCAGGCTATATTGCTGTCTCCGGGGGGGATTTCGCCGTGGTGGGAGTCTATTTCTCCCCCACCCGGCCCTACAGGGAATTTGAGGACTTCCTCGACTCCCTGTCCGCGGTTTTGGGCCGATTGGCACCGCGGCAGCTGCTCCTCGCCGGAGACTTCAATGCGAAGTCGACGGCGTGGGGTAACCCGACCACGGAAGGCCGTGGTAGGGCCCTACAGACGTGGGCAGTGTCACGCGGCCTGTCCCTACTCAACAGGGGCAGGACGCACACGTGTGTCCGCTACAATGGTGGGTCGGTGGTCGATATCACCTTCGCCACTCCTGCACTGGCCGCCCTCATCACGGACTGGCGCGTGGACCCGGTGGAGACTCTTTCGGACCACAAATTCATCAGGTTCGAGATCTCCAACCGGGGTCCACAAGGAAGGGCTCCAAAGCCGGCGTCCCCATTCCCACGCTGGGCAATATCGCGGCTCGACCCACAAATGGCGAGGGAGGCTGCGTTCGTCCAGGGGTGGTTCTGCCCACCCCGACCCAACGTCGACGTAGAGGTGGCCGCGTCCCAGCTTCGGGACTCTCTGACCGAGGTGTGTGACTTCTCCATGCCTCGGTCTCGCCGCCCCGATCCCCGACACGCCGTATATTGGTGGTCGGAGGAGATCGCGGGTCTCCGGGATGCCTGCACTGCGGCCCGGAGAGCGTATACGTATTGTAGACGCCGGCGGAGGAGGGTCGACCCGTATGAGGAAACCAACCTCTACGAGGTGTACAGGGCGGCACGGGCCACCTTAAAACACGCCATTGGCCAGGCCAAAGACCGGGCCAGAGCCGAAATGCTCGAGAGTCTCGACCAAGACCCGTGGGGAAGGCCATATAAAGCGGCACGTGCCCAGCTGCGTCCCATTGGCCCCCCCCTGACCGAGACTCTCAACTCGGCTCTCCTGGAGCAGGTGGTCCGGGTTCTTTTTCCGGCCCGCCGCGAGGACATTGTTCCTCCGGCAATGCCTCCGCACCGTGGCGCGGCCCGACTGCCCGAGGAAATTCCCGGAGTCTCCGCGGAGGAGTTCGGAGCGGTGGAGTTCCGGTTGCGGGGCAAAAAGACGGCTCCAGGCCCGGATGGTCTGCCAGCCAAGGTTGTGGCCATAGCGGCTGGCCAAATGGGGGAAAATTTTAGGGACCTCTTCGACCGGTGTCTCCGGGAGAGGAGGTTTCCCGAGATCTGGAAGGTGGGTCAGCTTTGCCTCATTCAAAAGGCGGGGCGCCCAGCTGACTCACCTTCGGCCTACCGACCGATCATCCTATTGGATGAAGTGGGGAAGATGTTCGAGAAGGTGGTCTCTTCCCGCCTTCTCGAACACCTACGAGAGGTCGGTCCAGACTTGGCGGACACCCAGTTCGGGTTTCGGGCACGGCGCTCCACCATCGATGCCCTAACCCGTCTCCGGGAAATAATCGTGGAGGCTGAAGAGAGTGGGGAGGGAGTGATTGCGATATCGTTTGATATCAAGAATGCTTTCAACTCCCTTCCTCACACTACAATATTGGAGTCCCTGAGGTATTTCCGGGTACCCCTGTACTTGCAGGGACTCGTTGAAAGTTACCTCAGGGACAGAGTGATAGTCTACTCAGACAGTCTTGGCGCGATACAGCGCCACACCGTTGAGTCCGGGGTTCCACAGGGGTCGGTGCTGGGGCCGCTCCTGTGGAACATAGGCTACGATTGGCTTCTCCGCAGTGAACTTCTCCCGGGTATGAGCGTAATCTGTTACGCTGATGATACGCTCGTGACTGCCCGGGGGAGGTCCTACAGGGATGCGGCCCTAATAGCCGAAATCGGAGGAGACCTCGTAGCCGACCGGATCGGCCGTCTCGGACTCACGGTGGCGCTTGAAAAGACCGAGGCCATTTGGTTTCATGGGCCTCGGCAACCTCCGGCGCCACCTGACGCACGTATTGTGCTTGGGGGCATCAGGACGCCGGTGAAGACCGAGTTAAAATATCTCGGTCTGATTCTTGACTCTAGGTGGCAATTCCTACCCCATTTCCGTGAATTGTCACCTAGGCTGCTCAAGGCAGCCAACAGTTTCAGTTGGCTGATGCCGAACACTGGCGGTCCGGGGTCGAAATGCCGGAGGCTTTACTCCGGCATTTTAAGGAGCATGGCCCTTTATGGTGCCCCCATTTGGGCAGCGGCCCTCTCCAAAAAGAGGAACGCCTGCCTCCTCCGAGCGCCCCAACGGGCGATTGCGCAACGGGCCGTAAGAGCTTACCGCACCGTAAGCTTCTCTGCGGCCTGTGCGCTGGCAGGCACCGCTCCCTGGGAGCTGGAGGCGGGCGTGTTGGCGGCCGTGTACCGCTGGACGGCCGCCAAGAGGGCCGCGGGCGAACCCTTTTGCCCTGAAGAGCGGGAGGCCGTCCGCAGGGAGGCGTATGAAGGCCTGGTTCGGTTGTGGACGGCGGACCTGAGAGGTGCGGAGTCTGGCCGTCGAACACTGGAGGCGCTCGCTCCGGTCCTTGACCGGTGGCTCGAGCGACCGCATGGCTCCCTCTCCTACAGGATGGTGCAAGTGATGACCGGGCATGGATGCTTTGGCTCTTACTTGCACCGCATCCGTCGAGAGGGAGCACCACTCTGCCATGAGTGCGGCGCTGTGGAGGACACGGCGCACCACACACTAGCGGTGTGCCAAAAGTGGGCCCCACAGCGCAGTGCGCTTATTGCAAAGGTGGGCCAGGACCTCACTCTGCCCAGCATAGTGCTTGCACTGCTGGCAGATAAAGAGGCCTGGAGAGCTTTCGCCACCTTCTGTGAGGAGGTGGTGACTGCCAAGGAAGCCGCGGAGCGCGCGCGGGAAGAAGATCCCGACGCTGATACGCTCCGCAGGGCGAGGAGGGGGGGGAGACGGCGACCACCTGTTCGTCGCCTCCAACCTCTCCGTGGAGGAGGCCAGCTGGCGCGCGGTACGGGGGTCCCCGCGCCGGCATTGCACAGGCCTCCACCATCGCCTGGTAGGGACGGCTCGACACCCTCGGCTGTCCCTATCGACCCCTCCTCTAGAAGGGGGGGTCGCTTCCGGCCCGCCGTGTAGGCGGGCCCCGTCCGGGGGAACGCGTAGAAGGCTTCGTGCTACTTACCGTGCTCCCCCACTATGGACGATGAGAGGGAGTAGTAGGGTTTTTAGTCGGTAGGCCACTGGGCGGTTTCCTTTAATAGGAAGTCCCCCCAGTGGAGAGTCCGACATAACCCGTCCGCTCCCCGGTGGACGGGTATGCGTAAGGCATTTCCCCTACTTTAAAAAAAAAAAAAAAAAAAAAAAAAAAAAAAAAAAAAAAAAAAAAGGGATAGGCATACAAAAAATATGTAGGTAGTCATCTAATATGTTTCAGTTTTTTTTTTATATCGAAGGATGTGTTTCAGTTTGGCACACATATTTGCTACATTGCTTTCGGGGTCAGATTAATTTGTTGTGAGTTGGTCCAAATTTATGAGTTTAGTTCTTATTATGCTCTTATAAGTGGTGGTGAATATTTGGGTGTAACGTAACAAACATTAACTCAGTTCATACATCAAAAAGATTTTTTTCGTAAATTTGTCACAATATGGACCTTTCTGTCATGAAAATATGAATGTTTTCTTGTACAATTAACGTACAGTACATATTGAGTGTGAACTGTGGACCTAGTTTATAGCCTTAATAGAACTCGGGTTAAGCTATCAGTCAAACTTTAAATGTGTAAAATATTACTGCTCCTTTAAATAAAGAAATAATAAATGTATGTTTCCTTTTTTCCTATATAAATCGGCCTCGTCATCGCTTACCACCAGGCGAGACTGAGGCCAAACGCAAACCAATTTTAATAATAAAAAAAAACTTCTTGAACTCGATAATAATCCGATCTTATTCTAATTACGTGTCTGGCTCTGAGAGTAGCCGCGCCACACAGTTTTCTTAAGGAAACGTAAATCTTTTGACAAAGATATGCAGTTACATGAGATGTAGTATAAAGTATAAACCAGTTACATTTTACGATACTGCCCAATCAGAATACGATTCTCACACTTCTCTGCCTAGAGCAGTTCAAGCTTGGTTGCGAAGAACGAACAACATCCGTTTTATTACAATGCCCATTGCGTAATGATGTTAGTCAGAAATAACCTTATTTGGAAGTTGAAATTCAAAAAAAAAGGTACAAAATCATTGACATCAATTATGGCTTTCGGCGACTAATAACGACGATTGCCAGTGGGATTTGGTGAATCCCAATTGCATTTTGGCCCTCCTAGTTTAGTAAATTTTCCGTTCAACGGTCTAGTATTTAGTTCATTTATATGTTCACGCCTTTAGTTTTAATGAACAAATCGATTTGGCACTGTCAATATACTGAAAATGATTTTTTTTTACAGATTTGTTTGAAAAACTATGTTTTGAATGGGGGTGCTGAATCTGATCCGAAGGAACGCAGTTTTCGTAACTCTTCCTAAAAAGGTCTTTTTAATGCAGTTTTTTTTTAATAGCAATTACAATGTCCAAACATATTTTAATTAAGTCAGTGTCAAAATAGGAATAGCCTAAATTAAAAGTATAGTTAGGTATATCTTCAAGCAGAGCTTCACTGATTGCGATCGCCTAGCAATTTATTATAGTTTTAAAGCCCGGTGGCGGGCAAAGGGCCGATGATTTCTGAGCTCTCGATGATTGGCTAAGGTCAGCGATCATCAATCACTCCATCAGTGAGGACTGGGGGATGCGGCTCTTTGGATTCAAGAGCTTTTGCTGCATTTATAGCATTCAAGTCGTTTAATGACAGGGAATAATAGACGACTCATTTAGTGGTTAGTGCCGACTAAAACAGGGGTCGCAGGTTTAATTCCTGCACTAACATTTTGATGATCCAGAGATTTCTGCTATGCCTGCGTGCTTGCAATAACTTTTTATATTTCAAATAATAATAAATTACATCAATTATCGTTGATTTTTAGTACCTCCTTATAACATGAAACGTGTCAAGTAACCTGCCCTTAAATTCTCTATATAACTAGCAACTCCAGTCGATTGCTAGTCGCTCACATTTTGACAGGTTGTCACCCAATGACGAAGTAGTATTCGACGTCAAATAGCAAGAATCGCTGTCAAAGCCGCGATTTTCTTGCGATCGAAGTTAGTGAATAACCCCCCGAATTCATGTTTAGGATCAAAGACCTTTTTTACCAATACTGCCAAGCCTTGAAAGAATAAAGAACGCAAAAGCACAAATCCAATTTATAATACAAGTATTTGAAAAAGGGCTAAAACATTTTTTCAGTCGTAATTATTTTTAAAACCGTTGTAAATGATGACTAAAAATATTACTGCCATTGAGTTTCACCACATAATCTGCTCAGTCGACTCAAAGCACCCGGTAGCCACGTTCGCGCGAAATAACGAACCGCCTCGCGTTCATGACAAATTATTCGAGCCAATTTTGTCATAAAACTCAGAATCTCCACAATTTCCTACCACGGAATTTGTGAACGATAAAATTTAATAAACAAAAAGCGAGTGTCTGTAAAAGTTTAAAACACCGACCGGTTTATGATTGGGTGCCTTTATATTCTGGAAAGTTATGTCTCTTAAAAGTATCCTATTACCGTGCTAACAAAAGCTAATTGAAGAGCAAATGGTTCTCTGGTAATGAGCAGTATGAAAAGCTTGATTTTCCATTTGCAAATAAAAATCTTTACATTAGTTTGATTTTAATAATAGCTACTTAGGAATAAGCCTACCACTAATGCAATTAGATTACGGGTATATGATCCAAGATAAACTTGAAAAACAACGATGATATGTACAAAAACATAAAACGAGGCAGAGAAAGCACACTAATGCGACTTCAGATGTCTTGCAACTGGTTCCATCATTAACCGACGATCTAACCATCACGAGCAAAACAAACACGAATCTGCATTAACGATACTGATAAAAAAGTCTTCATCTACTCATAATCGAGACGGCAGTCGCATCATTTGTTACTGACAGAATGGTAGCTCCTACGCCGATATGGCATCCAATTCGGACGATATCGAATAACTATTAATCAATACCATTTTTGGTATGTGATCGCGTATTTATTTGACGAATTGATTGGACAAGTAGTATGTGAGCAGTTGTTCGTATTTCTAATGAAGAATAAAGTTTTTGATCCCACGCGTGAGTTATAATTGTCAATATGTATAGTGAGTACTTTCGCTTGTTGCGATTCAATTTATTTGATGGTTTGATTACATTTTCAGATAAACATTAAACTTGTCATGTTACATCAAACAAATAATCATTTGGTAATGATACAACAGAGATGGTAGAAGAACCTAAATATGCTTACAATTTGATTAAAGACTCACGTGTGTATTAAAGTATTATTATATAAATTATTCGTATAACGCCTCCGTGGTCGAGTGCTTTCAGAGCTCGGCCCGAAACCCGGTCCTAGGTACAATGCCCAGGTCTGGCAAAGTGTGTTTTTGAAATTTTCGGAACCTTTGCCTAGCAGTGGGTCAGTATAAAGCCTTATAACTTTTTACTTTTTTAATTATAGAATACTTGCCTTTACAAGAACTATATATAATAAGTATATTTGCAGTCTAGGGTGAAGTGGGAAAAATAGCAGCTAACAGCTAGTTACTGGGTAATTTTCTAGTCACTCCAAACACGACTGGCCAGTCAGGTCGCGGTAAAAAAAGACGAAATTACCGATTTAACAAGCGAGAAGCGACCGGTGCAAAAACTAGCTCTGCTCTGCGACACGTAGTAAATCTGCTAAGTAATTGACCATTTCTTTACTTTCCTGAGGTAAGAAAGTATTTTGCAATAAAATGTCGCACGGGTTAATTGCGAGAAGTTGTTCTTTTTGAGTTCTGTTGAGTGTGGTGTTGTTATACACTTTGAGTTTCTACGACTATGCTTGTTCTTACCTCTTTTAATTTACGTTAAAATATAAGTAATGTAAAATGTAAGATATTTTTGGGTATCTTAGAAGAAGCAGCATTCGGTCACTTATTTCTAAACCTCTATCACAGAATTTCGGATTTATCACAGACCTAAGTAGGTGTTTATTTTTAGTAATCACATAACATACCATCACGACTTTATCCCAAACGGGGTAGTCAAGGCAGGTGACTGTTGCCGTCATGGTGAACGGAACACTCAGAAGCCCACTTTTCACCAATGGTATTAGAACCCAACTTGGTAGGTGGTGAGCCTTCCGCCGCTATCCGGGTTGATTTTGTTTTTTATCGATGTTGATGAAACAATAGCCGCTTTCTGGGCAAGTCGGATTTAGCCCGTGTTCTTGCCGACACGAAAGAAGAAGAAGAAGATGAAACAATGAACACAAAGATTTTGGTTCTGGCCAGATTTGAACTCGGGCCACACGATCCGCGATCCGAGTTGGAGTGCTTAACCAACTAGGCCACGACGCTCTAGTAATCATTTCTTTATAATTAACCTCTGCGTGGAAATCATTAAGTAATCAATTAATGTATTTAACTTATTTATATCCGTGTCGCCTCATGAATAAACATGTGCCTCTGAAATCACGAAGTAAGTGGCTTAGTGGTATTTAAAGCATGTTACCGAAAATATTTGAAGTTGTGTATTGCTTCCAAAGTATTTTAATTGTGGTGTTTTATCGGCTTGTTCATGTGAGTTACGCTCACTCCATAGTGATCCATACGTCCATACGCTTACGAGCTCAGTAGCTTACTAAGGAATAAATTGATTTTATTTCAAGTTGTTAACACATTTTAGGTACATGGTAGCAAATGAGAAAAGGAAATCTCTAGATTGCTAGTTACGAGTGCTAAAAAATTGTTCATCACCGTCAAAAAAAATCTTACAAAATATTTAAATTTAATGGAACTAGATATATCGATTTCAATTTTCAATCGTTTATTGCGTGTCACCTTACAATTTTAAGATTTTAAATATAATAAGGTATACATGTGACGCCCTTTAAGGGCATGGCAAACATAACTTATACTAAGTAAATAATACATGTACAATTTGTTGAATATAATAATGACATCGAAGTATTACGACCACTTGATTTCATAGGTCTTCGTTGAAACTGTCATCAAAAAATTATGTTAAGCTATAGTAGCCCTTACCTATTAAAAGTGTTTTCAATGCTTTAGTGAAGAGTGGAGGCTCTTGTATGTTTTTTATTATATTAGGTAAGTGGGTGGACTAGACGAGACTAATTTTAATTTGGAAAAGGGTAGGGTTGGTGTGTATCAATACACATAACGCGCTATTCATAATTTAATAACTATTATCTCAACTTAGTTATTAAACCTGTATCTCAAAATAGGACTGCGTGCTATGTTTGTGATGGTAGAGAGCCATTCTAGACCAAGCGTGTTCCAGTCTGACCCTTTAGAAAGTACACATAAAGTACAGCCTGGATTTGAACAGGCCCTCTGATTGCGATCAAAACACTTAACCGTTTTTTGCTGGACGTAACGAACTCTAACGAGAATCTAGGATCTTTGTCGAACATTTTGTCATTAAGGTCGTGTATGGTGACACTGTAATATCGTAGGGAGAACATGCACTGCACAATTCGAAACTTGAATCAAAGCTGTCATTGTGATTAAGTTATCCTTATTTTATAAGAGTGGCCTTTAATCATGAATATTTTTTACCGAAAACAGCGATTTAATGGCCTTTATAATAATAAATAAATAATAATAAATACCTGGGACAATGCACACCAAGATCATCTGACCCCAAACTAAGCAGTGCTTGTAATATGGGCGTCAGAGACTGATAAACATACATAAATATTTCTAAATACATACTTAAATAGATAATAACACCCAGACACACAACAAATACAAATGTTCGTCACACAAATATTTGTCATGGGTGGGGATCGAACCCACGACCTCCGGCGCTAAAGGCAGGATCGCTGCCATTGCGCCAACATAATTAATTTTTTTATTCTTAATAATCTAAAACTTCCGGGGTCTCAAATATTTTTTCTTAATATTTTTAAAATGCTTCTTCATTCAAAACCTAACCTGAATATGATTAAAGTTGCAGACAGTGTAATTCAGTGCATTCAGATTAGGTTCTTCAAAAACTTGAAAGAATTTAACCATCATAATTATCTATGAGCAACTGTTTAAATATTTGTCGATCACTTTTACATAGGGTACAACAATTAATTTCTTTTACTATTCTATAAAATTAATCGTTTACCATAAACTATTAATATTACCACCAGCCCGGTACGAGACCGCCTGCAGTCACCTTTCGAAACCGAACATACAACAGTTAGTACTTCGTCTAATTTGGGGTTAAAGGCATTTATTACGTGAACAATAAAGTTTATAATACCGTAATAATAGAAGACAGAGACTTGAGGTAATTTGGTCCGTACGCATTTTAACCGCTTGCCGTTGTTTCTGGGCTCTTATTTTACATGTAATACCTTTTAAGAGGTCAGCGGCTTTATTGTGATTCCTGCCTTGTTACAGTGCAGGGAAAGGCGAGTTTAGCTTGTGATTGTTTCCCATGGGATAGTGTCATACTATCCGAATCGTTCGCTCATGAAACGCAACTGATAAATGCGTGCCCAATATCGGGTTACGTCTCCTGTTCTTTTTTTATTTGGTACAAGGCGCTGCGTCTGCGCCCCAAGATGTTCTCTTTTAGAACTGTATTGTTATATTTGTTTTTTATAGCAGCAGTTTGAATGAATGTGTACGTTTTTTCAAGTGTAATACAGATAGGATAACTATGCGTGATGTTGTATAATTCAGACTTTGTTTTATAAAGGTACTTAATTCTATCATTTTAGTATTTCTACCGGACTCTTGAATGATAGAATAAAAGTAAGAACTAAGAACTTTAAATCATCAGTGATGAACGAATGTGAACAGTGCTGAACGAATGTGATCTCGACACGTGGTTCCTGCTCAAACATAGTTTGCAAATTCTTAAGTGTGAATAGATAAAAGCATTTGATGCTATTAAATGATTATTGAGCTTGTGACTGACTGTCTTACACACGACCATTAGCTAACAGTTAGTGGTGCGGCGGTGCAGCGCACATGGTGGACGATGGTTAAGTCTTGAGAGGTAGCGAATACAACAAGGTACTAGAACAAAATACGCAGAAAGGACAGTTTGAAAACAAATGAATCAAATGAGAACTTCATTTGGTTCAAATCAAGATCGGAAAACTTTTTTTAAGGAGTGGCACGTTTTGTTCGCAGATAGAGAATACTCTCGACCTTTTTTTAAAAAAAATCAGTAAAGGTTTCATTAACTATCGAAGTTATATATATGTCTGCTTTCTGAAAAATTGCAGAATAACTTTCTTTCTGCCCTTCTAAGATTTTTAAGTAACTTTTAAAACTGGTATTTTCACCATCAAATTTTTTAACTAGAGTAGTCTCAAACAACTTGTTTATGCTTTGTGAGATTGTCTCAATATTCTCTAGTTTTTGCCTTTATTTTTAAACTCAGTAGCAAAACAATCATATATAATAAAATAATCATAAACGTAAGCTTGTTTCTTGCACCACGAGGCCGTTGACTCGAGACTTACCCGTAATTAGCGTCCGATACCATGTTCATATGATGATACGAAAAAACTAACACAAAAGCACGTATCTTTCCTTATTTGTTGTATATCCTTTGTAATTCTTTATCGATAAATTCTTTTTGCAGAAGGCAGTCTAGAACTGAACTAGGTAGCGCTATTATTGATGTGCTATAGATCTGATGAAGTATATTTATCCTAGCTACCGTCAGTGAGTATAATATGAAAAATTGAGTATACATGACCCTTAAAATTCAGAATGTAAACGAACCTAAACCTTTTGTTATGTGAGGTGGACAAAATTTGATTACTTAACACATAAAGATCGAAACAATAGCATTTATAAATTTTAGTCTTTCTACTAAAAGTATCTTGAAAGTATTTGTTTTAAAATGAAAAAGAGACAAAGCAACTTCTACTATGTAGATTTTGTAAGCGAGATAGCAATAACTTACGAACGAAACTTTGTATTACAATATTTTTATACGATAAAAGACGGAAGGTAAAAAATATGTATCCTGTTATTTTTTATTTTGAATCCTTTTAAAAACAGGACACAGCAGTCGTACGCGTGCGTCCAAGATGGTATTCGATATCGTATTACCAAAATCTGTGCCGTAACTATTATCTGCCGCATCTCGTCCAAATAACGGCTTTGTTTGCCCGAAATAAAGCATAATTTACTTCGAAGGTTAACATCGAAATTTCGCCAAAAGATTTATCCAGCGATCCGTTCCAGACTTCATTTTAGAGATGCCAAGTTAATTGGGCTACGATTTGGGATCGATATAGGTCTTTATTTTTTTAGATTTAAGGTTGAGATTCAAGTTGTGTGTATGATGGCAATCAAAATTTAGCTGTCGAAAGAATATGTGATGCAACCAATTGGCGAGACTTAACTGTTTCGGCTCATTTGTAAAATCGGCGCCGAGTTTATTGTCTTCACAGGGTTTTGAGTGAACAGATTTGCGAAAGATTTGATGATAGTAATTTGATTTCAACAAACATTTTTAAATGTAAGTAATCAAGCTCATCCCTGGGAAGACTGTTTTTTCTTATATCTTACGAGTGAAAGAACCTTGCATAAGTGCTAAACATTCTTAAAAAGGTTCAGAGCAGCAGTCCCGCTAATGTAAGGGCATGAATATAGAATTCATGTTGTGTATCAATCCGATCGAAAGACCGGTGACCGGTATGTGTATATAAATATTTTGAGAAGTCTAGACTCACCTCAAAGCGCACTCATCGACGTCACTCTCGCAGAGGGAGCCGGTGAATGTGGGCGGACATTCGCAGGTGTAGGTGTTTAGGCCGTCGACGCAAGTAGCGCCGTTCTGGCAGAGGTGCCCAGGGCAGTCGTCGATGTCGATCTCGCAGTTCTGCCCTCGGTATCCTGTGGAGAAGATAAATGTTTGATTATCGACGTTCGGTGAAGTGAAAGAAAATTTCATTTAAACAAAATCATCAAGGAGTACATCAAAGCTTTGACATAGCTTAGAGAACGCCTTTGCTATTTCAAAGGCCTTGTCGTTTCTATTTATTTGCAAGTAATTAACCATCAAGTAATCCATTAGCTCTAACTACGTGTCGAAAGCTTTAACGCCCGGGTTGGCCCGCACAACGGTCTTTACATCTTCGATTAGCAGCTAGAGTTTCATTTACATTATTAGGAACTGGTGTGTTCCCACGTAGTACTCGCACATGTGTTGAAAGATTGAATTAAGACAGTGTTAATGTGTTCAGTCTGTAATGGCAACAAGACTTCATAATTCGTAGGGATTATTGAAATAAATGCAATCACAAGGTCAACCGTTAAATTGAAAAGTATTTATAGCTTTCAGAACGCTAAATTAGTATCATTGCCAAGTTTGGGAGCTAAAGTTCCCACGAGCACCACATGTGTGGACCATAAAATCGTAACAGCAACGAATCTTTCAGCGCAATTTTTTACCATCTGGCGGGGAATTGTGTAAATATTTTGGTGATGAACACCAGACGCCAGTTTGAATTGCTGGTGATCTGTTTCAAGGCACGTTAGTGAATGAAGAGGACACGATTTGTTAGGAGAAGAAGAAATAATATTCGCTTCGCGTATTAAAACTTTATACAACACAGCCTTAATCTGTTCGTTGGTACTCATTTATGACTTGCCTTGATATTATGATGACAAGGTGTAGATTGTAGAGATTCACATTAATAAAACTTCTGTGAAGAACGTTTTCCCATCCATCAATCAAATCCCGAAAAACTTTAATTCGATACACAGATTCTTGTTTAAATTTGAATTATTCATGCAACGGATATACACACACAAATATACACTGCGATCCGGTATTACGAAAATCGTATACAAATTTGAATCGACACAATACAATAGATTTACATGTTGTTCGGAGTGGGAGCATCACTTCGATGCCTCACACAAACCTTTAAGTCATTTTACTAACACTTTAAATGCGGAAGTATTTAGTCATATTTTAGACAGCTTAGAGCCACGTGTGAAGAGATGTCTCAATAATGTTTTACATGTGGTGTTCTAATTTGGTCATAAATATAATACAGCGACTTAAAAGTGCCAGTTATTTAAGAAAAATATGTCAATTAGAAGAGTATTTATTTTCTTTTGTCATAGTCAGAAATATTTTAACGAATAATAATATAATACCCAAAAAGAAAATAGAGATTACAAAATGTACTAACAAAAGAGTTTAATCATTGGACTGAGCCGATAAGTACTATCTATTTATTTTATTAAAAATTTACAGTTTTAGTATTTTATATTGAGTCAATTAGATGTGACGGTTTAAAAGTACAATTAACAAGTCATTTTAAATAAAAATATTCCTGACTTGACTGAAGCTCATGAATTCGTGATTATAATATAAAAGCGCAAAAATTTAAGACTTTTTAGTACGCACTGGAGAGAAGGTTTACTACTGGTACAGTTGTGGGTATATGATTCTGTCGTAAAGAACTTCAGTCCAAATAAATAGTAACAAACCAATATATATAACTTATTCATTACATCATCAGACGAAAGTCCATGAAGGAAACATAAAAATTCAAATCGATGAAAACGATGAGAACTATTTTAAGTGAAACCCCCAAACTCAAGCATCACATACAGCCAATAAACAAATATATCACCATGGGGTGTTAATCAAGTGCCCGTTCATTACCGTTCCCACAGTTCAAGCCGTGACGTCAGCACCAGACGGAGCTATTTTAAGTGATAACATATTTGATGGATTCAATGTCCCCTTAGGGTAAGAGCCTGATGAATAATAATGTCTTGGATGGTCTACCCAAAATAATTAGACACACGGAGAACTAGCTGTTTCATACAGCACGCGGTCCTATTCTAATTAGTGATGCTACACACAAGGAAAAATTTCGCTTCATGAATCATAGCCGATGAAAAAGTTGAAGAGTATATTTTAGATTGAGTACATAAATAAGTAGAAGCATGTGGTGAAGTTTTTCGTGGGATATTATAACGATCCTGCGACATAGTTATGACTAACTAACTAATCCTTTGTAAAAACAGAGCTAAGATCTTTTTTGATGTATTACTCTCAGCTAACTTTTCGGAGCTTGAAATACCTAAATCCAGACAATAGTTGCACATAATGTACATAAACAGCTACCTATCTAGAATTATCAGACATTTCATTCGCAGCTTTGAAAAGTTTACTGACTTTCAAAGATCTCACCTAATAAAACTTTTCCGACCAAACTACCATCGCCTTTAAGAGTAAACACTAACAAATCAAAAGCAACATAAATTACAAAGTGTTACACCATAAGATAGAAAATAAGAAAGCTTCCCAGAACACTGACACAGTCATCACCACAATCTAGCTTTTGCAATGATCTAGCACCGTTTTGCAAGGCTTAATGAAGCTAATGAAGACGCGCTGTGCCGGCGCACCGCGGACCACATAAAAATGTGACGTAACGCTCTTTCGACAGGCGACTGTTTTCGCGGTTCTGCGAGCGAATTACACGGCAAATGAATTTGATGTGAGATCTGTTATTATGTCCAAATGTTAGATTACGCATTGGTGGATAATGTCTTGGGAGATTCACTGACATCCTCGTGCTTCAACTTGCACATAATGTGAAGCCGTTTTCCAACTTTCCCATTCTTCACTTGGCCTCTTTTTTGGTAATACCACAATTAGGGTAATTCAACTTATTACCAGTATTAGTTGATATTGTTTAATAAATTAAAATATTAACTTTTAAAACTGCAGTAATACAAATATGGCCTGTTAGTCGCAAGATATGAATATGCTTTCAAATAATCATACACAAACTTTAGGGAACTAGCAAATGCTTTGCATATAAATCATGACCACTATTACGACGTTTGAATAAAAACAGAGACCTATAAATATCAATGTAAACATTATTTATATCCGCGATAGTTAGGCTAAGTGTGGCTTTCGGTTGAACCGAGTCGTGGTCGCCCCAGGGCAGGAGCCATGGTCGACTTTCTGGGCAGAGAGTATGATAAATCAGACAGACATGCAACGCAACACGCGTGAGGCAGTGCCTACCGACACGTGATGTTAATTACCTAGCAAGTTGAAATATAGTGCGAGATATTGTTGCTGTCGAAAAAACAAGGCTTGATAAACACATCCTATGTGTTGAGAAATGTTGATAGACTCATACGTACTTATTGGATACATATTAGTCTGGTGTATCAAAACTCTAGTTAAGACTTACGTATCTACAAATGAAGAGTGGATGTTCTTGACAAAAATGCTCCTTCGGGTGACATCAAGGTCGAATAGATATGATAGTTTAACAAAAATCTGAAGCTTGCATACAATCCTACGAAATTTCATTCGCCATTTAACTCACATGATGACGAGCGACGATTTTAAACATTCATGATTAAGCTAAAATAAATTTTATAAAATTTAATTCTTAGTTGTTCTTTGTTAGAAAAAGATTATCTTACTGAACTAGTAAACTATACTTAAGTGTGTAAATGTTGTAGATAATGGACTTAGCTTTAAGCGTCGTTGTCTTGTTATCTTCTTTATTCTAGATAATTACAGTCTTACACTTTAAGCGAACACGTGTGAAATCAGATTAAAGCTAAACAGACCAGTTTAAATTCAAAGCAAAAAAACTGCAGTTACCGCACCGTCCACAAACACAAAAAAAAATTAATTATTTTTTTTCCTTTTATCATAATATTAACTGTTGATAATTTTTTTAAATTATTAAAGTAATGTATAATGAGTCCAAAATGTCTAAAATAAATTATTTTATACTTATTAATTAAAATAGAATAGCTGTAAAGTAATGCAATACTGCTTACTTACACCAAGCATTTATTTGACCAATATACAATGAGGTGTAGCAGATATTGTCGTATTTCTCATAAATATAAACCACATGGTACTGATAATATCATCGCAGCTTAAGGGCACCATTAAAAACGCTCCGCCTGTTAGGTTGCCATGCGGTTTGATGACAGTTCCAGAAGTTATTGAACACTCGAGCACTTAAATAATATTTAAGATGTGAGGTAAGCTGTCGCAGTTCAGACTGTCTTGAACTAAAGTAGTTTGTACAGTATGAGACCTAGAAGCGAACCTTGCGAAACAACCATTTATATTTCTAGAAAGCTTTGCTAATAAGTTGCGTGTGATGGCATAATGAAACGAGTACCTACTTAACTTGATCACCATAAACAATAAAAAATTGCATGAGAAACCCTGCAGAGAGTACTATACCAGCTACTAAATAGCTACGTGAGACTTCAAAGAATTGCGTTTACGCAGGAAAAGAATGAATACGTGCATTTGTACGTTTAACCCAATAAAGCGTTCTGTAATGATCGCATTACGCGCAAGTAACTTAGCACAAGCAAAAAAGGAGTCAGACTGCTTACTATATACGCAATGTGTATGGAAGGCTACCCTAATATGGATGTTTTATCAGGGAATTTAAATCGGCATTAACATCCGTTTTATCTCCAAATGAGCCAGTACTAACAGTATAAAACTGATTTCCAACATTTTTGAAATAAGTAAAAACAATCATGCGAAATAAATGATTACTTCAATGCATTTCTTAATGTATAAGACAAAGCCAGCCAGCCGAAATATGGCAATTTTTATCAAAACTGGTCAAGTTTCAGAATGATACTGTAACTTTTAAGTCCTACATTTACTTAATATTAGTTCGCATTATCTGAGTTAATAACATTTCCTGGTCATTGATTTATTGTGCTTGATAACTATCGTGGCCATACTTAATGGTGGCCGCAACCAGCTGTCACTAAGCTTATCCGTTAGAACGGCAGCCAATCAATGACTATTAGAATTATTCCTAAGTTATTACAGCTAGCAAATTACTGACCTGTTGGACAGTCGCACTCGTATCTCAGCTGGTCCAATGGAGTACATCGTCCTCCGTGGAGGCACGGGGACGGTTCACACGGGACGTACTCCGCGTCGCAATCACGGCCGGTGTAGCCCGGCTCACAAACACAGGTGTAGGAGCCGTGGGTGTTGAAGCACCGTCCGTGGTGGCAAGGGCCTGATCCGCTCGAACATTCGACCACGTCCTCCGTGCACCTAGTGCCGGTAAAGCCAGGTGGACAGGCGCAGGAGTAGCCGGCAGCGGTGGTGTTGTCGGCCACGCAGCGACCTCCGTTGCGGCAGGGTTGGGATGCACAGTGATCTTCGTGGGAGCATTCAGCACCTGAGAACAAAGAATAAAGTGCATTAGCCTTGTAAGATAAGAGTATAACAAAAAGTAAAAATTAGAAATCTTTGAAAATAATATACATATGAGATAGAACTAAATTAAATAATAAATTACTTTTTTTATTCAGATTGATTAGACTTTTTAATTAAAGAGTAAACATGAAGAGGAACTATACTTCTTATGGTTTTTCCTAATAAATAACTAGATTTCGGATTCAATTATATTAATGGTTCACACGTTTTAAATCTTAAAATCGCCTTTAATTACATGATCCTATCTGCGATTGGACTGATTTAATTAATATCATTCCACAACTATTTTCATATTATTAAAAACACATCAAATATCTAAAGCTGCGACACTAGTATTATTTAATGTGATTTTAATAAACTTTTATACAATTTAGGCTGATGAAAAGGCCAAAGATATTTAAAAAAGTACCAACGAATCACAGAAACCTTCATTTACATAACAGGTGTGAAATTTCTAAGATGGCGTTAGGAGATTTGCATTAATACAACATAATAAATAGTGCTCAAGAGTCATTTTAATTGTTCATCAAGAAAAGTTGTTAATTTAAATCAAAACTCTAATGACAGAACGAGTTAAATCAGTAAATCAAAAATAACATAAATTTGCGTTAGTGCCCCATAATTTTGGATCTATTTAATATTAAGCGTTTTAATTTCGTAATAGTATCAAAAACATGACAAAATACGAAAAATAAATACAGGCAAATGTTTAGCGCTTTAATATACCTACTGAAGATTTCTCATAAAATAAATGAAATTGAACCATTTTCTAATAACATTTAGATATATCAGTCGCAAAAAATGAAAACCAGTTTAACTGAACTAACGTGTTATGATGAGACTTTTAAATACTATTACGTGAAATCAGTTCAGTACCTACATGTATTTCGTAACACGTTACACAATATTTTTATTTGGAGTAATATAGTTTTACCTAAAGACTGTTACAGATCATAGACGGATTATGAATCTTACATAATCTGCAACTACTTGCTAAACAGGATCAACATAAATTGGCTAAAAAAAACTTAAGTACTGAAGACATGCCAAAAACCGTTTCACATCAGAGGATTTAGTTTGAAAAGCATGAAGGATCACACCTTAATCAATGCGCGTTGCAGCGTTTGGCAAACACAATATTCGTCATCAGTTAAATAGGAATGCTAAGCTGAGTAATCGACGTGAACTAAACGACATCAAGAGTTCAGTTTGATTGGTTGAAACGAGCTCAATTAATAATACGGTCACCATTTCGATCTTTTTGCAAGATTCACGCCTCGTTTTAGTGGTTCTGTCAATAAAAATGCCAGTCGGTCTTGGAATCTTTTGATCTTTTTCTTTGTAAATTAGTAAATAAATAATAACTATATAGAATAAATAATAAGTAAATAAACAATAACTATAAACGCTACCCAAAATTTGAAACCGATAGATAGCTTTTCTACGTGCGTCGATAAGCAGCCGAAACCGACAAATAAAGCAAAGATGTCACTAAATGAGAGTCGTCCATTATTTTTGCATGGAATTATATAAATGATTAAACGCAAATAATCGAAACCAACGTTTAAAAAGCAAATTCAATGAAACCTACACAACCCGATAAAAACTGGAACTGTAAAAACATTTGGTAGCTTATGAAACCAATTTTGATAGATGATTCTTATAACATACAGATAACCACAAAAAATATTACAGAAATGTGAAAAAAGAAGCACAAATGATTAAAATTGATCATTCAAAATCACCAAATCTAACAGCATGATAGACAAGTTTGCACAATTGCATCCAAAACAGAATTAAAAAGTTAACAACATTGAAAGACGGTATTCAAGAAGCTCAAATTGCTCCGACTTTCTACCAGCTTTCTCCGTACAGCACCGGTCTGATATTGTGACTGTGATAATGGCTAACAATCCTTGAAGTATGCATGAGATCAATTATACACTCTCAACTGGTAGAGAAATATAAATTGTTATCAACGTGTGAAATATGTGCAAGAGTGAACATTTCGACAAGAAACTAATAAACTATTTTCTGTTCAAAATTAGAATACTGATGAATTTAAGAATCAATAGAGATACTACTACATAGGCTAGGTGTTAACAAGAATCAATGACTCAATAAACAAAAAAATCAAAATATCAATGTTATTCAATCACTAAATGCGTTCATCAGTACATTTGTAATCATTATTACGAATCGCGTTTTATTGCATAAACCAATAATTATGCATTAAAAAAAAAGGTTTCGTCAAATCCGAATATATCTCGGTAAATACTGTGCGCTAGTCTAAATCTATCTTTAACCTCTAGAGTTCAATTAACCTAAAAGTGCAGGTAATTTTGCTCTACAGAAGATTATTTTATTCATAAGAAACTTTATGGATGATAAGTCACTTTGCGTTGAAGAGAACTTGTATGATGCAATTACCCCATAACTTTATACCGCCTAGCTTCCGTTGATTACGCACATTACACTTTTGATGTTACCGTCTCATAATGGTTACTATTAAAAGTGATTGGATCCTTAGAACGGTTCTAAGTGGGATATAAAAATGATTAGGTAAATACAAAAAGACTTTGCTATTATCATAATATTATCAACTTTACTATAACCAAGATTGTTTTTTCGTCTTATTTCATATTCTGCATTTTCAACACCAACGATGATATATTTGACACACATTCTTAGTTCGTTGTCGTTTCAACCTTAACTAATGCATTAATTGCGAAATAATCTTCCTTCCTGTCACTAGAATATCTCTCTAAAAAGCCATGATAAACAATTAACGAATTCTCATACATCGAAGCATAAAAATTGAAAGCTGTTTTTTTAATTACCCTACTAGACATACCAGTTGGCAGATTCGGCTCTATTTGGTAATTGCACTTGAAGTTTACAAACTCGAGTCACTTTAGACTTTATAACTTTGGAATCAAGAAACAAATTATGCCCGTGAGGGACAAACACGGAAATGTAATGGAAAGGAAGTGTTCGAGGCGACTTTCCAAAACTAATACTTCTGTTCATTCTCACTTGTCAATGACATTTCTAGATAAAGTCCATGTGAAAAAGTATAACCGCCTGATTTATGCAACTTTGGAAATCGTTTAAACTTCTTCATTAAAATAATGGAGAAGTGTAACTGATTTTCAAAGTAGGCCAACCATTTCATTATAATAAAAATAGGAGTAGATTAGCGAAAACATACCGAAACTATTTTTTATATTCATTTGCATCTCGGCAGGAAGGCATACGAACGTTGCATACGCTGTTGTATAAATAATACAAACTCAGTTTCGTTTAGGTAATGATATACGTTACGTTTAATTATTAGTAATCACGTTTTCTATTACAAGGCTCTTCTATATATAAATATTAGTATATAGTATTTGCTTCAACTAAATCAGATATAAATGATATAATAATAAATAGGCAGGTAATTGCGTCATCAGAAGCGTTCCTTTGATTATAATTTACTTCAAGTTATAATACCACGAGTTGAACATGAATGAAACACCTGTGTCTTACACATGCATCAGAATGTTACCATTGACGGATGTTAATAAGCTACAGACAGATAGATAAACGCATAGACAATTATCCATAAAGCCATTGTAATGATATCAACTTGTCGTCGCTTGTGCGAGAAATTCCATTACTAAGCTGACTGAGACATGCCCTATTGTTTTTATACAAACACACTTTTACAAAACATTTATAAATCACGGATTTATTTAATCGAATCAGCATATTTCTAGGCTGGACTCCTATTAACATCACGAAGGAATTTTTAAGTTTATTATTTTTACCATAGCAAAATAATGTTACAAAAAAAACCCCCAAAAGAAAAGAACTTCATTTTATTTTTTGAAAAAACATTTCGAAAACATTAAGAAAGACTGTCTTGTAAAATATTTGAGTGTACACAAACATAGTGTACCTGAATTAGTATATTAATTACTACAGCAGCTACCCTTACATAACACTCGAAGCATTTAGATTAAAAGACAGCTTCTGCATCTTTCCTTTCATAAACCAAGCCGTCATCTTTAATGTTTGCACTTTTGCAGCATAGTGTGTGGGCTCCAATGAAATAACAACGACACTTCCCTGTTTTAGGTTTGAAGGACCGAAGGGGCAGACTCATGCCCGTATACAATTCCATTAATTTCAGCAGACAAAATATTATTCTTATATTTTGTCTGCTGAAGACAGCTTGATGCTGCACTAAGTTCCTCTTATTCTCATGTTTCGTCTCCATGATCCAGCTGACGATTTAAATTATTTACTTTAGCTAAATTGTAATCTGGACTGTGACTCTTCTAACCATTATGATTACCTAATAGATTTTTATACTGAAAATGCTTTACTGTCCAAATAAAAAACGATGATCTACGCGGTGTCTTCACAATAAAAAAGTTAGCCAAATTTATCAACCTGTTAACCTCAACTATTTTTTTTTCTAAAAGGAGAGTAAAATGTATGTTGAATACAAAATATAAATGGCTAATTCAACGTTACATCGATCTAAAAGATAATAACGAATACTGACCTGTATAACCAGGTGGACAATCACACTCGTAGGTCGAGAGTGACGTCAGTCTGCACGTTGCCCCGTTCAAACATGGCGCCGAGTCACAAGCAGCAGGTACTCTGATCTCACACAACGAGGCAGAGAACCCCAAAGGACAGTCGCAGGCGAAGGATGGAGGTGAACCGCCGATGCCAGGCCGAACCCTGCAAGTTCCGCCATTTTGACATCGAGGGCTAGACTCGCTGTGGCAAGGGTTTAGGTGCTGGCAGAACTCTCCGGCGTATCTCGATGTGCAACTGTAACAAGAAAAAGGAACATTAGTAACAGAACGTCAAAGTATACATTTTGAAATTCAACTTCGTTGTTGGCAAAATTTATCAAACATGTATCATCATTTTTCTGTATGGACGAAGCTACTTCGTTTTTCACATCGAACATGGCTCTTCAAAGAATTGATATCTATTAAAAGATTTGAGTCGCTCTACACGTACATCAAAATTGCTTTAAATGGTAAGCATGGCCTTCGTTAGAAAGATATTCCTTTAATATTAACCCTTTCGTACGGAGCTCTGTTGGAGGTCTCAAGCCCCACACAATGACTCCCAGATGACTGAGCAAATAAATATCACACAATACAGTTTCCGAGGTGTCTTTGTATAGTATGGGTTAATGTATGTGGTCATTCCATTAAATGTCTAATATCTGTTGAAATAACTCAAGATAGAATACTAATATAGTAGAAAATAAAATTTCTAGGTACGAATTGTTATTTTTAGTAAAAGTCTGAGCAAACCTGATTTTGAAATTCATACCTCAATTTGTATCTTCTACTTTTATGATATTATTTTGCATGCCACCCATAATAATAAATACATTTCCTATATTATCTATGGTAACATTCCATTTCAAGTTTTTAAATATTAAGTCCAATTCGACTTCAAATTCCAAAGCTGACAACTTGAAATTAAAAGAGTCAACAACGATGAAGTATCAACAAAATCTTCCCCGCCAGCAGAGCTACCACATAGCAACACATAACACCCATATCCCAATAATCAAGGGCTCAGCACGGAGGTGCGCGGTCGTGCCGCCCTGGCCGGACGTCGCCAATAAATAACGCAGATACGTCGCGGACACGACCACGTGACATGCGCCCGCGCCGCGCGCCGTCGCCTTTGTGTGAGCCTTCAGTTTTTGTTGTTAGATGCAGTTTCTATAAGGCCTAGGCTTAGAGAGAGGCTTGAATGTTATTTCTATCTAATTTTAGGATAATAGTATAGTAAGGAATAAAAGTTTTCGGTAAAAGCAACAGTTTTTTAATGATAAACCAATTCATTGTTAAGTAAAAATGTAAAGCAGCAAAAATGATAGAAAGAGCGATATTTTGTGAGGCTGTGTGTATATATATATCTTGAGATAAAAAACAGTACAGACCACGACCAGAGATAGTTCAAATATTTTGAATATCTAAAGCAACAAATTGCATTACGATACAACTGTTATACACATTGCGTAAAAACCATTTCATTAGTGGACATGACTCACCGGCCGTTGTAACCGTACTGATAAAAGACGTGTCAATAGCAGATAAATATCCCACGTAACACTCAGACTACTAATCATTAGACCATACCCTTACCAAAGTAAAATGGTAGAACCACCCACGTGTTATGGTAATTCCCGAACCTAATGAAGTCAATCTCATTTATTATCACACAGCACAAGAGGTGTTGGTGGGAAACGTAATATCTAACTCTGATTACTATTCATGGGACATAATTCAAAATTATAGTAAGAAAAGTAAATGAAGACTTTCATGCGCCCATTGAATATTTTATCCTATTATTATAAGGTCTTAAACTAATGACAAAATCATCGGTTTTATCATTTTATAATAGCTCATCAATTATAATTTCATTTATGGAAATAAATCTCAGTAAAAAAGCCACCAGTTGACCAGTATATTATTATTATTCGAAAACTAATAACTATTTCGTATTCCACTTTTATATTATTATTATCAACGGGCGCAGTGATTTGCTTCTTTACGAACTCCCCGTCGCAACAAACTTATCTTCCGAATTTCTTGTAGCAAAGGGAGATTTCTATCAAATTGAAATTAATTCCTCATGCAAACCAAATCCTTCTGACAATCACATTGAGCCGAGCCTGTGTGTTCTCAGATCGCGTGGGTGTCTTCACGAAGCCTGTTCTCTGTTCAAACCCACGCACTGACCTTAGCAGGAGGGGTAGTTGCACCTTACTTGTATATATGGATGATGTGGCCGTCTATGCAGAGATTCGAGGAACAAATGCCTGCATGCAATTACCTTTCCTGTTCCTAGACCGTTTGATATAATATGTTGTGGGCTCAAAGACAATTGATGTCTCGTGTTAAATGGCTTTTGATTCTCTGATAGATATTGTATATTTGAACAGATACTTTGCTTAAGTAGTTTTCGCGTATCTAATAGTCTATTTATAAGCTATTGAATTTTCTAATAAACTCAAATAATGATGGATTTCACTTTATCAAGTTCTGAGACATTGATTAATACAGCAACAAGACCTCGGATGTGCCTCCATAATCTACTGCCATGATCGTATTACATTACAGCAAAAAGATAAGAACTCTCGTCGCTAAGTAGTTAGCAGCGACAGAGCCCTAACAAAACGATAACGTTGCAAAAAGATGACGTTGGCTACCTGCGCCAGGGCAGATTATCTTTCAAAATTATAAGCCGTCGCGAACACGGCCTTTGTTCCACGATTTACAGCTGTTTTGTAGGAGCTAAATCTTCATTAGAAGCTTTGCTATAAATTACTATTGAACCTATCGCAGATCTAATTACGGGTGAAGAAAAACGTTTTCTTCCTGCAGACGCAGAGGCGTATGTTTGGTACGTGACAATTGTTTTTGAGATTTATAGGCTTACCCGTCTGTACCTTTTTCCTTTAAAGCGATTAAATCGACATGCGCAATTTCACAATTTGGTCTAGAGGATACATCTCACTGAATAATCACTAACTGTTTATCAATTTATTCATTCCTGAATCTAGTAATCGTTTACCGACATAAATGCAGGATTTTTTCTATATTGTAAGTTTATTAAACTTAGGGTTTTTAACCAATTTACCAGGCTATTCGATACCCTGTGATATTTGTGAACTTTTACTTAACAATTTATTTAGTGCACTGTTTTCTGCAATGGGAACAAGCAACCACATTATACAGAGCAATAGGAAATTTGATATCTTGGTCGTGAAATAACATTACTGCTCTCTTATTTGTTTAAGAGGAGAGATCAATCCGTATCCTGCTATCCTTTAGATAGCAGGGTCTATGACCGCAGAGTTGTCACAAAGAATTTTAATAAAAATATTTGGTGAACGGATGGATGATTGAAGGAGTAACACAAACACCCAAGAACGTAAAAAAAGTAGGAAAAAAATATAATAGACATTTAAGGTATCATGAATTTATGTTTCCCGAAATGTTTGTTATTCATTATGGCTAGTGATGTCAAAACAAAGAATGTAGAATGAATTCTGTCAGTCCAAGGCAAACACACGAAGGTCCTGATTGTTATTCACGAAGTAAATGACCTAACAGTATTAAAATGCCTGTGAATACTAACTAAGTTCATTATAAGCTAAACGGAGCGTCGCATGACAAATATTCGAAGCGTGGACGACACCGCCAATTCATGGAAGTTTCAGGGTTCCCATTTCTCAAGTTTTGTCTCATAGTTTGAATGATCTTTTAACATTTGTTACGTGGTCCAAATTTAACCCTATGCACAAGTACATTACAAGTCTTTATGTTGTTTTCTTATAGTGAAGAAAATAAAAAAATATTTGAATACTACACTGCAAAAAATATAAGTATTATCGAAATCATGCCTATGCCAGTGACTACGAGTATAGAAAACCAAATTTATGCAGTATACTCTCTACCCCTACCATCATTTAAATCAACATTTTAAGATAGAAAACCTTATTATAGCTTGTGCTTTTGAAGACTCATTAAAAGTGTCTTTTTGGTGCAACAATTCCTAATCCAATTTTAGTTTCTATTACCATACAGTAAGTCACAAAAGTAATATATTCCCTTCTTTTCGTTCAAAAATATTTAGATTTCTGTTGAAAGCCCTGTGCACGTGCGCGGCCAGTGGTTATCTGATGCGCGACGCGCGCAGCGCTGACGGCTGCGTGCGCGCCGATGTACGCGCATGCGCGCGACAAGTCGCGTCCCTAATCGGGGAGCGATCTTACGGCGTTATTAGACGCTGACCAACGCGAATTAAAATTATTTTAAAGGCTTCTTATCTAAAATGCTAAAAATATACATCCTTTAATTTTAATGGGACATGAGTAAAGAGACAAATAGAATAAGTACAGCAGTTTGGAAGCCAAAACAAATCGCTACAATTTTTGCTCTGCTTAATAATAATTTAGAACGAAATTATTCGAAGTAGATTCCGGTTATATACTCGTAAAATTACAAAGTGTGTCAATAGAAAAACTTATTAAAAAATACAACTGCGCTTTAACGAAAAAAATATGCAATCATTATTTTTCCTATGTTTTCCACTTAATTATTAAAACAGAATAATACTATAAGATAAGTAACGAACGATTAAGTTTAGAGGACACTATTACCAACAAAGTCGTGAAAGCACTTTATGTTCTCATAATTAATTTTAAACACATTAGGGAAAGTTTTTGAAATGAATAAGAAATGTCTATAAAAGAAATGCCTTTGACGATCATATTTTAAAACTATACGTATGGAAAGGGCACCAGAAAGGATGTAAAATCTGATAACAGCTACATCATCATGGTTATTGTCAAAATGTCAAGTCTTGTCTATATTATTTTGTAAGACAAACACTTTGCAGGGAAAGAAATCCGAAATTCCAGAAAACACAACCCTACATATAGGTCGTGTAACTGCGCACGTCCATACCAGCGCCCGCGCACTAATGATGACAGGAACCGAACTGGTTCGGATGACATCGTCTAGCAAGGGAAAAAATTGAGACTAATTAGATAAATAGCCTCTTGAAACGGTATGCGTCTGCTCGAATCGTTCTGTTAATTGACGTTCCGGCTCTTGGGATGAAAGCTAAGCAAAGGCAAAGTCATTCAAACTAAAGAAGATAGTGATGAAATTCATGAATATGAGTTTGTATTCCAAGATGGTATTGAGGAACCAAACGTAGTGGTTTAATACGAATTTGTTTTGCCAAATCTTATTGTGATACTGCATTCTACAAATATTTTGTCGCACAATTATCCTGTCTTGATTGCTTTGTTGTTGCTAACTATGACAACTGATCAGTGGAAAAAAACCATAACAGCAAAACATACCAGCAACATCATCATTGAGCACAAAGTACCATTGCAAGTCTTGCACTGATTAAAACATAAAACAAACAACAAAATTAAAGAATAAATGACCGCAAAGAACGACCACAGCGTCGTTGAAAATAACTGAGAACATAAAACCTTGCCCAGTAGCTTCGGCCATAGCTCATCGCGTGTTGCGCCCGCGCACTTTAAGACGCATTCTCCAGCTCAATAAATTCTACTGCGGGCCTCGCTTCTGTTTTACTTTTACGGCTTTGTATGCAAATTTGTAGGGATATCTTATTTATTAGATAGCGACTTGAAAGTTGAAACACCAACGCAGAGAACGCGCAAAATAATGCAGGTAACGATATTGGAGCTATAAAAATTAAAGCTAATGCAAATCTTAAAATTATACTTGTATAATTAACTTTGTTTAAAATAGAAGAACTTTTAGAAATCATATCTCCCGATCTTAAACAGTCAAGTAAAACCAGATCAACAGAAACAATTGAACTAGCCCTTAACCAATGCTCATTCCATTCGAGATAAGTGTTGTTATTTGCCTAACGACTCTCTCATTAGCAAGACAATTAGAGATATAGGCACAAAGGGTAGACGATATCGCGATACTCGAGCTGGACTTCCCAGTACTTGTAAATCTAGACGATAGGGACCTTAGACTCGAAAAGATAAGCCACCACACGAGCGAAGTAATTGACGTAATAAGAAGAAAAAGGGAACTTGCTGTAACTTTAAGAGTGTCTCGGAACATAAAGTAGATGTAATGCCGATAATATTTTCACTTGAGAAATAACAGGGTCGAAGGATATCGCTTTATGAGAGTAGGATATAATAATTCATTTCGGTTACAAAAGACTGTAAGGGCCTGTTGTGAATGTTTTCTGCTTTTTATCGCTTTTTTACAACACAATGGACCTTGCGCACGAGTTATTGTTTGTTTATGACCAAATATCTAGAAGTTCAATATGTTTAACGCTTATGAGCTTTGCAGGATTTGTAATTATGTTTACAGGTAAGTGCACACAATTAATATTTACCATTAACATTTTAAATTACTTTAAATTAACAATCACTACTAAAATTCCAAATTAAAAGATGTCAAACAGCTTAGAGGTTATGGATAACAATTCTTAGATTTTACAACTTGAACAAAGCGAACCTAATACATTTCATATTTTAACAACAACAAAGCCCTCAAAACAAAGTGATAAACCTCATCTAACATTTAGAATGAATATAATCCAGATTCCCAAATGAGATCTGTTTCTCTGTGATTGGGCGGTGAGAGGTGCGCCGGCGCAGTGGCGGACGCAATTTGCCAATGGGCGGGGCGAGCGCGGTCGCGGGAGGGGGCCACGCGGTCGACAATACCACGCTAACTGTAGGTTAATATACACCGCTTGTATATGTACATACCACAGTTGAGAATTATACCTTCTGTATAAACTTAATATAAATTAACTTAATTTAAAACATTTATTACAAAAATAATCTTCCACAGACTTTAGATATGAATATGATTAACTGTTCAACCTCAAATAAATTAAGACGTGAAGATTGTTGCTGTTGGCATTTAATTATACCGATAGTAGCCTATGGATACTGTGTGCAGTTTTTCTTTCGAATTTTCAGCAACGTGAACTGTAAGAACGTAATACGCACAAATAAAGCATAATTTTAATGTTGTGTAATCAAGATATTCAAGACGCATAAACTCAGCTGCAGAATATAACTAGGTCGTAGAATGATAATTTAGCAATAGAGAGTCCAAAATCAAAGTTATCATTATGAACCATTAAACTGCTTGAGCTCGACAATTACTGAACGCTAAAAGATAATTAGTTATTACTAATAAACAACAGAGCGCACACACGTCGCAATGAAATAAGAGTAAACAAAAGTTGTTTTATAAACGGTTCATATGCGTGGAGATGCGCGAACGCATAGCCTCAGGACGACAATAACAGATCTGCAATAAACGGAACTCGTGCATACCAGTATCAACGCACGAGTCCGACAAAGGTTATGCCATCTACGCCCTGGGGCTACAGCAAATAATCCTCAGCATGACCAATATGAAATGGCATGCTTGATTAAAACTATGATTCCGATCCTGGATCTGCTATCGTTGATTTTGACAATGGAATAGAAAACCCATAATCAGAAGTCGCGGAGAACGGTGAATCAGATCGTCACACGGAATTGTTATCATTTGCCGGTGGCAAAGGTTATTTAGGAATGCTTATTTCCATATTAGCAAAATGAAATGAAAGCAATTGCTTTATTTGTAACAAAGGTGATAGCTATGACATAAGAGTTATTTAGAATCCTGCCTTACTCAAAGAAAAGTCTGTAGTTTCGATGCACGCTTTAGTCATTTGAGCAAATAATACTTAAATAAATCTCGTGGGCCCTGCGATTGGAATTCACGGATAGCGTCGCTTGAATATTAACAAAGCGGACGTCTTACAAATTTTTATCGGCATTAATAAAAGCAATAATCAAGGTCCAGTCGTGCAAGTCATTATCAAAGATCAGAGAGAGAAAGGAATACTCGTAATGGTAGGTGAAAAAATTGTGATTTGTTAAATAATGCACAATACGCTCGCTCTGTCACAAGCGCACGCGTCGCGCCCGTTCCCACGCGCACGCACACAGGCGTGAGCACGCGTGCGTGTGTGCGTGCGGCGCGCGCGCAGGTCGCGTTGCGCATGCTCATAGAGTAGTTCGTCGATGAGAGTCGACGGGCGCCTTTTTTGTCTCCTGCAAATGCCATTGTAATACACTGACGTAGATATGTAACGTTCACTCAATAGCCATGTTTCCTAAACTAGGAGCGGTAGCTACGCGGACGAAGAGTTTTCACCAGACTAGCAGAGAAAAGTCGTAGTGACTGTATAATTAACCATATGTATAATAATCAATTCATGACAACTTGTAAAGTAATCATTACTTATTCAAAGGAGTTTTGTTTAACTTACCAACATCTACGAGGATTATATCATGTAGTTGAATACTTTACCTGCCAAAGAGCTGTCCTAGCATCTTCAAAACTGGAGCTTTCACACAAGTAACTTTTTATTTTCGATCTTCAGGTTTCTTATTTTAATTTTAAGTTAACAGTATCGTTGAAAATATACTGTCTGTGTAAATATATATAATCAGAGAGAATGTAGTATTAAGTTCGGGTATAAAAAGTTGCACATGAGCTGTAAGCGAACTGCACAGCAAAATATTTACAGCAGAATAATATTAATAAGATAATTTGCTGTTTTCCTGATCAAGGCCGCACAACACATCACAAAAGTAGCAGGTGTGCGACAATGACCCGACACCTGGTCCGCCCTTTCATAGATATTGGGTATTTCGTTAACTATATCGACTTGAATTTAACTACTTTTTACTTAATGATGTATTGTAGGTAGCACAAAATAAGTGACATTGTAATAAGTCAATTATATTTTTACATAAAAAGCGACTGCATTAACATTTTGTTAAGGTAGGAGCAAATTATTTAAGCATATATTGCAGATATATTATGATGCCATAAGCGCGGAAAAATGTAGTATTTCAATAAATTAAAATATTAGAAAATTTTGAGGTAACATTAGACGGCTAAAAACATTTTGATAGTGCAACGTTTTTGTGTAAGCTTTATTAATAAAGTGTTTGTTGTATACAATCTGCAAATTCATTCCAGAAAGAGACATAGCAAATGCCAGAATGACATCTCGTATATCATTGATACTTAATTTTAGTTTGGCAGATATCATTGATAATTTTAATAGGGCATCTATTATTCATAATGTTAGTTACAAGAAATCCCTTGTGAGTACCAAATTAACGGTAGCTCCTACACCTTTCAATTCACACTACTGCGCATCACTGATCTATGCGCGCCCGCACCTCAACATCCGCCGATCTCTATTGATCGCACACGTCTGGATCACTGCTGACAGCAACACGACCGAATCCAAGGTGAATTGGGACAATGTACCGGTATGAACAGTGCAAATATCACCCTTATGGTTTGAAATGAAAGGTGCATCAAAAGCGTTGACTAAACAATGCGATACCATTTTTAATGTCAAATTGTTCTATTGAATCTGATGGCCCGCGAATTTGGTAATAAAATATGTTTAGGATGAAGATATTTTTGATAATAAATCATGGTACACATGAACGGTGAATATGAAAAAGTTAATATTAAGACGCTAATAACAAGTGCCTCCCATCCAGTTCCACTTCTATTTGTCACTTCATCCATAGTTTTTGCTTCAAGTGGTATTGTGTTTACGAATCTCGCACGATTAAAAATTCGTAACATTTCTTTCAACCAATTTATTTCAATAACCAAAGTAGTCTCATAATATTCGTAGTTTAGTACTATAGCTCACATTATCGTTAACTAAATGGATTATAGATTTCCTGTCTTAATGAGTATTATATAAAGTTGTAAAACTACAAACAGTTTTCACGCAGGCACATAAACACGATACCGATCTAGACGCAGATAATAGGATTAAAACATTTTATCAGATCGTAACTGAATAATTAAAAACGAACGATGGAAAGAAATCGTACTCGTTTAATTAGTTCTTAAACATATCTTTACTGGACCGCTTACAAAGTTAGTGGAATGAATCTGATCAGAACATTTACCACTTTAATTTGGAATATAAGTCCTCAGTAATTGGTAATAGCGTAAACCGCTTTTTTGGATAACAACAATGCAATTGCAATATAGATGACTGATGAATGTTTTTTTAAGTAATCGATTATTCTTTTGCAAAATTACAGTTATGATTTCCTCCTCTTACAGCCTCGCAAGAAGATTTTAAGACGTTAAGCTGTTTAATCGAGACCAACGCTGATATAATCTTCAGTGACTAAAATGCTTTACACTTGCACATTATGAAATTAAAATGATATTGATAAAACAGGAACTTAGCAATAATTCATTTAAATTGGACGGACTTTCGTACATTTTATTTGTGTGATGTACTATTAAATGGAGATCATCAATTTGTTAGAAGCATTTGCAACTTTATATGGGATATATAATTCAAATCTTGTCAAATACCCCACAAGACTAAGTCCCTATCAGTTACCCGTCGTCTTAGACATCTTCAATCTATTACGGACATTACGGTTGCTTCTATTTAATCACAATTCTTAATTTTTATTACTATTTCAAGAAATCATAGATTTACATAAATATATCTACAATTCAGGTACACTCCATCCATCGCTCCTTTCATCAGTCTCCTAATAGAAATCAAACATGAACCACAGCTCATATAATAAACAATCTGGAGATTTCAATCAAAATCTTCCTCAATCGAATTCTGATACCAATTCTGATACCTAACAACAGAACAATAAAAGCAAAACCCGCCCAACTGGTATCGCGAGGTTGATCAGCATAAATATTACAATGGGCGTGATCCTGTCATGTTGCAGTTAGGACGATGAATAAATAATGCTTAATGTTTTTTTTCTCGTAAATTCTAAAATTTTCTTCGTATACTTGGTCAGTACTACGCTACAGGGAATTATTATCATTCAAGGCACGTTCATTGTTTGTCTGGTAAAATTTGTCCACATAATACTGCGATAATATATTAGCGATATAAATCTTCAGCATTCGGTAAAACTTAGTCTTATTTTCTAAGTTATCTCATCAAATTCTGGAAGACAACTTTGATTGTAGCGGTAAATTATAGCACTATAAGAAGCATATCGCACGATGGATGCCTTCTACTTAAGCTCAGAGAATTCTAGAGTCCTTGAACACTGTTCGCGATAATTGTGTGACAAACGTACCATACGCATGCGTCGCGGCGGCTCTTGGCGAACCATAAATCTAAAAGGCGGACCGAAAGGACGCGCGCAACCCTTTATTATAGCGAGACATGATTGCCCTCGGGCGCTCGAACCAGCGCACGCTTAGTAACGAGCAGACTGCCTCGTATCTCTGCGACTTCACTTTCGAAGATTTTTTTTTTGTTTTGGGGTATGGTGATTAACAAAGTTCAACGCTCAAGTCAAGGTCATCAGTAAAGCCTAACTGTTGGTTTTTTGAACAATAGATTGGTAGACTCGAGATTGCGGCGTGCGACACCCGGATTGTAAACGGGCCTTGGGTTGTGTGTAGAATACTGATTTGCGGGGAAACACGCAGCGGTACGAATTAAGTTAGTGATATTTTTGTCAGTTTCAAGTTTAGGACACTAAATTATAACTGATACAATCTTCTTTCACATACCGATTGCATTGAAGAATTTTTATCATCTTTCGTCCAACTTTGACTAGTTCTGTGATTTTTTTCATGTATCGTCGACTAACAGGATCGTGGACGGTTGAATGACAGTGGAGATATTTGATATTTTTTACTTGTAGAATTTGTGACAGAGATGACTTGAACAAAATTATTTCAACTACGCGTCTTCATAATAATGGATACAGCCTTATACGTCCCACTGCTGGGCACAGGCCTCACCTCAACTATGAGGTGGTACGAGCCATACTCCAACACGCGGGCTCAGTGCGGATTGTTGGAGAGGTGAATGTAAGGCCAGTGATAAACCTTACCGTCAGACGTTATCAAGCCGCCTTTTTAGCCTCTGACTAGGCTTTACGACTAATATCTTGCGACGTCAGCCGGGACCACCTGTTTAACGTGCCTTCCGAAGCACGGAGATGCCCGAAAAACACATCACTTAATTTCGGTCGGGATGGTCACCCATCCATAACCCGACCTGACTGGCGTTGCTTAACATCGGATCGTTGCCGATCCGCTGCCGTCACTTAGCCACGGGCACCTCCTTAGCCGGACTTAGAGGTGCCCGTCTTCATAATAATAACCATCAAATCGATTGCGTCTTTGTCAATGCCAGCGTCAATCAAGAACCCAAGAGAGCACGATCGCTATTCAACGCGGTAACAAGAGAGCAAATGTAAAACGAACATGACATCCGGGTGCGAGTTCAAGCGAGCATCTGACTGCAAATTCGAAATGGAAACATTCACGGACGCCGCTTAATCTCATATCGAATCAATGAGATTGTTTGGGCCGCCAGCCCGGGTCGGGTCACCATGCTAAACGGCGCAACAACTTGGATAAGCCAGTCTTAGAGTACAAGACTACGTGAGCGTACACGTACCGCGTAATACCGAGCCATAACCAGTTTTTGCCGGATTATGAGCCTTATTCCGCAGCCGCAATAGAAGATTTGACGATCCCTATTAGCATGATTGTCTTGGTTGATGGCGTGACTCATGCTAACTTTGTTTTTAATGAGGTTAAAGTCAATAAACCTCAAATAGGTTATAATTTCTTTGTATTACGTAATGTGCTTTTATTTAAGCCTAAAGAAGCGAACAAAGGAATGATATGTAAGAAATGAACAAATGAGGAAAAGAGATGTTACGGATGATATCAATAGATGTAACTATTATCTAATTGTTTCAATTGCGTAATGCTTCAACCGCAATCTTCGTCGATTTAAACTTGAAAACCCATCGCGGCGTTAAAGTGGGTCATACGCCAACGTCCAATCAACTTAAGTAGATAGAAAATGCAAAGCTAGAATTGAATCGTACAATCCGCGGATATGATGCATGGACCCGTCGCACGACGCTTCTCACATCTCTGCTCCAGATCTAGCGTCGTGGTCGCGCCGCTCGCGCATTATATGCTAATACTAAGCCATTCTCCGAAGAAGCAAGCCACAAACTCGAGCGATAGCGACTTATGGACTTGCTGACCAAAATCGTTCGTGATGCAATCTAGACACAAAGCTGAATACCTCCAAAGATGGAGCTGAACTGAAAGCTGGTGCTAAAGGTTTTGAAGCTACCATTAAACAGTTATAGGGAAAACAGTTAAAGCGTATTCAGAAACTGAAGGTGTACAATAGTTGTGCTTGAAAATTTAACTGGTTACCTCTTATGGATAAGGTCTTATCGACAGGTCTAGTTTATGCGTTAACTATTCTAGATAATGGAGTTCTACAGCGATCAATTTTGAAAAGTCACCAGCTTGTGGCACCTTCTAAAAACTTGAATAAATAACAATTGTGCAATAAGTGTCACCCTTTTGACCAAACCGAGCGTGTCGCAGACGTTTAACTGGCAAACTTAGATGTGGAATTCTGCTGATGACTCCCTGAATTATTAAGCAATCTTCTTAGTATGTGAGACAATGGAGAACTGTACTGAAGTGAAAGCATAGTTTGTACATTCAAGTATCATAGCAATACGACCGGCGAAGTAATGTAAATGGATGCTAATAAGCTATACACAAACAGCAAACATGATGAAATTGAGTTAATGGAGCATGCATGCATTCAGAAATATACCACTGATATTTATTTCTTCATAACATTTCCAGTTAATTCTGGCAAACTTGTCTTCATTTTTATTAGTTGTTTCAGAATGTCATAGACCTGATTCAAATTGATCTCAGTTAATACTGAATAGTATTTGATTGATATTGGTCTGGTCCTTCGATATTGTACGTACCTACTACAGGAGGTTTGTGGGAGCCGTTCCCTGGGAGCCCTCGCGGCCTGCATTCCCTCGGCCTCTCGACCGCGTAGCCGCGGGCTACCACTCCGACCCGACGTAACCACGGACCCGGTGTTAGACACACAAATAGCCAGCTAATTCAGATCGAAATTTCGATCGGCTGTCCCAAAATTGCAGCGATTGAGGATTTGGAAATGGACGTTGGTGACAACGCTGCAATACTGCGGTGTATCATTTCAGTTCCAAAATTATTATTTCGCGACATGTTTTTCACGTTCTCCAAATGTCACCACATGTTTTTTTAAATCTTTATTGTGAATAGTTTATTTGTTGCTTCCTTTGTTGCATTATTCATAGCACTATTATGCCGTCGAATATTGTTTCGTTATAATCAACAATAAAGCGATGATATCTCTCATTGATGTCTCATACAGATTTATTACAAATTTCATTGATGTCTCGGACAGATTTATTACAAATCTTATTATTACCAATGAATTGGATTTTAGAGAGAACGACCGTATTTTATAAGCATTTACTTCAAAACCTTGAGGATTATATGTAGCTTAAGATTCATGACGGTCATTCATTTGAAATTCTAATATAAGTCCGATGTAACCCTGAACTGCATTAAATATGAAATTTCTAAGCCTAGAAATAGTAATTTACTAAGAGTTAGTGCATAGGTTAGCGCTAAGAAAGAGTGCTTTCTACAAGCATCATGAATATCAATGATACCGTTAAACAGATTTGGTCTAAAACTATTAGGGAACTCATTATTTAGTAATAACTAAGTTAATTAGCGAAATAATAGGACAAAAGGTGATCTTAAACTAAATAATTAATAAGTAGGATTATCTTAAGCGTTCGTCCTTTGACAATTTTTTCTGCAAATAAAGCTTGTCTTCATTAAAAGCTGCATCATAAAGATCATGTTAGGTTAAAAGTCACGTATTGCTATTACCACTAGTAGGGGCTCCAGAAACAATTGTAGACAATTGCATGGGCGTGTTAGGCACTTGGGCCACTTTTCACTTTGATCTGCGTAGACACAACAGTAAACTAACGGCTAGTTCTGCCTGTCAATCGGTAATCATAGGATTGCCGCAACTTTGATTTAAATCTTTTAAAAAACGTTACATTAATTTATTGTTCTAGCAATTAACAGTTATTCTTGTCACTCCACGTTATACGATTACGATATTTAGAATTAATATGAGTGTACGAGTAAAACCAAGAAAAACCAAGATTGGTGTTTACAAAACTGTTATTAGACAGATCTTAATGTACGGTTGCGAGACCTGGACACTGACGCTCAAGGAGGAGGAGAAGTTGCTGGTGGCAGAAAGGAGAATATTACGAAAAATTCTGGGGCCAACCAGACGCGAGGACGGGACCTGGAGTCTGAGAAAGAATGCGGAAATAGAGGAGCTTGTGGCTGAACCCAACAAAATGGGCGAGACAAAGTCAGCTAGACTGCGCTGGCTCGGTGACGTTGAAAGTATGGATTCGGATCGGACTGTGAAAAGAGCATATGTGGGTCGGCCAACCGCGAAGCGTCTAGTGGGCTGGCCCAGGTATCGCTGGATAGACCAGTTCGAGAAGGATCTCCGTCACTTGCAACGGCCTGACTGGCGACAGGTGGCTGGAGATAGGGCAGAGTGGCGGAATCTCGGGTTGGAGGCCAAGATCCACTTCGTGTCGCTTAGCCAGCACAGTTAGTTAGTACGAATAAAAAAAACATGTTGACAAGTATTGATTTGTTGGTATAAGAAGCTGTATTTTTATTTTGATTGCAGGAAATACTACCATAGCTATTCAAAACCAAAATAAGTCATTATGAAATCGCTGGCTGACCATCGAAAGTAGATCACTGCGATTGAATGGGTTCATTACTCATTAAAATATACGCTGTGCCAGCTTCTGAGAAATGGTCATAGATACATTATTTATGAATTCATATCATCTGCATAAATTTGTATGCACAGGTGTAACAAATGCACCAGCGAAAAGTTATTTCTGAACTGGAAGCGGTCAAGTGTTTGCTGATTTAATAATAAACATCATTATATGCATTTTGTCTGATAATAACCTCTAGGTGAATATAAAAGCTGGAGTTTCAATAACTGGTCTTTCATGAGTGAAACGTTAATTGGAAATTGTGAATAAACCGCTGAGTGCGAAGCACACACGCGACATAATCGTCTCAGATGAATTATAAAAGGCTCATGACTCGATGAAATGAGACGATCAAAGAATCTCCTCATAGAAATACATTAGCGTACGAGTGGCCACATAAGGAGCCCGTGACCACGAGCATCCTCATCGAATCAGACGAATCACATAATCAAACGAGTCGTGGTCACTCATGATCATGATGCAACAACTAGGTATGCAAATTGTCTCGCGCAGGTCGACGACCGCCTTGTTGGCGCAGCATCACCGCGACGCGCCCCCATTGGCCGGCTGCCGCTGAATCGATTCGCGATGTGCGCCCGCGCAAGGTCAATGTCGATACGCCTTTGATCTGCTACCGATTTTAATCGAGCTTCTGCCTTTATCGATCTGTCCTAATCTGCATCAGTTGAGATGCATTTTGAATACTAATTTTTAATTTTATTTTTGCTTCATTTTCGTAATTTACATCGATTGCTTAGTGTATTATGTTTATATTCGGATAACGACTGAGAGACACAATATGCGTCTTTCAAATTTCCCTTTTTTGTTTATGTATTCCATTTCTTGGCAAAGGTCTCTCCAAAGCTTACCCATTTTTTTCCAATTTCAATGTCGTAGGCCAAAATCTGCCACTGGCTGTAATAATTTGACAAGTGTTCCTACCATTGTTTCCTGATGGATGAATGGCCAGCCATTTTAGGTTCATTTTTTTACTGATAAGAAATTATTACCGAGAGTCAGCCCACAAACGTTGTGCTGTCCAACAAAACAATATCCGATGACCGCAAACTGCTCGTCCAAATCGATTACTCTACCGGGACGTAAGAGGTGATCCCACGTCACATTACTACATTATCTCTGATACATCTACACGAGTGCCCACGACCGGCGCGCGCGCCGACGCGTCACGTTGAGAGTGCCTTAATTTGCCAAAGAAATAGGGTTCTTCAAAAGTTAATTTATATATGCTGAAAAATTGTTTAGCCTAAAGCAAAAATTATCACAGTTTGGAGATCTAAAACTTCTTAAAGGAAATATTGTATCAAACTAGAATAGAAATAAGTGAAGAAACCAGAAATTACTTGATCTTTAAAAAATCAAGTATAAATTTACTTCTCTTAGAAACAAATGTTTGGCCAGAACACAAATATAAACAAAATTTATAATTCATGATAACATTATGAATTACAAACAAAGTGTTGCAATCCGCAGTTATCGAATGCATAATTCAAAGATATTCTCACAAAATTGGAATTGGTAATTGCAACCATCGCTATTGTATGAATCACCAAATTGTGTGTACAACACGTAAAAAAATTGTGACCAACTGTGGATCTTATTCCATTGACTTAAAAGCATATTAATATGGTTATTTCATTGGATCTATACATTGCCTCAAGTTGGCGCTTAGAGCAAAGCCTGTATGACTGGTCCCGCCCAGGCTTCAACCTGACATAATAATAAGTCAGTTCGCCAATCTGAAGCTAATTAGTATCTTTGTAAGTCTTAGATGGGTCGCACCATCTGGATTGCTTGATGTGTAATTATTACCAACCAAAGATAATGGTAACGATAATGATGTTCCTGAAGAAGGTGCTGGATCAAGTCTTTTATGCAAACGACTGATGGAGGGTGACTTATATGAAATCATTTAATGTTGTTTTTTTAACTTTAAATTAGACCAATGGACATGTCGTTCTAACTTGAAGACTTAAGGAAAATATACAACATGTTACAACGAAATGAGAGTGAGGGCGGTGAACATGCAAGACAACCGTAACATAGCTGTTAAAATCACCCTTATTGCATAAGGATAAGGTGACACAAACTGTCGAAGTTAGGTCTGTGGCCGTTTGTATTTCTGATATCGTCTGAGACAACTTTGAATATTCCATTTAACAACTTAATTTTCTTAACTTCTATTACATCAATTAGGTACCCTAGTACTTTAAGCAACCGCTCCCAATTTTTCTCAGAGTGTAATGAAGGTTAATTTGAAGTTAACACTTGAAAGCCACTACAGCATAATTAAGCTAATAGAAAGGTAACTGGACAGCGTTCATACGAATTAAAAATTATGAAACGAACCCGTCATAAACATCACAGGCGGACCAATAAAGTCCATAGCTTCATTTATCTTTGGAGGACCAATTTGTGCACCAAAACCGGTTTCCTGAGCTATAAAATTTGTTAATGGATCAACATTAATAAAAGCGGCTAACAAAACTACAGTCTTATTCAAAAGTTTATAGCCCAGCAACTATCGTGTTATTGTGATAAATCGTACCTTTAGATGACGATAGATTTAAATATATAACTTCTTATATACTTCTACAAATCACATAGTTCTATCAACGTCAAGAATTAAATTCTCGTTCACGAAAACTCTGTTTTTCGATATAGTGAACAAGTTTCGATCTTTATTATGGCACGGTTCGCATTCGGATATACAAATAACCATATTTAAAACTAGCTGTAAACTGTTAAACCGTCTCATTTCTATGCTAACCTGAGGCGGCGTTCGTTTCAGTTGACAATATAAAAGATTGTTATCGCGTAGATTTAAAACCAATAATCTGATAAGTATTACAAGATGTAATAGAGAAAACCAATGTTGAAGCACAGTTGAAAAATCTTGTAGGATTTCACACACACCACCAAAAAAGCACTCCAGAGGTGTGTTCACGAGAATCATATTCCTGTTTAAGACGATTGTTTATTTTTTAATTCAACCAATTACGGGGTTTATTCAAATGAAGCAGGTAATCGGTCGTCGGCTCGGTATTAACGCTTTATAAGGCCTGACCAGGAGTTAAGTGATGGAAGACAAGTGGGATTGATCGAGGATCGGTCCTTTGCTGCTAGCACGAGAGACGCATATATATGTCGCATTAAGAACCAACATGTTGTTTCATGCAATACTGGTCTTTATACAACAGAAGTAAACGCATACGTGTGTTTGGCAGTAAGACCGAAGGATCACTACAAGAACTAAAGCGGCACAGTACTGGTTATTGATTGCGTGCAAACAAACATATAATAGATATAGACAAGTACCATACACAAGTGATAACTATTGATGATGTCAAAGTTGTAACAAAGTAGAAGTAAAACTTTTTTGCATTAAACTTCTCTGAATTAAAATTGAAATGAGATCTTAATAAAAAAGTCCACAATTCAAAAGCTATCAAAGGCAAACGCCAACGCCCTTCCATTAACACCAGCCGTCATATCTGAGTTGGTTTATCGAAATGCATTTTAATTTTATTCACATCCAGCCGGATGACTTAAAATTTTTGTCGTATCGAGAAAACGTAATTACTAATGGATATTCTTCAAATTAGACGACCCTAGTTTAATATCTGTTTTGTGTGTGTATTATCTTTTAAATAAATTTATTGTCGGGAATGCATCGGAAATAATTAAAAATTAAGTAGCCAGTAATAAATTTAACTTTTACGAGCTAATCTTCTTAATTTACACTAAGTAAAATATCTTTAAAGTTGAATTTTAAATTTTGCTAGATTTCATTAACTCTTGATTAGTCGTGTAATCGTCTAAAAATATTTTCGTGTAGAAGCAATAATCATTAAAGTAAATATTAAGAGTATTATGATAAATGCAATAAACTCTGTAACTCTTGACATAATACTCGATGTCAAAGTCAAGATCCATCGAGACGACCCGATCAATGGACTTGGATGAACTTGGCCAAAAAAGCATGAAGAATCTTCTAAAATAAACATTCATCGAAATCGATTCGAGTCATCATCTCTGAGTGTTTACTTAGTAACAGTCCGCTGTGTATAAATCGATTTCAAATGGAACCTCCGATGATTCGAATAGCAACCTTAATATTACAACGGTAAGATTAATAAACAATCTATCTCGGTTAAGCTTAGCTCTTTATTACTAATCCCTGAGTCGATTTGGATTGTATTAGTGGCGTGTTAAGGTAAGGTTTTGGTTGAACCGATGATCACTTGGTCAAACGATGACATCCGTTGTGCAGTGTCAACTGTGAAGACAGTTTTTGGAGCAGCATTCGGTAAAAAAATAACAGCTCTGAGAGCGAAGCCTCGTCGACGGGAAGTCGTGATACAATTTACATTCACAGCGGTACTAATCCTGCTTCTTGAGAAAGCACTTTCAATGTTGATTTTATCTTCCTGTTGAATGTAAATAAATTAATAAGAGATGACAGTGGCGGTAATTTTACTGGTGCAGAAAATTTGGCTGACCCTTAATTCAAAGTAGAAGTATAGACGTGGAAGGAAGTTTTCTCCAGTAATGTGCCCATTTGTGATGGGAATTCCATCTAAAATTGCCTCTCTCTGGAGAAAGTGACGTTTCTAATGATGTACATTTCCTGAGTTTTAAAATCCATCATTTCATTAAGAAAGTTTTGGTGTACCGCACCGACATGACCCGCCCCGCGACAATCGATCAACTCAGGGCGTGTCGAGCTCGCTCGGCTTATGTTAAAGCATTACCAGTAATAACGGGTTGAAAGGCATTGAGATCTCCGAACAATATGTTACCGCGTTTATGAGAGGGTTCAGTCTACGTCCGAATGCGATTTTATGTGACCGTTCAGAGCAGGGATAAAGGCCCTTGAAAATACAAAACGCAACAAAGTTTAAAGAGCCTGTTTGGAGCTTTTACGCGCGCTGGTTTTATTTAAAAGCACGACAAATTAGAAGAGACCTTATTTTGCAAGTTATTTGTTATTATTTAGGGTGAAACTTAATTTAACATACCAGTTTAATTCTCAAACTGAGGACAACACTTAACTACAAAGGTCCAATACATCTCACATGCATTTCCCAACTTTCCACCTAACGGGCCACATAACTCTAATTGAGTTTATTTAACAGCTGCACGCATTTTAACTGATGCGTCTATTTAACACGCACTAACGTTAAGTACTACTAAATGTCACGCCATATATTTGTCAGACCGTACGTTTGTTCCATTTGGCGTGACAGAGTTCTTCAATTCCCCCTGTATGTTAATTGTTGTAACTTCTTATGGCATCATATTCTTATTAGTTGACGTTAATCATTCTCTGGATTAAAATTGTGTTTAATCATGACCTAATCAAATGGATTAATCTCTTTAGAATAAATTGCAAGCAATTATCAACTATGAAATATACAAATCTTAACCTAATATTACTCTTACTAAATTAAAAAAAACGAATATTATGTTTATAATGGCAGCAAGGATAAAGGGAGCATTTCCACGCTGAACGGCTATGCTTAGCCGTTGAGCGAGGAAAGCCAGCTCTTCGGTCTCTTGCTGCCATGATAAGGAGAGTGTTAATTTCTTTTTCTCTGGATTGTCTTTATAAATATTGATCAATAGATTATTACTATTAGGATCAGATGTGACAAGTTAACAAATGTTAAATTTACAGAAGCAAGATTTAATATTTATGTGAGCAATAATCCAATCCTATCGGATCTCAACACTCGAGCGCAATCAACGTCAGGCTGCGCTCGCTTCGAGGAGATATGCGTCCACCATTAAAAGTTTACTTTATGGGTCCTATGCAAATATCTCCGGTACACCCACGGACCTTCTAAGGGCTATAAAGAGCCGGCGGAGCCGAGTATTTTGACAACAATGTTGTTTACAACGCACTAAATCGCCGGCTTTTTGTGTCGCAGACTCTTCCACTATTGTCCGTCACTGACGTACTCTCCTTAAGGACCTTGCGTCGGCCAGCTAATTGGAAATTATAGTACTTCGGTCCAAGTGATTGCTATTGTAAATTATTATCGGATCGCTTGGTTAAATCACTCTGATTAATCGCTGACAGGACTAAAACGCGGACGCAATGCGTCCGCGTTTTAGTGCAGAATTTTAATTTGAAAATGTCATGACGAATCGAAGACATCGTAAGTATCGCGTAGAACAATGTTACTTTTTTGTTATCTTTATTATCAAAGCAATATGGCTCTTAGTTGCATATGGAGATTTTATTAGGATTACCGAAGAAATCTCAGCTAGCATTCTAAAACGAAAACAGCATTAAAACTTTATAGAGTAACAAAATGTTAAACACCTCCTAAGTCTCCCGGCGCATTTTGTCGTCGGACATTTACAACGATAATAATCACGGAGTTTTATAGATCGTGCGTAAATAAACGGTGATACTGAGTAAACAGTGTATAAGACGGTTTGTCACGGTTAAAGCTTTGTAATCTAAATCCTAAATTAGTTTGTTTTTTGTCGCGAGCCTGCTTCTCTCCGGAATCTAAAGTAGTCACGTCCCAAAGTTTACGTTTTTACAAAAGAACAGTTTGTAATACTTGAAAAGGTTCTTGACAAAATTCTGGGAGCTTTACATTATGTAAGTCAGTGAAGCTATGAAATTAGAGGTCAGCGACTTCTGACCAGTGTCAGGCTATTTATGTAAATCTGACTTTCGGCTTTGATACGATGACTGACAAATGATGAAATGTGTGGGATGAGGTGTCAATCAAAGGTTAAAAGTTCGATAGCACATAACACATTATTAATAGAACAAAAAAATATTGATAGTAGACACAATGTGGAGGTTGATTTGCTTGTGTATAACTAACACTGATTACAGTGTATAATCAAACATTATGCAACGGATATATCCCAATCACATTCGTAAAAAATTGAAAGTACAATGCGTGTGAGTCTGAAACACGCAAATACAGATATGACACACCATTGTTCTGCTGCAAATGTTTTCTTGTGCGTATTGCGTGATCCAGCGTCAGGGAAAGTAGGTAAACAAGACCTAGTCATTAGGAAGTATAATGGAACACTGAACAATACGCAGGCCAGCTTGTCTTACTCGTACTTGAGCCTCGCGAATTGATGAACTGTCAGCTAACGGACTCTGCTTCAAACTTTTCTATTCAGTTTCTTAATTAATGGTGTTCGAACGTCATTAGATGGTGTAGCAACTCTTTTAATAGAAGATAATGTTAAAAGATTTGATATATGACTTGAGAAATACTCATTACAGTGTAATAATAGCTGTCGAAGATCAAAGAAAGACAATTCATTTAGCGGTATGACATTGTAGACTCTATTAACATCATCTTTTTTATATTTATTACACAGAATTTTTTGTGCGTTTTTTATTATGTTAAGTCTGGCAGATAAGATGATTAAAGATGGGTAATTAAAATACATTGAGGTTTTGCATCTGACTCTAAGGATGATAAGACAAGTCCAACTGAAGCCAAAGGTACAACATTAACAAGGCACGCGGTCTGCTTCGTCCATGTGCAACTAACGCCGAGTCGTGAGATCCAGCCGCTATTATTTCATTAGAGGAATAATTGATAGTTAGCATTTGTGTTGTAACCGCATTTAGATTGATAGCTCGTGTTAGGCGTCAATTTCAGAATAGCTGTCTACGTCCAACATACGTCTAGTGGGTGGCGGACATGTTACATTCGAATGAACCCTGATTTACCAATCCCAATGGCTTGTTCTGAATGAGTGATTAAATGTATCGATACATCATTGCGTAACAATCGTGTATTGTTAAACCAGTTTGAATGAATAATTAGTGATGACCAAATGTAATAGTTTCAAACAAACAAGGCTGTTTTTGCAAAAAACTAAAATTTTCTTAAGATAAAGATAATTTTATCACAGTGACAATGTAATAATTAACAAGGGTCGGCCTTATTGCCAGAAGGAATATTGTCAATGTCTAGACAACCCACAAATAGGTAAAATCTAGGATTATAAGATAAGAATCAATCAGATAAATTAGTAGTGTAGTGCTGTTCAGAATATCCCAGTGAAGGTCCACATTTTGCCTCGGAATTTCTAAATGGTTTTTAAAATGTGCATGATCCAGTTAATCCTTCGTGTTTAAACTCATGTGGTCTTACAGTTAGCGGGGCCATTAAGAAGTTCTGAGTGAAGATAAAACAACGGCCGATCCGCCACGAGACGTGCTTCACGGTATCGAGATACCAGCAGGTGTATGTTCACGTATGTAACCGACCCGCTCTACTATTGCAATGACACTTATTAGAAAGGCTTAAAGGTCAATATTCCTAACTACACACTCACATGAGCCATCCCCAAAGCTCAGTTGTAGTTCAAGTTCTTTATTACCAACATTGTCATCAAGATTTGGTATTGTGATAGCTAAATTGTGAGACAAAGGTAAAATGTTTCACGGTCAAAGATCACGTGATGTGTTTCCGTGGAATTTTTTTTAGGCATCCTAAGAAGAGATTAGAGATAGGGTCTCGTTTGGTACTTGGACTACCAGTATCATTTTCTTCGTGAACTATTGCGCGTTGAATATTTGATGGTTTTCTGCGTTATTTCTCTATTTAAAAATATTTTTGTTTTTAAAAATATTTGTTGTAAATAAAAATACGTCTTATGTCTTGGAGAAATAAACTTCTGAATTGCTTCTAACTATGGAACACAAAGAAAAATTATTCTCGATAGCTTGTCCCAAACTCAAAAATAAATATACAGTCGAGTATTTAAAAATAGGCAAATGTGAAAGAATTTTTCGTAGTGCTTGAAGTATAAATCATATTCTGAAACAACAACATCATACCGTAAATACCACAATATAAATGTTGAAGTTTGACTCCAACTTTAGGAGGTTGGTTGGGGCTAAGTCCCAATTGATGCTATTAAAATTATATTCGTACCTTCAATCCGCTTTGAAAACTACCAAACTCACAAAGAAGTTGCTTAGCGTTCTAAGCCGTCGTACATCACGATATTACAAGAAACAGCAGCGTCACATTAAAATGTAACAATTCTGAGTTAAATCGCATCGTTAGCTACAATGCGATGTGATACAGATATCTGCTAAGCCGATTACCGGCCACAATACAAACGAACTCCTTTTACGGCGGAGTGGGGTTCATTAGGGTTCGTTCTCTGGCTGATGCGGGGCTCGCTGACTTGATGAGTGTACACTTTATTTTGTGCGAAACGTTTCGTAGATGAACCTATATTGGAAAAATATTTTGTAGATACGAAATTCTACTCGGGGAACATTTTCCATGACACCAAAGACGTTTATATGATTTTGAAGACTCTTAATAAACAAACACTTTCGTATTCTCTACTGTCTATCACGAGATGCTTAAACCCTGGCGGTGGACTTCCCACCCACCCCTTGCCTGCCGCCGGGCGTGGTGGTGGTATGGTGCCTACCACTAATAAATAATAAATAAATAAATATGCGTCAGACAACACACCTCTTGAAATGGTCTCGAAGAAGGGAATAATATCCCTGTGTTACGAGGTACCACACAAGGAAATAACCTAGGGGCGTCTCCCAGCACACCCAGACCCGAGTCAATTCAGAAAATATCGTTTCCTAAATTGACCCGACCGGTAATCGAGCCCGGGACACTACAGAAATCGAGGCGAGAAACCGTGCTACAGCGCACTACACCAATCGTGTCGTCACCACTGCCCGCTTAAAGGGGCGCCCACGGGCGCAGCGCCTTAGGGCGCGAGGTGGGGGCCGTGGTGCACAACCGTTTGCAGTGGGTCAGTGATCCGCGGCAGCCCCCGCCCCCCTGTGCACTGCGGCTCGGCGGGACCGCACCGCCAGATGCGGCAGCGGATTCACCTTTTAGCGGATCCATCGTGGTTGCGGACCTAGTAGGGTCCGCGTACGGTGGGAGCCAGCGGGCTTGAGTACGGGGGTGCTTTTGCCGGCAATGCACGGTTTTCACTACGACGGCGGAAGTATCTGTGAGCTCCAGGTACTTCCGCGGCCTCCCCCTTCATTGGGGGGTCGGTTTGAGGGGGCCCCAATACGGGAAAGCACTGGCGGCGGGGCGTTGCGTAACTTTTTTGGGGACCTCGCCTCGCCGCTGAAGTGTTGAGGTTGAGTACCGTGGAGTTTTAGTCGGTGGAAGTCCAACATGACCTCGTCGTTCCCCCGGGCGGCGAGGTATCCATGAGGATTTCCCCACGATAATAAAAAAAAGTATTACATGATTATGACATTATGTCATTTTTTGATTATTCTTCGACGATATCTATGAATATTTAAAATGTAATTGATACTGTAATGTAACATTAAGTAATAAAATATCTAATCAAATCTATAGATCTACAAAACAAGAAAATCCTTAATTCATTTAGTTTCAAATAACAATTTTATGGCGCATTCTCATAAAGTCCCCATTAAATTTAGCAAAGGCGCCGTCTGAATCTATTAAGACAATAAAAATGGTCACCATCGTAAAGTGGGGCCTATTTTGAGGAATTTATGTAAATATCAAGAGTGATCGACCTCTTAATAAATCCATCCGATGGAACATCATCAAAAGCTAATTAGTGAGCGTGATCTCGAAGCTTCTATCAGTAATCAATATTTATGACATAGGATACCGATCAATTAGTGTTATGGTAACTTTTACACTAGAAGTAGGTAAGCCATCAGTCGCATCTAATAAAAAACATAAATTAAAAGATTTTCCAATACTATACTAATCTATAAATTAAGAAGATTAAGTCGCCGGTGACTAGAACTACAACGTTTTGACTCCACAAGCTGTATCTGGTGATAAATAAATAGTAAAGACGAGTTCAAGAACATCACTATCGTATTTCATTTATTTCTGCATAAATTAATGTTATCAAAACATGCTAATTGCTAGTGATCGTAGTAGGGAAATAAAAACGCTTCCAATTGAAAATAAATACACTATCGAAGACATTACTGCAAGATTTTTTAAACAAAACTCTAAATTACCCAAACAAAACCACACTTGCATATTCTCAATTCGCAATCATGCCAAATAACAACAATCTACTATTGAAAGCAAACCCGAATCAAGAACTTCTATCGTTATCCCAAGGCGAGTTACGACACGTTGCCAATCCTGCGCATGTAGATGGTCAACTCCACCTAACCTTTGCCTAATCTATACAAAGCTGTCTACTGCTCGAACGAGACCAGAATACGATTAGAGGAGCACGTTGTTTACGATTCTATGAGAAAGTGACCAAATATGTTTAGGTAAATTACAGAACTAGGTATTCATAAACATACCTAGTTCTGTAATTTTGATCGAAAATTGTGAATGCCATTCAATATTTTAATGATGTTTGAAATTTAAAAATCTGATAAGTAAGTATATCAAGAAAATCATTGCTTAAGTTCCCTAGAAAAGTACAAGGATTAAAAAGTATCTAAAGTTTCTATGAAGATTTGAAAATTCATTTTAATCTGATTATTACCAATTCCAGATGTGTTCACATAGTGAAAATACAGACAGACGCAAACACAGGAAGCGATGTAACAGAATTTTGCGCAATCTTAGAACTCATTAATTAAGACGCTAATTGAATGAACCAGCTCGTTATTGCTCTGGGTGAGGGCTGAACAAAACATTGGCATTTCACTTACACATTCTAGCAAAACTAATTTCTCACTTCCTTTTGATTTACTCGTACCTGAAAACTGTTATCGATGAACTGAAATGAAAAAAGATTAATAAATGCAGCAAAACAAGCCACTAACGATCTATAAAAACAAAACTTTTTTTTTTAACTACTAGACCTCTTGCTTGAAAAGGTCACCTACTGGTTACCTTATTGAGTGGGTCATTTAAAAATAATGATACATGCTTTTAATTCACATTGCAACAAACAAATGCTGCTAGTTTTGTAAACCCTGCCTTAGTTTATAAGCCAAAGGACACGGGAACGTACGCCGCTCTAAACGATAGATGTTTCGAAGTCCGCGGACAACGATGTTCTCAGATTGTATCTGGCTGTCGCAGATTTAGTGCAGACTACGGGTTTGTGGCTTTATTGTAATTTATGAACAGTAGTGAAACTGAAGGAATTATTTCTATGGCCACATAATTGAAAAGCTCCTGTTTCCTGATTCAACAACATTTAATTATTCGGTCGAGGATTACTTTCAGTTTATAAGACTATTTTTTCTTAAAATTATTCCACCGTCACATTATCATCTAATTTTACCGCCTTTTAGGATGCCAACAGAATTTTATCCTATTCCACAAGACATCTGCCGAGCAAAAAGAAACACAATGGTCAAAAAGACCAAAAGTTCTATCGATGAACAAAAAATCGGCTCGTGCAAACAAAAAGTTCGTTTTAGGAATGCATCTGCAAATCCTATTGTGGAAACGTGGACGGTCAACCGATCTTTTGATATAAAGAAAAAAGTAAGTTTTTTAACCATAACTTGATAACCATTTCGGATAAGACGCGTTCTTTAAACATAAATAACAAGATATCCAAACAGCTACTCGTACCTCTATAACACACCGTACAAGACCTTAGTCAGATATTTTTTTTACAATTTAAATACGCACTTGTTAAAGGGCTTGACGTAAAGAAGCATTACAATTCTTTCCAATAACTTAAAGCGCCAAAAGTAGGTATTGATTCTCATTTTAAGTAAGACCAATTGATTCTAATTTTCAATAAATGTGAATACTTTCTTAAGTAAACAGGGTATATCGAATTTTATGATTGCTTTGGTAGTTGTGATAAAATTTAAAATAGTTTCACATCAGTAGAATCAGTGTGATAAAAAGTTTTGGAAATCTCATCCAATATTACGTTTTAAAAGGTTTTAAAGTGTGACCAACACCTTAATGATGCCTATGTAAATTACAATAAAAAAAACCGGTTAACTCGCATTGGTTTTTTATAATCGACACTCTTTGTAGAAAACATTATGTAAGAAATATTAAACGATCACAATGTATTGTTTGAAAATATCAAATCACTGTTATTCCCGTAACTTACTCAGAAAATAATTGTTTCTTCGTCCAATTCACATGAAAAGCCTTTAACACAATTCAGGAATGTCTGGTTATATTTGAATGTTAGGAACTTCCCAGAACAGGGACTAAAAATACTAAAAACTCTAACTTTAAAACATGTCCTCTTTTAGTACCTTTCTAGTCCAGCCCACTATAAATCAGTAGCACTACTCTTGCGCATGTCGAATGTCGATTTACCAATGTAGCTGTCACAACAACCGCTTTTATGAGTAATAGACCGAATTTGTCCACCTATTTGAATATCTTCGACATCTAAATTATGAGAAAATTCATATTCATAAAGCGTATGGCCCTAAAAATTACCAAAACGACATAAGCCAACGTTTATACGATAGATGATATATGGTTGTGAATTAGAAGTTTGTAGTAGATATAAAGGATCAAAATTTGGTCTAAGCTGGCTATGATGGCACTGATTCTCACACTAAACTATTTGTAATCTCTAAATGTAGATCATTATTATGGAGTGTCGACAGGCATTTCTAAAACACCAGTGTTGTCACTCGTGCTAAATACGGCTGATAGTAATGAATGGAGGTAATGGAAACCTCCAATCACTTCTTGGAGTGACACAAATGGCCTATCTAAAGATAAGTGGCATAGTGAGAGCCTTTCCAAGAATGCGTGTGGCCTTCCAGAGCTGGCTGAAATACGTTCAGTAAGGATGGATTTAAATGTCGATATACGGCCTGAATAGGCTCAGCGATTAAGTAGAAGATCGTGGGGAAACAGTTAGCTAGTAATGTAGTAATTTAATGCAAAAATACAATATATTTCATATAAATTGGACGTTCACATATCTAACGGGTGCCGGTGCCTTCTTGGCGTGAACAAATCAGCACGATTTGGTACCTCCAGAATAGGTGGAAATGTAATCAACGATACTCTTTTCGTTTTATTGGTGGTTCTTGAAATATATATTTTTGTACATAACAATTTCGTATTGCAAGTGGTCACTGTCCATGAACACTTGCAATACGAAGGATTTTGTTTAAGTACCAACTGCAATTTAAGATTTATTACCACGCGGGAATTCTTCTATACGAAGATGCACGCCAGACTTATATGCCAAGCTAACTTCGATTTTGTAAAAAAAAAACAGATTTACGTTAGTGTATTTTATTAGTGTGATAGCCTCCCTTAGTAGAGTATTTAAAAAAAAAGAAAGTGTGAACATAAAGGAGATTAATTTTATTATATAATAAATAAATAAATATCTGGGACTATTTACACCAAGATCATCTGACCCCAAACTAAGCAGAGCTTGTATTATGGGTGTAGACTGATAAACATACTTAAATATTTCTAAATACATACTTAAATAGATAATAACACCCAGACACACAACAAACACATATGTTCATCACATAAATGTTTGTCATGGGTGGGGATCGAACCCACTACCTCCGGCGTCAAAGGCAGGATCGCTGCCATTGCGCCAACAGGCCAGTCAAAATAATACCCAACATTCGCCTTAACCTAACCGATGTTTTGCAAGCAGACCCTGTCGTTTTATGCTAAGCGCCTATTCAGAGTCGACACAGAACACATATTATTTGCATCGTAACTTACAATGCGTAACGTATATAAATACACAGTAGTTCATCTTCTCAGTACCCAGATTATGATTCAAGTGGTTGTTTAATTGTTTAATAGCTGTCATATGGCACTATGAAAACCACCAAGACAACTAACATGACATTGATAATACCTATGTTGAAATTCGTCGGTCGCGCATTATTTGACTTAACCAATTTTTACAATTTGTCTCAATCGATATTATCTCTTCGATTAAAATATAAAAATCTATTGAGGTATTTGGGCAGATTATGGAACCCTAAAGTGCGTATGTAGAGAGGCATTTACATCAACCTTCACAAAACTATAGCAAAATGGGTCTTATGTCAGCACCATAAGAGGCCCCTATTAAGTGAACGCCTCTGTACCTAAGAAAACGGAAACTTTTCACTCCACTATTCCGGTGCTAAGCAAATAGAACACCATCTCCACAAATCTGTCAAACCAACTATTGTCGAATAAGTTCATTTTCTGTCAGTGCAGAATCACTACTTGAAACCAACAACAGCATTTATTCACAAGGAATGTGTTCCCCGGATCTTCAGTTCAAACGGGACCATTCTCGTGAAACAACACTCAAAGCCAATACATTAATTATAGCAGTTACAATTAAACTCGCGCTTAGATGGTATCGGTTATTTATTGCCCTCGGGAAGGGCCAATAGCTCACCTTATTATTATTCATTGGAGTTAGGAACCGTGCACCTGTAATCCTTCGGCAGAACAATCGAGGATTAATTAAACTTATTTGCATGAACATAATGCCTATATGTTTCCTGCATACTTGTGGGTTGAAGCTAGAATCTGTCGTACTAAAAACATTAGTTCATTTAAGAAAATTAAGAAAGCAGGCATTATACAATTATACATAGTAGACCAGTTATCAAAATGATCCGGTCATCGGAATGATTTTGTTTTGAAAACAAAACATGCTACTTCAAAGTGCTAGAAATCGTTTAGCTTAAAATTGGCAATTGCAGTTACGGCTTATAAGCAATTTTGGTGACTGCTATGTGAAAATAATCAATGGACATTAATGAAGCATGCAACAAGCACGTCATCATCGACATGTTAGGTATGTATAATTTTGACGACACGATTGGTGTCGCTGTAGCACGGTTTCTCGCCTCGATATCCGTAGTGTCCCGGGTTCGATCCCCGGTCGGGTCAATTCAGGAAACGATCTCTTCTGAATTGACTCGGGTCTGGGTATGCTGGGAGACGCCCCTGGCTTATTTCCTTGTGTGGTACCTCGTAACACAGAGATATTAATCCCTACTTCGAGACCATTACAATAGGTGTGTTGTCTGGCGCAAAAAAAAAATGTAACTACTATAGCTAAGAGATTTTGATTCAGTTTGTCTATTTCAAACAATTTTCTGATTATCCTAAAATATGTTGCAATAATTTTAAACTTGTTTTAATTCATCATTTACCCATAACGCATGTGCAAAATTACATTCACAAACTGTTCAAAGTATACAACGCGATTTCGGTCGGTATTCGCTAAGGTCGGCGCATGCGTGGTGCGTGGACGATGGATTCGACCCATTATCTCGACCGGTTTGTTTGGCGAATTTGAAACAATGGTCGTCGCATGCGCAGGCCTGGTTCCGGGACGATGTACCTATCAACTTTAATATTGTATACTATAATGTCTTATGGGAATACCGGTGCCATTTATATTAAAACAAAATTATTATTTTACAGTAAAATTTGCTAGACTACAATAATCTACTCGCATTTTTAGGTGTGAGTAAATTACTGAGGAAATTATTAAATATAATTATGATGTATGTATGTATGTGTGTGTGTATGTTTTTTACTCTTTCACGCAAAAACTGCTAAACGGATTTAGATGAAACTTTACAGTATTACTGTATTAGACATCAGAATAACACATAGGCTACAATTTTTTAACATTTTATGGAATTTGGCCATAATAAATAACGATAACGCGGGCGAAGCCGCGGGCGGAAAGCACTAGCTAATTATAAATAAACTATACTAATTATAAATGAGAAAGTTTGTGAGGATGTATGTTTGTTACTCTTTCACGCAAAAACTACTGAACGGATTTGGATGAAACTTTACAGTAATACAGCTTATACATCAGAATAACACATACGAGTAGGCTACAATTTATCAAGATTTTATGCAATTTGGCCATGATATATAACGATAACGCAGACGAAGCCGCGGGCGGAAAGCTAGTGTAAATATAAAACCAACATAAAAGCTTTTGATTCATTTCACCAATAAAGATGGATGTTTATTGGTATGCCTATTTTTGCCTGTAGTTGGCAATAAACAATGCCAATAGATAAACCTGATGACAGGTATTTAACTATTCATAGAAGTATCAAATATCTAATGTCTTATATCACGGTCAGAACAATCGACAGAACCATAGTGAATAGTATCACGATTTCCTAAAAGAATTCTGTAAACAGTTTTTAAAAGGGTTAACGAGATAAATTAGCATAATCTCTTAAATGCCCGACCATTACTGCGCGGCTGGAGGTATTCGGTTATAAATGAGCCGGTGGCGAACGGTTGACTCCGAATTGGGCTGAAGTTGGCAATTTCGCAACGAATACCTACGCCGAGAAAAAGAATAAATCCCATTTTGGAAGTCAAAACTGAGCCCCAGGTTCATGAAATTTGTCATTTAATACCTAAGTTACTGAGCCCCAGGTTCATGAAATTTGTCATTTAATACCTAAGTTATTTTACCTAGCTTACACAAGCAGTAAAGCTCCCAGTCTCAGATACTAAGACTACGAGTACTACGACTGTGTCTCTGGGGTTGATAATTATTAAATACATAGCTAAATTGTTCAAAATATCTTCAATGATTAGGAATAGAAATAACATTAAATAAACTCTTTGAGAACCCTTGTGGTAAATAAAATCTTTAAACCATATATTTCTTGTATACAAAGATACGTTACCAAAACCGCTAATAAAACTTATAAAATCAACGAAGATTAAAAACGAAAAATAGCATAAAGGAAACGGTAACTTCGTATCTAAAGACCACACGTAGTAAACCACAAAAATGAATTCCTTGATATCCATAATTTTGGTCAGAAAAATGCTTGCTTACATGAGAACTTGCTCATTTACATGCTGGCTCCGATTCAGGATATTTTTAAGTTAGTTTTCGTAGTTCCAATTCTGTAGGCCTCATGCTTGCCTGTCTGCTAGCAGTTTTGTTTCCACGCCTGCTTGGCTGCTGATTGGTAGCTTCTGTGGCTTCTTTTGTCGATCCCTATTTTTTACCTAGCATTCTAGTTAATTTCCGGGCAATCTCTTAAAGCGAATGCAATCTACTAGATGGAATATCTATACTTTATTCATTATAACATTAGAAATAAGAAGCAGGGGAGCTAAATTGAATGACAATCTGCATTTGACGTTGCCATGACGATAACATACCAGAGTATAACCTGACAAAATTGAAAAACCCCTTTCGCCACAACGTATGAAGGGATAATGTAACATTTTAGATTTGGTAGAGTTATAGTGACAGTAAAAATGTGTTCGTATTAAAACCCCTGCTTGTTTTAGGTTTTTACATCGGCAATACGGTTTGATGCAAGACAAAATAATTTACTTAAGCAAAAGCCTCATAAATTCTGAAGTTCCTTTACTTTCAATGAGAACAATTAAGTGTGACATCTGCTATTTATATAGATTTTAACAAATTCGGCATAAACCTTAAAAGTAATAATGTTTATTATACTTTTACCACAAAGTGTACCCTAAAAAGAACCTTTTTTAGTTCTGTCTAATGCTATAATAAATGGAGTATAGTGATAGAAGATTTAGTGAAAGATGATTTAGATAGAAGCAAAACAAAACAGAGCGGGTTTTTGTTTGGAAAAACAGCTAATTACAATGAATGTTTTTGAGACTTCCTCAAGTAATTTTAAATAAATTATCATGTTACTAACAATACTGTCGGTTAATATAAAACAAAACAGTATACTCATATAATTTCAAGTGATTTATAACCATCAGCAGCATTACCTGTAACTTGATATCATGTGACGAATTAGTCTGCAACCGGTTAGATGGCTTGTTGAGAAAAAAATGTTTAATGAAAAAAAAGAGGCGGCTCTATATGATAGCGGCCGCGTCTCTGGTTCATTTAGATATAATCTGTGGCTAACGCGGGCTTTGCTTTCTAGCAGGCACAAAAACATGTGATTGCCTTGAATGGAACCTGGATTATTTATTTGATATGGGAAAGAAAGTTTAAAGTTTTTTCAATTCTTCAAGTAAAGTAAAACTAAAAAAAGTTGAATATAAGTTATTGGCATACTCAAAGTGTTTTGAGGCGTTCACTCTTAAATATTATCTGGTGCACAAACAATACTGTTATTTACGAGCTGGAAGCCTGGACTGATGCCTGCATTTTAAAATGTATGTGTATACATTTCAAATACATTTTTTCTGAAATAGTAGCCTTTTTGGATTATAACGAAAAAGGTCATCACAAAGTACTATTTTAACCTGACCTACAAGAATGTATGTGAAAAAGCGTGTTTTAATATTTAATGTTAGGTACATTTTCAATTTACAGTTTCAATTTGACTTTTTTATCTTAGATCTCGTCCACCAACGACCAACAATAACCATTATCTATATAAAACTGCTTTTATCTAAATTCTTCAACGTTACCTTTATTTATAGCAAAGTTAAGTTAACAACAAGCACTTATTAACATTTAGATCCGTGATGCAACGGCAAATTGAGAACAATTCCCAAAACTATAATTTCATTTCTCACGCTCGCGGCGAGTCATCTCACCCGAATTTGAGGAAGTGCCTCTATTATCTACTATGAAGTAAGTCAAATAATGTAAAAACTGGGTAACTGACTTGATCCGACATCCGTAAGAGGAGGTCCCGTATAGTCTGTAACTTTTTAATAAACCGGTGGGAATTCCGTTACATCTAGTAGTCTCTAAATAAACACACTAGCTTCTGCCCCCTTTTCTCCGTAATTATCGCAACGATGTAGGAAGCAAAATTTAGAATTGACGTTATTCACAATTTTCAAGTGGAGTTTTCTTAAGCAAAGTGCTGTTACTGATACTAGAAATGTATCAGCAATGGTAGGTAACATCACTTTATAAAACGATGCCTACGATTTGTGTTGGTAATAGTTTTTTTATGCCCTCTCAAATTGCATGCTAAGTAACTGGTAAGTTCCCATACTTTGATCAAGCAAGATATACCAAATTTAGAACGGATCCCTAATTTTAAAAGTCAATCTAAAGCGTAACAAGGGAGCCATAAAAGAGTTTTGTTGTACTAATGCATTTTTTTGCTACCAACCTCCTTTATTATAAACGCATTTTGTCTCATGGACAAGTGCATCATAAGTAAAGGTCAGCACAGTAACCGACGTTTTTTTACAAATGTTAGCAGGCATAGGTTATGCTTCTAAAACCATTTTATTTAATTTGGGACAAAACTAACCATAAAAGTGTCCTCCGATTCTTTTTTTTAAAGTATTTTTTAAAAAATAATGCAACATACAGCATTACAAAATGTCTAGCGCATAAATAACTCTCTGACAAAAAGCCCCGCACAAATTAAAACAAACATGACACGCAAAGGCGAAAAACTGTTATAGCACTTAGAATTCATAACGATGTTACCCAACTGTCCTTGCTACAGATTTGTGTATTCACCGCCTTAGGTTTACGCAACGTCGTGTGAACCCGCCTCGGTGCCGAATCAACAGTGCAGTAATGTCCTTACTTTGCTTTATTAGATACGTTTCGCGCATAAAGGTATGTGCTACCATCTATAACATTTCGCAACCTACAGTTTTGTCGTACGAAAGTAGATTAGGCTGCGGCCGCTTCAAAAGGTTGCAATGTTCTCTTGCAAATATTTTAAGAAAAGATTTAGGATCGTCTTTAAAAAGAAAAGGTCATTTCAAAAGAGTAATATCAGCAATAACCAAAATGTGAGATGAAATATAACTGCTTTTCGGAAGGAATAATTATTTTTACTGACGACACGATTGGCGTAGTGTGCTGTAGTACAGTTCTTCGCCTTGGTTTGCGTGGTGTCCCGGGTTCGGGTTAATTCAGGAAACGATCTTATCTGAACTGGCTTAGGTCTAGGTGTGTTGGGAGTCACCTCTGGCTTATTCCCCTGTCTGGTACCTTGTAACACAGAACCTCTCATTTGCAGAGCAGACATAATAGTATCGTGTCAGTTTTAGATTGTTATTTTTCAAATTCCCAGGTACAGAAATTATACTTACTTCGAGACCATGACTAGTGGTGTGTTGTCTGGCACATATTTATAATGAAAAAGCGCAAAACCTCAGACACCCTAACTTATTTTTATTATGAAAGAATTAAGTAAATTATAAAATTTAATTTTCGCGGATCCTTCACGAAGATATTAGCTTTTTTTGTTTTCTTGTGTTTGTCTGCAAATTAAAAAGTCTATGGTAATAACGCGCGATCCAGTGTGACGTCGCCGCTTCGCGTGCCGCCGCAATAAAAGAGTTAAACAAGTAATGATTAAACACGGCGTAATTGAAATATTTTTTTGGTCAAAATTTGACACCTGTTTTTTATTAGTGGAATCGATTCTACTCTCGATTCTAAACAAACTATTTTCAGGTTTTGCGCTTTTTCATTAACACGTTGTATATTTTATTTATTTAGAAACCTATAACCTCCTCAAGAAGCTATAAAGAAATGTTGATAGTGCTATAATGAAGCAAAAAGGAAACAAATGAGAGCAATCTGCAAAGTAAACATTATAGTTGTTCCAATAACCATGGAAGCCACATTAGTCATCACAGAACACGTTTCATCACGGCGCGGTACAAATAACGTTTTCGTGAGCGAAAGACATGTATGGGTCGCGGGTTCAAACCCTGTTATTCCAAGAACTTTAGAGGTACATGCTACAGGCGGTTCTTGTGTGAAATTGTTGCAGTCATTTTTATTTAATTCCGTAAGAGGTTTAATGACCCAGTAATATTTTGGTGGAATTCCGTTGGAGTTTTTGAAAAAAATTCGTGCTACGCAGTTTAAAAACCGTTTTAAACATACTAACAGTTTCTTGTTTTCTTTTAATAGTTGTACTTTCATGTGAACATTTAAAGTGGATATTAAAATAAGAAACTCAAGTGAATGATATCAACGTTATTTCTCCATAATGTGATCATATTTAGGGCAACCATACCGAAGTTATCTTAGACTCAGACTGTAGACTAAATATTGGGATGGACCATAATTGATCACCCAACATCATATGTGGCGAAGCGATTATTTGATTTCATTGATGGGTACTGTTTACCCGCCAAGATACGATTACACTAAATTAACTAAAAAACTTTACTCTTAAAGGATACTCGTAAGTACGTAATCACAAATGACAACGCGGAACCTCATTTAGAATCCACATTATAGAAGCAAGTTATTTCCTTTGAAGCAGCTCATCACACGAGAATAGATCCAAATTATTGACTCGAAGCTGAGATCATAAAATAACTGCACAATGGTGCAAGAACCGTAAAGGGATCCAGGAAGAGACTGCAAGTATAAATAAAGAGAACACGTTTGAAGCAGACGTAACGACAATTGAATAAGCTCATAGCTAAACAGAACACCTAATTAGACTGAAAATACGAATATTGATGTCTGAATGGTTTATGAAAGTAGGTAGTAAAATAGATATTAGGAACTTCATAAATAATATGGAATGTTGATTATGAGTTGAAATTACCTCTAGAAAAGCAATTCATCCATTCCATCATATCCATTAATAAAAAACCTGCACTACTTAATTATTTTTTTAAAATTCAATATTTAGTAGGTGTAGCGACATTTCAATGTTTCTTTTCTATGATTTAAACGCTATTGACTGCTCTTTCAGAGTAAATTCTAGTGATAATTTTTGGCCTGTTATAAACGTTTTGTTGTTGTATACGAATTATATCAGAAATAGTATAATATTTCTTATTATTTCAACTTTATTGTTGAGTATCCCAATTACAATAGCAAACTTCAAAATTCATTTTTCTAATTGCAATTATTAGGGTCGTGTATCATTCTCGGAGTATTTAACATCAATAGCTAAATTTAACAGCTCACAAACATCGTCCATTGTTGTAAACATTCGTAATTTGTACGAGGGGAGAGTCGTAACAACAATAGCGTTCGACCGTGCACGTGTATCAAATAATATTACCTATACAAATTCGGAACACATTAAGAGGTTAAAGGCACCGATATTCCAATATTACCCCACCGTTCACGTTTGAGGTCCGTACCCTTTCATTACCTTTAGATACCCACAGATATCTCATAAACTTTTTGTGCTCAAGACAATGGCTTCGCGTTTTGGAAATCAATTCTCCCGACAATCTATAGGACTCCGCCTACGAGACATAAAAGACACCGAGATAAAAGTGGATAAAAGAAAGTGATAATGGATCTTTTGGGTGAGTTTTTTGGATAGAGCTTGGAGTTTTTTTGGATGATCGTTCTAAATGTTCCGATACACTTTTGTTTCTCATTTTGCAATATGTGCAGAAATTGAATTTCTATATTGTGTCTCATTTTAAGCATTCAGTTAACACTTGCAGAAACACGCAGACAATTTTTTTAAAAAGAAAAATTCTGCTGAAGATATTTTTCAGAGGATATTTCAGAGATTCAGTTGAATTTAAATTGCACTTCTATCTAAACCAAAATAACAATTTACCTTATTATTACCAATTGTTTTTAGATTTTTAAGTAAATACGAGTGATTTATTATTTCCCTCGACTGTTTACTTTAAATGTGTTCCGTCCCAAGCAAACGTAAGCTTTTCAAAACCTCTTTTTAGCGCCTGCTTAGTCAACAAGCCGACAGGTTGGAGGTTGGAGTGCTATGGTCATCTGTGAGACGCGCGATGACGTCAGCGGAATCTGGGCCGCCCGCCCACTTCCATTAGCAATAGTTCACCGACACCGTCTAGACCAGCGGCTGTAAAACTGTCTTTGTAAACAAAGGTTGGTATAGCGTATAAACGACAGGTTAAAATGTTCATGTTTATCAACATTTGCACCCATAAGATCTCTTTTGCTGAATATAAGCCTTCCTTTGCAGACTGCATTATACCCCCGCCACAAAGTCCGAATAGCAATCAGGGATAATGTAGCCTTTTAACAGTAAAATATTTTTTTAATCGGTCCGGAGTTTCAGAGATTACCTACTTCAATCAAACATACAAACTCACAAACGCTTACCTCTTTATAATATTAGCGTAGATGTTATTTATTTTAATATAAGAAATATACTGTGTTCTGATGATACTGTATAAGTTCAGGCAATTAGCAAGATAACAACAAAAATAGTTTCAGAATCTGCAGTCTAGACCAATGGACAAATTGCCTATCGGGCATTTACCTTCATAATGCCTTGATAGCTATCAAGAATCAAGAGATCTCAGACATTAAAAAACGTTCACTGTACGAAACCACTAGATAGAAATAGAAATAGAAAGATATTTATTAAATTATATTCTAAATATAGTTTTTTTTGTTGGTAACACATTTCTAAAGACCAGATTTTGAAGGCATATCAATTGTTGACCTGATACTGCAATGAACGTATTTTTTTATTGAAATCTTTAAGTTTCTTCTGTTGTTGTGCAGTAACTTCTTCAAATGAAAAGTTCATCAATGAAGAGTTTAACGGAACTTAAGAAGCTCTTGTTTTGTAAACTAAATTTGTTTACGTTAACAAGCGAAGCGGAATCCGTTCCTGTATATCTGTGTGCAGTACGTGCCTGATTAGTTTCTGTAACGCACTTTCCAAATTCAGTTTGACATAAGAATTCCATTAAAACCATTTTTAGTATTTGTACTTGTACCGAAACATTACGCCAAACAAAACCGATCAAACTGAGACCACTCAATTTATCTCTACCTCGAGCAAATTGAACTATGGTGTCAATGTTTTACGGTTTATTTTTATACGTGCGTAAACCTGCGCACGGGCACGTCTTATTTGACAAGCCGTCACGTCCACGCTCGAATTGTGAGAGCATTTATTGTTGGAAAGCATCGATTCGCAATATAAGCTTAGCATCGAATGGTTAGTTTGAATAACAAATCGATACGAATGTTTCGACTATTGTGTCACGATGTTGCTGGTTTACGATTGTTGTTAGAACTTTAAATGGGGGTACATAAAGCTTATATAAGTTATTGTAACATTATAAAGCTGCTTCAGTTCCATTTCCTTGGGTAACAAATTTAAAAAGCTAAGTTAGAGTTCCGTTAAAAATAGTCATGAATTTTTCAGAGGTTGCATTTCTGTATCTATATGTAACAGACTCTTACGTGCACATACTAGATAATGAAGTACACAATACAAAGGCTATTCATATAAGGCCTTGGTCCCAGCGGCCCCTTTGTTCCCTCATTGGCCGCGCTCATTAAATTGGCGCCTTTATATGGCGCTGGCGCAGGCGTGAACCCTGCGGAACTCCCTACCCGCTTTGAAGATGCACTTGGTAGACACACCAGTAGTAAGTTGTCGAGGGTATTTGGTTCAGTCAGTTCTTCTAGTAAAGACCCATCAAACAATATATCAAAGATACAAAAAGCACTAAGAATTCGTTGAGATAGATTACGTAGTAGTGAATTTCATTTCATTATTTCATTTCAATCTTTTTAGAGATAATGCCATACAGAGATAAACTAAAAAAGCGAATACGACTGAATATAATATTTGGTCCCATAACATTAAAAAGTCTATATAAGCTTAAGGAAATAATTATACAGTTTTGTCTTTGTCTAGTCGGAAACCTTGCACTGAGTATAAACGTTGTACTCATACCAATAACTTACCTGTTTTAAAAAAAGTTAGTTTAGTTTAGTTATCAGTTTCAACAGCCATATGTGAGGAAACCGTTACATTCAAACAATTCTACCCTATGATACGTTTATAATGCAATAGGGGTGCTTAGTGACGATGAATTTGTCGGCAAGTATTCGATGAAGTGTTAAAAACCCGCATTTGAAATATCTTTGGTGAGCCGATTTCAGAAATACTAATTTAATCATCTTAAAATCATCTTTTGCAGGATCAGTTAAGTTCAAAAAGAGATTAACATAGTGTCCAAAACATCCTCATTCACTTGTTTTTTGCACTATAACACTTTTACTTTGGAAAAGCAATTATGAACGTTCGTTTAATCAACAAGCTTAATTTCGAAAAACCATATTCCAATCTTCAAACATTCTTATTTATAGTTGAAGTATTAATTGTTAAATTTTTTTCAACCGTCGATATCACCGGTTCATAAAAATAATTTGCCTTACCATCAACCATATCGCCCGAAGGGGGGCACAGCGCGTCGAATGCTCCGTGCGCGCGCGCATACTGGGAGGGCAGATGTGCAACGCGAAGGGTTGGTGGACACAAGTGGCCCCTAATTGTTTTCAATACACCGACGTTAAAAATTATGAGTAAGAACTGCAATTTAAAATAAGAGTTCTGTATATTATGGAATCTAATTTAAATAGCGTGTATAATTGCACATACGGATAGACAAACCGACAAAATCTTAAACTAGCACGCCGATGAGATAATGCTGATTAGTCTTCTGCGCGAGAGAGTGGGTAATGTTATAAAATGTACATTAAGTTTTTAGCTGAAGTCTTACAGAGTTAACTTAGGGCCGATTTTTCAATCCTCAGTAAATGAAATTTATCTGTAGAATAAAGTGTATTCGAAGGTTAACCGAATCTGTAGAATAATGCCTATAAATAAATAAATATAAATATGCTCCAGACAACACACCTCTTGTAATGGTCTCGAAGTAGGGATTATTAAAACCCTGTGTTACGAGGTACCACACAAGGAAATAAGTTAGGGGCGTCTCCCAGCACACCCAGACCCGAGTCAATTCAGATAGTTTCCTGAATTGAGCCGACCGGGAATCGAACCCGGGACACTACGGAAATCGAGGCGAAAAACCGTGCTACAGCACACTACGCCAATCGTGTCGTATAACTGAGGAATAAAGTCATTTACTTTTTGAGCGGCTGGATAAGATTTATCTATGTTTTCATTGACATTTTGAAGTTATGTGGTGTGTCATTTGAAATTATTTTCATTCTGTTTGGTGCCTATATTATTGTAATTCTCAAGCACACACAGTCTAATTCATATTTTTGATCAAATCGACGACGCAACGATTTTGGAGCAAAGGCAGTTACTTAACTATACAACCCTGAGCCCAATAGAAAAGATCGAGTTGTAAAAGAGAGACCTAATCATTTTAGTACATGCGATGCAAAGGAGTTTTGAAAAACACGAAACAAACATACTCTTAGCCAAAACCCTAGAATAATTACGCATAGAAGGCGAGTCGGGGCACCCGTTTTGATGCCACAAAAATCAGGACGTCACGCCTGGATCTGAACTTACCGATGTTAATTTCTCGAGAGCCTCTTCAAAATGTTTTTTTGTGCAGTAAATGTTTGCAACAACATAACAGAGAAGCACAAGTAGTATTCATACATGTTAAATACTAAAAATTGGGATAACATGAGTAACGAATTGTTATTTTGACAGTTGATTTTGGCATCACAATGGCGCGACTTTTTGTATGGAACAACCCTTCTAGGTGTAATTATTCTAAAGCCACAACTTTGAACAACAAAAAAGTAGAGGTTAATTTTTTTATACGTCAATGTCAATTTGTCAAGCATCAACTTTTGTCTTGTTTCATTCTGACATTGCAATGATTGTATAAGTGCATCTCGCTTGTGCATAATGAGTGTGAAGTTAGCGATATAAGCACATAGACAACCGATAGATAGGTATTCTTTGGATAAAAAACGGTGGATTTTTTTAAATATTTATTCGCTTGATAAACAGGCAGTTAATTTCATACTTAAGTTAGCTATCTAGGGACTAAACTAAGAATTGTAAAATCGGGCCTTATTTTATATATAAAAATTATATAAAATTATTTTAACTGGTTGATGGGTATACGAATGAAAAGCCTATTTTATTTAACCAAACTTAATATACTATTTAAATATTGACGGTACTTATTAGAAATTGATTTCGATATACAATCCTACTTATAGTAACAACAGAACACACTGCGTTGGTTCAAGTTGCAATGACATGCTACTACGATCGTCGTTATTTGCAATTTTGAGACGGGAATCTGAAGTGACGTGCGGTTTCATAACGATCAAGTTTGAATATGATCTGAATACGACCCTGATTAAGGGGTTATTGCTCTTAAATAATAGAATGACAAGCAGAATTAAACCTTATGAGTACATTTCACGTGACCACATGCTGTTTGATCTCCAATTCAACCCACGACAATAAACCTTGCCTTGCAAAATAACCTTAATTAATTTAGATGACTATGTAGCTACATTTTACACAAAACAATAAAAAGATAGTAATTAGATTCATGAGGAACTTCGACTACTCAAAGTTCATAATATGAACAATAGTTCTACTAATGTAGTTTCTGGTTACAATTTTGGAGACGTGAAATGTGGGAAAAAATATTAGTTATTGAACATGCTACTTACTTGCAGAAGTACTCGCCCCGCGGAGTTGAAAGGCAAGTGCCACCATTTTTGCAGGGCGATGGTGAGCACGAGACGAAACCTGAAAATAAAATGAATAGCATTTAGTAATGCCCGTTATGAGAACACAATCGGTTTACTAGTATAATGCGGTGGAAGGTGTGAACTAATCTTAACGTTAAACATGACTCAAAAACCATTAAAGATAAATATAACCCACTTCTGAATAGAATAAATAAGTAAATTAAAAAACTTTTCAAATTTCGAAATGCTCAGTGACAACAAAATATTCAATCTCGTTAGATACACATTCCAACATTTGGAACAAGTGCAAATAAAGCAAAACTCATGCTGTTCATTTAAAACTCCGCTGTTGGAGTAAAAACAGAGGCATATTTAGCAAAGTCGTATAAAAACGTTGATTGATTCGCGACAATCCTTGCAACCGTTTCGCAGTTCGAGATACACATCTCTCGGGCCGACAAACGTATCGCTCAGTGTATTTTTAACTTGCACATTTGCATAGATCCCGTTGCAGATAACCCGATTTTAGAGATAAGTTGTGCAGAAAATCAAATGTGCGATTAAAAAGCTTTGGTGTGAAATGAACCCTGGTAACTAATTAGGATCAAGATCAAGGCCAAGGCCGCTGGAATATTATCTGATGGTAAATGGTTTATACGAGTAAAGCTACACCTTCAGGCAAACTAAGTGGCATTAAGCGGCACAACCCCAACAGGGCAGCGACAGATTCTCTGAAACACAAAATAGCAAACATGTGTCTTGATGAACTTTAAATAAATTGATCTTGTCATTCGTCATGAAAATCTGCTCTAATATAAAACCATTTTTAACAACACGTAGTTGCTGATTATCTCTTGAATCGAAAGCACTGATATAATCTCAATACATCGATCTGTCAGCGTGGAGACCACCCAAATGGCGACGCGAGAACGGAAGCATGGAATTTAAAATTTAACAATCAAATAAATAATGCACACACACAACATTTTATCATTTATGATGTACTCCTGACATAAACACACATTATCCATAAAGAAATTTGTGGGAAATTTTAACGGCTTTTCATAAGTTTTGCCATATTTGCCAAACATTCGAGAAAGGCAAATATGTATTTGAAGCCGTAAGTTTGTCAATATTCAATGATTGATTGATGCTAAGTACCATGAGATACCGATTTCAAAGAACTGATAAGAATGAGATAACTTCAAAAGTTAAAACGTCTTACTCCAAAATCGTTTAATTTTGAATATGCACTGGTTTATAGTAATGTGAATGTGTTTTGCAAAAATGTTTTCTAAATAAAATTAATTCTTATTAAATTAGCTCTCGTGGTTACGTAACTAGAACTTTTGAAATAATAAATTTGTGAGCTTCTCTTATCCTTTTGACAATAGAAATAGCTAAAGTAGAAAGAAGTAATAAAGTTGATATTAAGGTCTTAAGAATCTTGAATTCAATTGATACCTAACTATAAGAGCAATTCAAAATGGGCTATATAAATACCGATATCACATGCAAATACAAACAAATACAATATGATAAGGTGTTGGGTAGCCCAACATTGCCTCATTGACGCGTGGGAACAGAAATTCGACAAATGTAAACACGCTGATAACGGTCTTGGCCGGATTTTTACATATCCTCCTTTCTACAATTTCCAATGAATATTTAACGCCGTGTGAAGGCAAAGATAGGATTTAAAATTCAATGAGATTTGTTTATGGACTAATAGACAGACAATCTGACAGCAGGTGGTAGAACGCAGGACTGGATAAAATAGCGATGAAGAGATGATAGACCATACGCACACAGTAACTGTAAAAACAGTATATGAACAGGAACACAAATAATTCTAAGGAAAACTTTGTTCCAGAATTCAAACGAAACTAAAGCCTCTTTCTCTTCATAAATACGTACGGCAGTGATGGTACAGATGCGTTCACATCAACCTTTACATAGGAGCACCTTATGTTGCTGACATAAGACCCATTTTGCAATAGTTTTGTAAAGGTTAATATGAACGCCTCTGTACACTAACCGCTAACAGCGATACATTTTTATAACAATAATGAGAAGAAGATTTTTTATCGGATTTCCATTCTTGCGTCATTTGCCAAGAAGTATGTTAAAATTGCTGCTTTTAATCAGTTTATGGGTTCCTTGATATGTTGGCAATGTTGACAAAATCAAGAGCAAGTGGATAAGCAGGCAATTCGTAAGCTTAAATGTAGTCCCCGAATTTAGCGACCAAAAAGTGTGTATTAAACAACAGATGCGACAAACGTGATTAATTATCAGCCTCTCGATGTGAAATATTTTAAGTACGTCATTTGAATTAAACGTTTTGCAATACTTTTTGTTTCCAGAAACCAAGTGTAAACGCGTTCGGGTTTGATGTCATTAAAATTGTAATGAAGGACCTTTTTACATAGTACGCTTTTGGGTCGTTTCCAACGATGGTATGCAGCGGCCTTTTCGGTGGTTCTCGTAAAGGGCGAAACGAACTATATATTTCGGTTTTTTCTCTTGACGCCCAAGTTGTCTTTCAAAAAGTGTTGTAGAATCTTGTTTAAATATCGATATCGATTTTCAGCGAAATATTTTCCTACCATATTTGAAACATTATTATGTAAAATTCTTAATTAGAAGGACAATATTTTTTTAAACCCTTCAAAAACAGGGCTATGCATCTGATTTAGTGAATGTATAATTTTGGTTAACACAATCAGTGCTATAAAACTAGAAACAATAGAAAATCTTTTGTTCACCTATCAAAAATAATACGATAGCAATGAATGTGTTATTGGGCAAATTGTCTTTACCAAATCAAAAAGTAACCAAGAAATTGCAATTTGTTTTAATTTAAATAAAATCCGTTTTGTTAAGATTGATAAACATGACAATACAATTTTCATTTTTTTATTAAGTGCCTTGAAATAGTTCTCGCATCAGTCCACTACATCTGAGCAAACTATCGATAAATTCACAATCGGTTCATAGCTTCACAGCACTAGCCATGAACGAGAAGCCGGTAAAAAGCCGGCGGCCAAGCGGTCTCACCTTATAAGGTCAACCATTGTTTTTACCGCGCCCGGTCTGCGGGAACAGTCGGACAATGTTTACCGGTTTTGTATCTTTTGTTTATTTATTAAAAATATACTTTCGCAAACTGAAAGCCTATGACAATGTTGAAGGTAAAATGAAAGTGAATTGATAGAATAGAAGTAAAAAGTGTATGAAAAAGTCCTCCAAAAAACAGTTAAGTCCTTTAACGAGAAAACATTCGATTATAGAACATAATAATAGGGCGTTGATTCATATTTTGATACGCATAAAAAGTCCTTGACCCATCCAAATATACAATATCGCAATAAAATACAGAAGGACATTGATAATACGGTTATCTTTCAGAACAAGTTCAAACTTGTTAGTCATGTAAATTTCAGATTCGATACATTATCATATGTTTTGAGCCATTACGGAAATGAGGCGATAACTATATCTGCAGACCGTGGGAACGTACTAATATCTATTTTAACAAAAATACATACTTCGAAATTTGCCTACAGAGCTCTTCCGCGAGAGCTTATGCACACATCTTTATTTGGAAATGATAAAAAATAGTGATGTTATGGTAAGCTTATAAAACATCGATGTTTTTTAGTAAATAATGGAAGCAATAATATATCATGAATGCAAAAATAGAAAGAAACCGTGTACTGAAATGTCATATGATTTAGGGATAAACTTCAATTTTCTAGGTGAATTTTCCGATACAGACTCTTCTCATCGGTAAATAATTATTTAATTTTTATCAATCAATCATTTATTTGCGTCAAATATGGCATACAAGGTGTCAAATTGCAATAAAAGAATCACATATTTGAGCTACATAAATGAGCATGCAAACTTCAGGGTACATTAAAAGACTAAAAATAATAATAATAGTTAAAATGTCAATATTCCTATATTTATAAAAAAAAATACCTTCTATAGGGCATAGGTAGCTCATATTTCTATGAACCTTAAACGTCGGTTAGATACAAGGTTCAGAATGTTATGCCCGAGCTAGGGTTTACTTTACCAGTCAATATGATATATGCTTTCATTACAATCAAATGAGGCCGTGGTAGTAGTAAGAAAATAAAATAAACATTAAAAATAGTAATATTTGATTAAATCCATTTAAGTTATAGGTACTACAACCAAAATGGACCGTGTTTCAGGTTTTGACAACGTTTATCGGGCGTCACGCTGTTCACGCATCGACATTAAGAATATTAAATTATTTAATTTAAATATTTTTAATTCAAAAACGTCCATAACCGGATGCTTCCCATTTATTATTATTTTCTGGTGTGTAAATATGATTTCAACCATCTATTTATCTACTCTTGAAGGGGTGTCTTGCTTTCAATACCTACATATTAAAATATTATACATCTACAAATCTGACCACAAACTAAGCAGAACTTTAAAAAAATATTCATTACAAATATTTACACACATTATACCATTATAATGTGTGTAAATATATATACATTATGCTTTATTACTATTAAAATTTATCAGACATAAATATAAAAATATGCAAATTAAAATACACAAGGGATTTGGCTGACCTGTTGGCGCAATGGCAGCGATCCTGCCTTTAGCGCCGGAGGTCGTAGCTTCGATCCCCACCCATGACAAATATTTGTGTGACGAACATTTATATTTGTTGTGTGTCTGGGTGTTATTATCTATTTAAGTATGTATTTAGAAATATTTAAGTATGTTCATCAGTCTCTGACGCCCATATTACAAGCTCTGCTTAGTTTGGGGTCAGATGATCTTGGTGTGAATTGTCCCAGATATTTATTTATTTATCATTGGAATTTATTTAGTACATTATCATGTGATTGTTCAAAAATATGTTATTTTGTACCATAAAACAGCTGGCTTACCTATAACGAACATAATAAAGTAATTTAAACATGAACTTGCTCGTCCCATTCACATACAGCTAACATAATAATTGCGTGTCTACATGTCATAAAAAGGTAGAAACTCGAAACATCTTACAGTTTGACGAAACAAGAAACAAAATAATTGAAACGAATTAAAAATTTTACGCCAAACTTCACTCCAAAGCGTTTGTGCTACTAATGAGGAGATGTTTATGATATAAATAGCGCCAATACTTGCTTTATTAGCACAGTTTTCATTTTTGTTGAGAGTGTAACAGTGAAGATTTTTGTAAATTACGGCCAAAATAAACACAACCCCAGTCATTACTCAGTCAGATAATTGCTGATAATGAAGTTAATTTAGTAATTAGAAAAGTGGTTAAGATAATAAGCGATATGAGGCGGTTGAATTTTATTAATTAATAATGTTTCCTTTATTGTTTCGTTAAATATTTTCCTGTCGGTACATAATGACGACTATGGTTGCTAGTTAATTGTTTACACAATAATGATTACATAAAACTCACAAGTTTATGTATTTTGGAAAAGATGCTAAATAGAAACTTTGGTATAACAGCAGTGGCGAACAAGTATGTCAACTTCTGTGACGTTCTGGTAGACGTACTGCTCGTAAATAAGTTATTTGTACGTCTACCACGAGATGCGACTTTAAATTTACATTATCGTTCGCGTTAAAAAAAATATTGGGATTTGACATTGTCATGTCATGTCATGTGTCATCCTAATATATATTTTTTACGCGAACGTTCCGTTATCGTTCGCGTAAAATATTAAAATTGGGATTTCGTACAGCGCCTCTGTTGAGTCGAAATGAAATTGAAAAACGGTACCTTAAGACCATAAGATGCAATTGTTACGTTATATTACCGTTTTTCAGTTCCATTTACTCACCAGCGGGAAAAAACTCTGCCTGAAAAGTCTTTAGCTGTTGGTTTTCGTTAAGGGATAGTTATCTTTCCATTGTACGAGTAAAACAAGCGAAAGCACACAATATAATATTGTCTTCCATTCTGAATTTTTCTGCCAAATATCAATCGTTATCGGAAAACGTTCTCACGATCATAATCATGATCAGTCGGAAACAGAAAGAGACCAACCCAATAACCCATATTTCACTTCTACTTTTCCAAAATATGCCTGTAGAATGCCATAACAAAAAATACCGCTACCAAGTTCTATACCAAAACTACTGTTACGGAAAAAGCGTGGGTGTCATGCGACCTACAGCGTGACATGGTGCCACGCGTAAGCACATGGCACCATTATGGAACCTCTGCTAATTAACGTATCTCAATTAATAAATGTTTCGTAAGTACAGTAGAATCGGCTGTGTGATAAATCAGCCAGATTATGACTATGAAAAATGATAAAGCTACGTTAGTTTTAATGGTTGTTACAATTAATGGTTGTGTGACGTTAAATGAGTCGTTAAGATTGGATTGAGATTTTTAATAACCTTGGATTGACCTTATCACCCGAAAGTTCTTTTTTGTTTTGACAGACTTTTCAATGTAACTACGAGCACAAAATAATGAGTTCGCACCTTTTTCCAAAACTTGCGTGAACCGCCTAGGGTTGCTATTATATTGGCTCTGAATTTTTAAAATGAAGTAAGTAAGTTATACCTACTTGACAGAACCGGCCAAAAACAAAATTCATCATGTGAAAACTTGCACCAAGTTCGACAAAAACAAAAACACTCGCGAAAGTGCGACTTTCCGACTCACCGAAGCTCACTGACTTCGCTTGTAAACTCATGTCTCTGTGTGCGTGCGTCAAAAATGGCGTGTTGTTCTTAGCGGGCTATCTGTCAGAGCGCCGCGCATGTCTAATCTGTGCTACAAGTGAGCAGAGCTAACCAAAGCTATGAAGCTAGTCATAGAAAGAGCATGACATGTGATAATCAAAACTCTGAACAATATTATCAGCATCTGCTTTCTCATCGCAACATAAATGTCATCCTGAATCAAATATTCATCTGTATCAAAAACGACAAAAGCTTATTTCTGCGCTTAACATTTGGCGTTCTCGCGAAGTATTGATCAGGCGACATTATTATTACACGTCGTTTTTGCTATGGTGTTACACCAGTAGGGTGGCGCCCACCCTCCGTGACATGCGCGCGCGCATCTCATAGAAAGTCCTGCTATCTACGTTGGTAATAATAAGTAGCAGTTAAAATCAAATTGAGGTATTTTCGACCTCAAAAATAGGTTGGAGATCATTTAGATTTAAATAATAAAAAGAGGGATTTAGCTTCATGTTTTGGTGAATGGAATAAATAGTGCATTTTGATAACTCTAGATCAAACAATGTTAGCTATATTAAAACCTAATTAATTTTCATCATCTAGAATTTATTGAATGTCTTTTTGAAACTGATTTGCATAATTAATTACTAACATCATTAATTAAGAAGCAATCAGTAGACTATATTTAACTGATGGCAAATTATTTAAATAATATATCCGGACATTTAATCCCTCAAACGGTTCTTCAATATTGTGACATTTTGAAGTCATCATCTAATACGGCTCTGTCGTGGAATTAGATTTAGAAACGATTATGTTAGATGTTTTTAATTTGTAAACGGAGAAACTTAGGCTTCAGTATAGTTACCTTTTTCAAAACGGTAGTTACATGTTACATTAAGCAATCAAAGTAAAACAAATACTTCCAAACAAGACATTGTCACGATTGCACTTTTATTTTCAATAATAGAAACGTATTTCCGACTATGCATAAGTGGTTTTCGAGACCAATTGTGCTCAAGCCTGCATGCGAGCCTACAATTGATTTAAATCAATAAAATATGAATAACCAAAGTGAATTAAGAGACTAGTGCAGAGATAAATAACAGTCGGTACATCGGTCCAGCACCACACGGCACACAAGCCAGTGGTAGCCGTAATGGGGCCTCAAATCAGCGTAATTGCGGATGCCCGCGCTCCTCTATTGTCGCATCCGCTCCGACTCGCCTTTGATCCGATGCATCGATTTCATTCGATTCTTTTGATATATCACATTTATTTATCTTTTTAAGCGAAGTTGTGACTTTAAAACAGTATAATAGATATTTTTTGTGTTTTCTGAACAGCAACTAACAATTGATCTTTATCAAGTTTTATATCAGTTTTAATTGTTTTCAGATGTTCAGTGTTTTGCATACTGATAATGTTAAAATTTTACTTTGATGACATTTGAGTAACTTACATGGAATTATTAAACCAAGATGATAATATATGCCTCGAAAAGATTGATTAGAAAAATAGAAAAAGATCTATTTTTTCGATGATAGCATAATGAGCTACAAGCAAACATCAAAAGCGATTATTCTACGAACACTAGCATTTTATTAAATTATTTTTTTTGTATCCTAATAGGATGAAACCTAACTAACTCATTAGCATTCATATCCAATAAGCAATGATGAGTCTATTCATATCATTGAGACATTTGCTTGAAGATATGAAACGATTTGTTAATGCAACTAAAATTCTTTGGCAATACTTCTTTTGTTGACACTGCCCATTGAAAAATCAGAAAGACAAAGTCTGATGATGATTAATGTTCTTTCTTATACGAAACCTCACCGTTAGACCTCATCGCTCTTATTTGTAAGGTGGTATAGCTTAAATTTGAAAAGTCGTTTTATTTAGTTTGTGGTCGTCCGATAGCTCATTACATTCTGTCATTGGTTGACGAACATCTAAAAGAGAATAGCAGATGCAGTACAAAAAGCTTCATTAAAGAAAATCGGTGTCGGCAACCTCTGATCGCTGGTAGATCGTTATATAACTAACGGGCAAATACCCAAAAATTGTATAAAAATACTTATAAAATGGGCTGTTAATGAAGCAATATGGTAAATGGCCGAATTATTTAATTTTTTTCTAAACTTTTGAAATGTTTTCACACAACATTATAGTTTCTTTTGAAAAGTCGTACTCTTTGATTTCGTAAATCTTTAGCAGTGACAAAAATGTTATCAAAGAACGTGATCTAGGTTGCGCGGACGTAATTAATGACTATGAAACAGTGTCATATTTAGAAGTTATAATTAACCATTACTTTTATCTGAATCACGCTATGATTCTCTCCCACACTAAGCTTGATGTCATAATCTAGACGCCGAAAGTCAGGTCGATTCCCATTAGTCTGAGATGATAGATGTAGACACTTTACAAGACCCGACCTGGGTCTGACTCTTGATCAGAATTTCATTGGACAAGCATTGCAGAAATGTCAAACAAGAAATTTATGAACCTTATTTTAAAGTGTTAAGGTTCAAAAAAATTTTTAGTGACAGTAATGTATTGCCTATCCGGCGAAATTAGATCCAAGGATCCAATGCAAAAAGTTTGATTTAAACACAAATAGACAATCACATTTTTAGATAAGATGACTTTTGAAATGTTAGATAATAGAACTTAGCAGCAGATATGCAGTTTTTAAATAATAACTTCTAAAGCAAATGATGTTACTTCGTACAAAAAAGTCCCTCGAACGAAACTTTACACAATAATAAATAAATCTATGTTCCCAGATGAGTAGTACTTGAATACGGATCTTATGTAAATATACAAGTCTTTAAAAGCTACTGAAAACGTATGCGACTTCTTATTGGTTAGCTTTATTATCTCGCAAAGCACGCCGTCGAAATCAGCCCTAGCATGCACAAACGAATGTCCTTCATTATTCATTCTTCTATTATTTTTTTAAATTTTTGCTTTATTCACTTAATTATTCATGTTAAACGGACAAAGTGGTTAGAAACGAAAAATAAAAAGATCTGTAACTACCACACAATTTGATATGGTTGGTGGTGGATATGATTGGTGGACGGTTTTTCAAGAGTGATGACAAATTAGTTTCAAGTAATACCAACAGATAGAGATATACTCCATTAGATCGCGCTATAATTGTTTCGTCTCGAACATATAAGAACTTAAATTCGTTATGCTTGCTTCTTGTTATTTCTTTAGTAAATGTATTTTATAGGTGCCATCTGCCAACACTCTATTATCAAAATTAATTTGAGCATTAATGATTTTCTGATTTGAAGTTGTATTAATAATTGAATTTTATGTTCATTTAATTCATTTCACTTAAGTTCTTACATAGAGGTAAACAATATATCTATCAGAACATAACAAAAAGTGTACACCGTTTACGATTAAGTGTAACCTCAAAATCTAATACATTCTGTAGTAGGCCACGGTTCCTAAAGTTGTCCGTGTTTCAGCAAATGCCTGATGAGAATTTGTGAATGATTCCGAACAAAACTAGTATTTTCTCATTGCTGTGCGTTCCAGGGCATCCAATGTATGGGGAACTAGCGATGTCCTTTGTGAATGTACAGCTGACCAACAAATCACAATTATCACGTATTATTTCATAGAATCTGAAAATAATATGGCTTGAATTGTTTGAACAGATAACCAGTTGCAAGAATTTGGTAAGTTTTTGGTTTTCAAAGAAAAACTCTCAAAGCTAATGGGGTTACAAGTTAACTCAGTCACCGCGTTCCGAACATTAATCTTCGCACTTTGTTAACTTAATTACGGAATAGTTCACGTGTGACAATACCTCTTGCTATTGTCTGCGACGGATCGTCGCATGCGCAGGCACAATGGATGTCGAAACCCCGAGATGTATGGACCGCTCACAACGGAGCGGCCACAGTCATTAATAATTTGATTGCTTTCTCCTGTCGAACATGATCCAATTTTGAAACCAAAAACTCGAATGCCTCCTTGGGTATATGTTTGATGGAAGATGACGTTTACTGAAGGAAAAAACGTATTGCCTTCGCGGTGTTTTTATTCGTAAACCTGATCGGCTTATCGCTGTCATCGGCAACGACTCAATCAGGTTTCTTCGTTTATATGTTAAAAACAGAGCAGAAGAACCCGAAAAGTTCACTGTCATTTATGGTTTTAATGCAAAATAAGTAAATCCAACAAAGAATTGGTTGCTTAAACTATGTACATCTGTCTATAATGATTATCCTCAACCGCCGTGACTACGATAACTAAAATCTTAGAATCATTCACAATCCACCTCATTTACAGCCTTAAGATTTATAGACATATTCATAATCTTACTGAGTGACCGGTTGGTGCTTCCATTGAAATCATGCAAGTTTTATCAGATAGCCGTCCAATGCTGTATTAGCTCTGTTTTCCAGAATTTTTCTCCCCTATTACATCCAAGTTTTCAGCGCTATCTGCCCTGCCCACTGCAACTAAAGCCTAGGCTACATTACAAGAATCCTAACCACTGGCTAAAGCATATAAATTATTTGAAATACACATACACGAACCCAAGAGATCCTGGACAATTGTGCTAACTCCCAATAAGGAGGAGGTGTGAGCTACGATCGCGCTATTGTTGCTCTGATAATGGCCAGACGTGTGCTCTGTAAGGGGCCTTGTTTAACGTCGGCAGAAATGGCACCGCACTAGAATTCCAGGAATTAGAATCATACGTGACGTTACTATGGATATGGGAAGTGTAATAGTGTTTGTTTTTCCACTAACTCGTGATGATAGAATTACCCAGAAAACTACTTTTGTAGCCTATCTAATAATTTCGCCAGGGAGTTAATTATTTCATTTAATCGACCTCTAAATTCTGAAACGACAATTGAAGCTGTGAAGCCTTCAAACTGATGATCCGTAATATGAAATGCCAGTAGATCTGAAAACAACAGCTTGAATTGATTTAATTGACTTGAGATCAGGCGCAACTGTCCTGAAAAGAAAACATCTTTTACATTACTATCCTGTCAATAGCCTGTAAACTTACTTTCATTGATTTCAAATACATTAAACGCCAATCTTGTTACTTAAGGGACAGGTAAGCTCAAAAATACCTAATCAAGTTAAATAAATGCACATATAAATAAAACGGTCAAACCGACCTAAATTGAGAAGTCATCCAGATAATAAAACAAGTTTTGGAACAGAACATTATGTACGATTTTCAATTACACGAACGCACTTACTTGCCGGTCAGCCAGGCACATTCGGAAAAAACCTGTTTCAGACATTTTAATTTTAATTGCAAAAAGAAATCCTCGAAGCAGGGTTGCCACAAGTATTAAATAGGCTACTGCACTTATTAATAGGGTGTTCAAATGAAAAAAAAACAGAATTTTGACAGTGTACATAAAATAAATCAATGTGGGACAACCACTTATCAATTGTTTTAAGTAACTTTTGTTATTCAACACTTTTAAAGCTAAAAGCACCAAGGAGGTTGTATAACAAAAATTTTAACAAAGAAAAAACCAACTACAAAAAAAACTATTCCAAAACAAAGCACTAAAAAGTAAAGAAATAATTGCGTATTCTTCTAAAACTTATACGAAAATATAATTTAGGTACAATAAAATTATTGTTATTGTTGGAGTCGGTGTTTTATTTGAAAGCTGGTGCTTCCCGAATGGTCCCATTTTAATTTGGTCTAGTTCTGACAGTGGCTTCCATGAGAAAAGCATATAAGTCTTGAATCTAGATAGACAAAATGCGCGACAAATGGACGGGTAACTCAATATTACGCCAACCGATTTTGATAATTCTTTTTTTATTTGAAAGCTGATGCTGCCCGTGTTATCCTATTTTAATTTGGTCCAGTTCTGACAGTGGCATCCCTGGGAAATCCATAAAAAAAGTATTGTCCAAATGCTCCTAAGAATTGAAGAGTTCCGTTACTTTGTCATGGATCCCATAATCAGAACCTAACACTCATCAACCTACCCTTGAAGTATATCCTTTCCAATAAAAAAAGAAGCATCGAAATCGGTGGGCGTGATAATGAGTTATTCGTCCATTTGTCGCGCATATGGTTTATCTAGATTTAAGACTTATATGGACTTCCCAGGGATGCCACTGTCAGAACTGGACCAAATTAAAATAGGACCACACGGGCACCATCAACTTTCAAATAAATATATCAAAATCGGTTGGCGTAATATTGAGTTATTCGTCCATTTGTCGCGCATTTTGTCTATCTAGATTCAAGACTTATATGGTTTTCTCATGGAAGCCACTGTCAGAACTAGACCAAAATGGGACCATTCGGGAAGCACCAGCTTTCAAATAAAAAAAGAATGATCAAAATCGGTTCACCCAGTCGAAAGTTATGAGGTAACAAACATGAAAAAAAAAAAAACATACAGTTGAATTGAGAACCTCCTCCTTTTTTTGAAGTCGGTTGAAAATGTAATCCACACAATGAACATTAGAAAACACTTGTCAATTGCCGAAATAATTTATAGTTTACTTATAGTTGCATAACAATGCTTTCATATTTAAGTAGTTTTAAGTTTTAGTAGTCTCAAATAAGATTTGGTAGCCCTACTCTATCTGCAGCCTGTTCTGTGGAGTTTATTGCCAGTATGAATACAAAGATGGCCACTAAAAATAACTGATCAACGATCATATCAGCACGCATCGAAGAATTGATTAAATTTTATTATTTAAATCGATATTTTTGGAAAACTCCCCCACCTATCGCACTTGGATCTTGCCAATTTGCATATAAATTGAACAAAGCGAATATTGCGCAATCCATGACTATAAATATGTGAAACATTCCAAATTAAATTATTTAGGTTCAAAATTAACAGTAGGTACAGTCAACGCCACAGCAAGCATGAGCTAAGAATTTATTGTGCGTTGCCATGAACCTGCATGCTACGCTAGAAGGATGGAACGTAGTTTGTAATTGAAAAGTTATAAAAAAAAACAAATTCTATCTAGCTAGTTGCTCACTTAGATCTTAAAAATACACCATTATTGATTTGGATGTGGTTTACACTATAATTTAGGTACCTAATTACTTCCGGAAGTTCGTTGATGAAATACCGTTATTTAACGACGACGACCGACTTGGTGTAATAGGTTAAGAAGTTGGCTACTACACCAGAGGTCGCGGGTTCGATCCCCGCACAGTACAAACATTTGTGTGCATGAACATGTCTGTTTGTACTGGTCTGGGTGTCTCCTATGTATAATAAGTATGTATTTACAAAAGAAAATGTATTTAAGTATGTTTATCCGTTGTCTAGTATCCCATAACACAAGCTTTAATTAGCTTACTTTGGGGCTAGATGGCGCTGTGTGGAATAATGTCCAGGGATATTTATTATTATTATTCTCTTTATTCAGTATAAATCTTAGATATAAAATTTGTATAGTATTCTTACAAAAACAGAGATTTTATAACATTAAAAACAACTTATGAATTATAATTATAAAAACGAAATAATTACAATTATAAAACTTAAGATTAAAGTTACAAAAACAATGATTTATAAAAATACCATAAAAATCTTAACCTAGGGAGCCGCCGGCAGCGGGGCAGGCGAGGCCTAGACTACCGGTGATTAGGGCTGCAGAGAAAGGAACCTCCTGACAATACGTGCCGTGTTCAAGAGTACCGCCTTCTGTATCTGACCCTTGACCCAACCGCTGAGCGAGAGCCTCTCGAGGTGTTGGTCGAGGCTCTTCGCTATTAAGCCGTTTGCCGATACGACTATCGGGATAATGATCGTCGAATCAACATTCCACATGGCGGTCACCTCGTGAGCCAAGTCAAGGTACTTGCTGAGTTTGTCCTTCTCAGCTTTTACGAGGTTATCGTCATGTGGAATGGTAATGTCGACGAGCACTGCCTGGCGTTGGGATCGGTCTACCAGCACGATATCAGGTTTATTGGCTACAATAGTCCTGTCCGTGATGATAGAGCGATCCCAATAGAGCAATGCACGACTATTTTCGAGAACTGGTACCGGTGCGTACTTATAGTACGGTACCTCCGACTCGACAAGGCCATACTGAAGAGCAAGTTGCTGGTGGATGATCCTGGCTACTAGGTTGTGCCTGTGCAAGTACTCTCCGTTAGCAAGGTGAGAACAACCGGAAATAACGTGGCGAATAGACTCGCCAGGACGGCGGCATGCCCGACAGATGTCGACCGTACCGTCCTTCATGATGTATTTCCGGTAGTTATTCACCTTGATAACTTCATCAGCAATTGCACAGACAAAACCCTCGGTTTCCCCAAAGAGGTCCCCGAAGCGTAGCCAGCTCACCGATGCGGAGAGGTCCACATCGGGCCCTGTTAAGGCCCGATAGAACCTCCCATGCAGCTCCTTACTCCTCCATATTTCCTTGCGGTCGTCGGTGGTGAGCACCGGTGGTTGACGCCAGTTCTCATTCGCCAAGGATAGCGGCGTGAGGCCCTTATCAACTGCCACAACATCGCGGTGTATCCCACATTCGTTGCTGAGGAAAAACCTCCTAAGACTGCACACCTCGCGGTTGTGAAGGTTCTTGGCATTTAAAAAGCCACGACCTCCCACCTTCCGCGGGATATACAGTCTCATGACAGACGAGCGTGGGTGTAACATGCGGAATGTTGTGAGCAATTTTCGAACCCGTACATCCAGGGCGTCCAGCTCAGTTTGAGTCCATCTTAGTATGCCAAAGGAGTATATCAATAAAGGCATCACCCAACCGTTGAAGGCACGCACCTTATTGCCACCTGACAAAGAACTCTTGAGTACCTTTGTAAGGCGACTAAAGAAGCGCTCCCTCACCGATTGCTTGACGTCTGCTACTGATATACCCAATGACTCTGACATACCAAGATATTTGTAGGTTTCGGCTTCAGAGAGGGATCTGAGTGTCATCGTCTCAGAGAGCTGTAAATTCGGTGAATCTACAACCCTCCCTTCTTGTACATGCATGACCGCACACTTGTCTACACCGAACTCCATCTTGATGGCATTGCTAAAAATCTCAGTTATTTTTAACAGTTCCATCAATACCTGGGGGCTTGGTGCAAACAACTTCAGGTCATCCATGTACAACAAATGAGGGATGAACTCACCCCCTCTGCGAAGCCGATAGCCTAGCTTTGAATCCTTTAGTAAGGTACTAAGAGGATTTAAAGCTAAACAAAACCACAAAGGACTCAAACTATCGCCCTGGAAAATACCTCGCTCTATCCTTATGAAGTCCTGCGGATCAGGGGAGCCATTTCCACCACCTGGCTGACGAAGGACTGTGATCCACTGCCCCATGCATGTGCTCAAGAAAGATCTCAAAGTTGTATTAATTTTATACAGCTCTAAGATCCTCCTGAGCCATGAATGGGGCACCGAATCATAGGCCTTCTTATAGTCAATCCAGGCTGTTGAAAGAGCTTTCCGATTCCGCCGGACTTGTTGGCAAATAGTCGTGTCTATGAGGAGGAGTTCTTTAGTACCTCGGGACCCAACCCTACATCCATTCTGAGCAGGGGCCAAAATATTGTTCGCAACGATGTGCGAGTTAATTTTTTTTGCTAGAATGGACGTAAGGAGCTTGTAGATGGTAGGTAAGCACGTGATGGGTCTATAGTTTTTTGCTTCCGAGGTACTACCTGACTTGTATAAAAGGAAAGTGACACCAGAAGTCAGGAAACTAGGGAGAGAACCAACCTCGATGGATTCCTGGAACTGCACTGCCAAGCACGAATGCGAGCATCGAAACCACTTGATCCAGAAGTTGTGCAATCCATCCGGGCCAGGACTTTTCCAGTTCTGAGCCGTCTGAATTGCACAACTAACGTCTTCGGAGTCAATAGTTACTGACTCCATGGTTTCGATGGATTCGCATTCATGCTCGACCGTACGCATCCAGTCACCCTCCATGTGCTCGACAGGCATCGACCAAATGCTGCGCCAGAAGTCAATCATGACACTTGCATCCGGTCGCTGACCGTCGCCCACACGTTGGTTAGTCTCTTCCCAGTTTCGGTACACCTTCCTTTGGTCACTTTGGAAAAGGCGATTTTGTAAATATCTGTCCACACGTTCTCTGTAGCGACGGATACGGTTTGCCCACGCATAGACCTTCTGCTTCAGAAAGTCAATGCGTTCCGTGACACAAGCCATATACTGTTCGGGCTTAATACCCGTCCCAGCAAAGGCTTGGTTCACGTAACGCATAACCCGAGGGCGATGGTTCCCCCGGCTGAAGCAGATCAGCTTTGCAATGAGGGTCCTAAACGTGTTGATACGCCGCTCGATTCGCATTTGCCATGCGGGTACATTTGCGGCAGGTCGCACTGCACGGTCAGAGTCCGGAAACTTGACACGAGCAACACGGCATGCCGCAATGGCCCCGCAGTACAAAATCGAGTGAGTATCAACTAAATCTTCACTAGTCCGTATGAACGGAGCTAGTAAATCGTTCAGGGCCCCCATTAACGCTAGGTTGCGTCTATTAGTAGGCAAACGTGGTAACCGCGGCCTAGAGACTCGTGTAGAGCGATATTCCAAAATCGCATCCTCCAAAGCCCTCCTCAATTGCTCTTTTGCCTGGGTACTTATGCTTGCGTTCGCACTGGCCTCTCCATCGGCATCTGGATCCATCCGAGGCGCTACCGGAACCGAGTCTGTAATCGGACTCGGATGTGACAGCGCGCTGGACGGGTCCTGGGTCGAGGAAGAAGTCGCGCGAACTGGAAGCGCCTCCAGGCGAAGCCGATCAAGCGTAGGCTGATCCAGCATCTGGAGACGCTGAATCGCCCGCGCTTGATCCGACAGACGTTGGGCGGAAACAGCCACGGTCGGGTCAAGGGCCTGAAACAAAGGCATCATCCGGTCACGATACGCAGACAGGTTGGTTCCTCCCTCTGTAGCCCCGTAATAGGCGCGCATGCAGTTGACATTCATGTCGTGTGTCCATCGCATGCGGCGCACTACACCACCGGTAGCGGGGGCCCCGCGCGGGGCAGACTGCCCCACAGGCCCCAAGCGTGCCGGCAGCGGTCGTCGTCCACGTCGCGCAGGTGGTCGCGGCGGTCGTGGCGGCGGTGGCCCGCTCTCATCGCTCGAAGTTGAGCTCGCTGCGGTATCTGGAGGAGTAACAAACTCCTCCACCGACGACGAGCTGGGCGACGGAGCGGGCGGTGGTGGTGGTTGTGCGCTTGTAACGTTCGCTCTTGCCTTCGCTCTTGTGATCATATTTTAATGTAAATTGCACTATTGTTGTAGTAGGCGTTTTGACATTTGTCACAGTTGACAAATCCATATTATTGATTTTCGGAACTTCTGTAGAATGGCCAAAATTGTCTTGCAAATTATCTGTATATATTTTGGATGAGCTTGTTGTTGTTATATTATCTGATATACCGAAATTCGACTGAAAAATGAACTAAAAAAAATATATGATTAAATATGACCACAAAAAGACGTTTGCTGTCATAGAGCTATTTAATTTTATTATTATTATTATTATTAACCGCAAGAGGCTTGGGCGTATCGTATATAGTTACTTAAGTAAAAACATTATAATAAGAAGTTAATATCTTGTAAAAGGATTGACCACAATGTACTCATACACAAAAGAACGTTTAAGTTATTGATGAATTCAGTCAAATGCCTTGTTTAGCTTCATTCATTGGTAAACAAAAAAAAGAAGCCAACATTCCAACAAATCGGGAAGAAACTGCTCTGAACATTGGCCACAAACATTTGTAGTCTTGGCGGCCAGCCTGCCAACGCGTGGGCTGAATAAATGGTTCACACAATTTACAACACCTTGGCTGACTAATGCTGTTCTAATGAACTGGTGACACGTACAAACTGCTATGGTAAGCAGGGGTAATGTGGTTCCGAGGATTGGCAGTAAAAATGACTTTAACACGGCTAATGCTGACTTATAGCAGTACACTAGAATTATATGCAAAGATACCCAGTGGCATCTGAGTATTATTTTTGTATTTTTTTCTGCCTCTGTAAGTAGCGTTGTTAAAGTCATAATGCGAGCCGTCATGACTTCTTAGGAAATCTTACTAAAATTTGCTTAAAGGCAATCTCTTTGCAGTAACAGGATTGGTGATCGGCTAGATTGTAAATAGAGTGTCTTACGCCCGGATTCAGAAACGACAATCAAGGTTACGCAAACCCCAAATGTATACCTGTCCCTTTCACATCTACTGGCATTTGACAGGCCAGCATCAATTTGAAAGGTACTCAACTTTGAAAATCTTATCTGGATTCGGGCGTTATTGTTTCAAATATCAGTTTAATTTTAACTGTCTAAATAATTACAGAAAGTATAACAAAAATTGCCTTTCGACCGGACCACTTCAGTCGTACACTAAGACTACATAATCATGACCACTTTAACCTTATACCAAATAGTCTCTGTATACAATAATCCTAGGTATACCAGTTGAATTCGCATCGTCAATCGCCCCTGACAAATAGTCGCGGCGGGCTACAAACATGGACTCCGATAGCTCCCGGGGCGAACACGAAGCGATTGCGGGACTGCATGTAATGATACAGCGTCAAGATTTTTGAAGCAAACCGAATGGAAGAAATAAGGAATCTGCTCGGACTATAAACAGCAAACACTGGTAAATGATAGGTCACCTTATAAGGGGCTATCATAGAAATAAGGAGAGAAAGATGCCAGAGGAATAATTTATGTGTGTCTGTATGACACAAGTTACGAGTAAGTAAAAGGCAAACGTCATGTCATATAAATCATTGAAGTCACTGGCAAAGGCGTTAAGAGGAATAACGACTATTTTGCCGACAAAAGCAGTGCTATTAACATAATGATCCAATAGCAATGAGCCAATAGCTGAACTAAAAAAGTTAATAAATAAACTTTACTGCTCGTCATTTCTGCCAAAGAAAACGAGTAAAAGCAAAAACGTTGTAAAAAATGTTCGAGCATAAACTTTGAAGCCCACCCTTTACAGACGCCACAAACCTGTCGTCGCAATCAAGTATTAGCATATCCATGAATCTAAATCAACTGATTTGCAACTTCAAAGGAGCGACTAAAACAATATCATACAACTTTCAATAAGCATAGTAGATTTATCGAATATAAATTTGAATGTATCCGCGATACGGACTTACGCGTTCAGAGAGGCATAAATCATGGTGCGTTCGCGCCCACGGTTACATTTCCTGGCCGAAGCCCTATCTTACCCGCGACATTATCCCATGTGAGTTATACTAAGTGTACTGTAAGAACTGCTGTCATAATTTGTCTTTCAACAAGATACGGACTGGAAGGAGAAGACAGAACATCTGTCGCTGCTTCTTTTTGCAAAGTTTTGCTGCTTGACTTTCATTCGAAACCAATTACCGGAAAAATCTCTACAAATCATCTGTAGAATTAGGAGAGAGTGATCACAAGAGAACTTAATATTGAAGATATTCATGTGAACTTCATGTATGACTATGCGACTACTTTTAAATGATTCTGCGTTCTGACAGATAGCCCGCTTAGAACAACACGCCATTTTTGACACACGCACGCAGAGACGTGAGTCAGTCAGTCGCACTGTCAAAAACATTGAGATATTATTTGGACGTCGTCAGATACTTACATTATAGTTCAATGGTCAAAAATGGTTTCGCGCAGATATTTCTGTTGCAGTGTTGGCTGTATGAACACCACACGAAATGGTGGTTATACGTTTTTAAGTTACCAAATAATGTTGAAAGGTAAGTAAAACTCAGATAACGTTTGCAAGTTAGTAGTACTATGTCCGAGTATTATAAGTATACAATAGGTAGGTAACCCATTATATTTCGTAACACATTGAAATCCAGTACAAATGGGCTTCTACTTTTTCTGTAACTTATCTTTATCATGAATTGGTAAAACACCAGTATTTTTGGTATTTTATTTTATTGGCTAGCGCGGCTGCTGCATCCGCGCCGCGCCGCGCCGCCGACAGGTGACCGAGCGGGGGTGAGGCTGTATGAGTACAGCCTACTAGGTGGGTAGGTATTTTTCACTTGATGTATTTTATTTTTGCCGGTATCTGTCAAATCGCGCTTATCTGGCGAAAGTAGCGAGTAGGAGCCCTAGGCGATCAGGCAAGTTGATAGAAAAAGGCGAGGGCGGTCCTTCTGTAAACTCTTTATTTTGTGGTAAGAGGCAGTAAAATTAGGTTCATGTGCATTTAACATGCAAATTATTTCATGTTCTATTATTTAGGTCAAGAATTCAATCAAAGTCATAATTTTATTATAGAAAACAGACAGGTTATATCATTATTACTATTGATACTGAATATAAACCCTTGTTCTAGATTTAATGTAATTAACAAATACCTTGCATTAATATAGCGAGAATACCTCGACTTCAGCTATGTCAGATTATTATGCCAATATAATCTAGATTAAGATCTCATAAGCAATAGCTATATTTATAAGATTAATTATTATTCACGGATAATAAGTAGAAAAGGCAGAATTTGTGCCAAGAGGCATTTCCTAAAAGGTAAACACGACCAGGTCGAAAACATAAGGCGGTGTATCATAGAAATAGGAGATTTTTTTTCCCGAAAATGCTCAAATATTCAAGAACATAAATACAACCATACCAATAAAAACCAGTGATATATTCTTAACCGCAGCAAAAAGTAATACAAACCTTCATTACAAACATTAACGAACATATTTTTTGAACCAGAAGTCAGAGAACATAGCTCTCTCACAAATTAGCGAAACCCGACATCAAAAGCGAACTCTCAAAAGTTCCATACAACATCATGCAATCAACTATTGTCCTTTGATTATGAATCACAAACTCTTCCGCCAAGCTCAATTATCGATGCAAAATTGAAAGCAATTGGGAAAACGTGGACATATGAATGCAACCGAATGTCCGCGGCTGCGGTTACACGGGTTATTGCCATAACAGACCCTAATGGGAGCATTAAATCGATGCTCAAATCGACCCATAAATCGATCCGGGACAGAATAGAACGATTAATCAGTTGGCCCACTCTGTTGACGCTGATTTCTGAATAACTAAAACTAGGCGAACGGCGAAAGTCGAGGAGAAAATTGTGTATATCTCTGCGGGAAAAGCTGATTTATCAGTCAGTTTATTACAACTTAAAGCTGGTTGCAGTATAAATAATAATAAATTTGATAAATATTCCTGAGTTTATTGGTTAAAAGTTTTTTGTTTGAGAGCATCGTGGCCTAGTGGTTAAGCACTCCAACTCGGATCGCGGATCGTGTGGTCCCGAGTTCAAATCTGGCCAGGACCAAAATCTTTGTGTTCATATGTATGTTGTGTTAAGTGTTTTTTTTATTTGGCTTACTAACAGTATGTCCAGGGATATTTATTCATTATTTATTTATTTTATCTTACACATTTAAAATAACAAATACATTAAGGATTCTTATGCAAGTGTAGTGACTACTAACAAGTAAGCACAGTATGCCTAAATAAATATAATAAAGGCTGGAACAAGTTAATTTACACATTTTTTGAATGTTATATTTTATTTATTTATTTCCAATAAAAACTTACAAATATTTGGTTATTAGTACCTATCTTAAATCCTATATCAGATGATTTGATTCCAGGCGCCAAGTGGTAGTAAATCTAGTGCTTCCCTTAGAGAATTCCCACTCAAACTTAATTACAGCCATTGTGTTGAAAACAAATCACGATTGCAAAGATGTAACATTCAATAGGTAACTGTACACCGAACATTCGATCAATGTAAATCAACCGTGTACAGCCGGTAAACACCGCCAATTAACCAAATTAAGAGCGCCTTCAGTAGAATGACCTGCACTAGTAATTAAACACGGATTGCCTTAATTAACAGTGTTGAAGCTTAAACAGTACTATTTTAAAACTTCTCAATTACTCTAGATCAAGCAAGTAGTGAGTTCAAAAGAGCCGCAACAGATTGCTTCAAAAACGGTGCCATTATAGGAATTAGTTTTGGTATATTAAAAATTGAATATCGGCAGTGAGAATTTAACAAATTTAACTTTGCTGGAGAACATGCACGCTCTACAGCAATTTACAGACAAGAAGCAGCAGTATTTAGAGAATAGCTTGATGATTTCTACAAACGCAATGTTAAATTGGCAAAAATGAAAGAAATTGAATGTTTACCACTAACGAATTTTCATTCCCACACGATGAAGAAACCAAGACGGTAATGGAAAAAAGCAATGAGTCAAGTGATTGTTTAAATCGAGCCCTGAGAATATCTTAAGTTATATGTCAACAAAAAATGGGCAGTTCGCATGGTGCCTTTACTTATTTACATTTGATTAAGTGTTTCCAAGATTATATGTTACTTTTTGGGCCACGTGTGTAATAGTTTCCGATTATCATTCTTCATTCATGTAGACATTCAATAAGTTTGTAGAATTAGGATTCCATTAATTAGGTCAACTAAAAAGTAAATGTCATCCTTGATACAAATGCTTTATTTATTCTTGGACGGTGCCCTCAGCTAAAAGGTTAAGAGAAGAAGGGTAACCGTATTTAGAAACTATGTTAACATTTATATGCAGTCCGAAATATTTGGCTTGATCATTTGGGCATTATCTAAGCTCGGACGTTAAGTATTTTGATCTTGAAATCTACACGTTGTATGATTGTCCTCAGGCTGTGCTGCTGTATGTCCTTGCCATTCTAAATTAGTCGTTCTGGTTACAGAACCATCTATCAGAGGCAAATTACAGACTGTTTAGAGGCAGAAAATTGTTGGACAAAGCAGGTCTATTAGGTGGGTCCATTAGTGATCTTGCAAGGTCGTAGCAAACTGGCCAACATTGTCATGTTCTGATTAAGGCTAGGATAGATCTACCTGAATTTGAGTTTCCGTGTGCACACTTTTGAAAGTTTCTAAAACGACGAAAATTCATAAAATAAGATAATTACAATTCTGCATTGTTTAGATTAATAAACAAACACTGAATCGGTCTGATACCACCTTTTTATCTTAAAATTGTTTTGACCCTTTTAACTTTTGTGCTCAAGACACCGCATTTGCTGAAGTATGAGTAATATTAAAGTGTGTTGAAAAAGAAGAGGGTGAGCGTCAGATAGAGGGTAATGTATTTCAAATTTTCTTGGCACGATGATCTTCGATGACAGGTTAGTTTTTACCACGCTCGCATTTAATGCTGAGCCTCTTTTTTTTTAATTTCGCAATGGCAGCCCTATTATCCGAGATAATGATCAGGTGTGGTGATTTCAATTCCGGCACGTATCAGAAACAATATGGAGAGCAATCAAAGTGGCCAGTTTTTGTACGACGTTTATTGTTGCTTGAAAATGACAATCCATCGATTACGTCATTAGTCCATGTTATTAAATTCGCAAAAAATAGACGAATTAAAGGTGTTATACTTTTTGTTTTCTGTGTTATATCTTGATATAGTTCTTGAAATGCAAGTTTGTTAACGCCTTAGTAAAATTGGATGAAGATAAAAACATAAGGTAAGGTTTTACCTGTATATTTCCAATAAGAATCTGAAAAGACGTCAAAATTTAACCGCAGTCACCCATTTTTACAGACGCGTAACAATGTAAACACATTTGACACTACCTTTTTTTATAAACAGGGTAATTTTTTGAGAATGTTTTCGCTAATTACACATACTTATCGAGAATTAGGCCCAAATATTTTAAATCTATCATTCGTACTGCCAATTGCTGAACTCAGTAATAAACAGGACCATTAAAAAAACGGATTTTCAATAGCATTTTGAACCTACAAAACAGTACGGTAAAAAGGGGATAACCGAAGATAGTAGTATTCCGCTAAAGGTGAGTGCTAGCACGAAGGGCACTGCCCTTGGATCATCAGTTTTTATCTATTAAAAATGCAACAGTAGCCTCTTTTTGTTTGTTTATTAATATTCATGTGGTCTGGGAAAAACTTAGTATGCGTCTTCGTTGCGGTAACTACCTCATCTTAATGATCCGCATGAGCTTAAATACGTACTACCATAATATTTTTGTCGATGAGTTTAAAAATGGGCAGATTTGAGAATTCTTGTTTTATCAGGAATTTATTTATTTATTATTAATTTGCGTACCAAATATGATCTTAAAAAAATACATCCTGTATATGTTCTTTGTTGTGATACTTCGGATTAATTCAATTTATCAAAATTATTATATATTTTTAAGCAACAACTATGTGCTTCATTTTTAATTCACTAAATTTGTCTTTGACGCAGTACTCTCAAGAAGGTTTTAAATCAAAATGACATAAAATCGTCGTTAAATTTAAGAATGCACCGTCAAACTACTTTTGAAATAAAACGACCTTAAAGATATTGTTGTCAGTGCCTCTGCGGGCATTCGAACGACATATAAGCATTTATGGCCATTTCGGGGCCCAAAACAAAACTAAAAGGGCATCAATCAAAAATAAGTAAGCATCATAAGTGTGGTCTCCTTAACCCAGAGGCGCCTGAGGCTGAAATTATATTTATTTATTCATAATATACAGAGAAGTATAGCGACCGGTTACGTGGTTATGAGCATTGAATTACATGCGAACAAGACAACATTTCAAAGAAATTGTGACTGAGGTACAGTCAACAGCAAAAGAAAATGATGACTAAACAAACTTCCAATTTTTTTTTATGAATGAAAAATACGTAAAAAAATGATCACAAGCAGCATAAATCCATTTTAATGAATGAAATGTTTCATTTATATTCTTAGTAGTTTATCTTCAAGGTGAGGATGGCCCGCCCAGTAATTCGTTGAATGACTGGGCTTGTCAACCTCATATTTGGACCTCACGACCGCTTTCCATCAGGTGGAGTGAGGTCATCTTGACGGGCAGTATAATTTTTTTTTTTATTAAGCTTTATAGTTTTGGTAAAATCATAAATTTTGGCACGTTGAATTATCACTTACTTCTGCTGTTGACTGTACACGAATCTGAATTTAAATCTTCAGAAACATACAAAAAGGAAATGTAATTGTAAGACAATTTAAAATGGACAATAGCTCTTTATTTTTTAGTTCAACACAACACACGCGAACTGAACCACAAATCTTGAATATAAATTACGGCTTACAGTTAAATCATCTTTGGAGTCTTTTAGTCATATTGCTTTCTTCAATAACCCACCTAATAAAAAAAACAACCCAGTAGCAGCAGGTGACTTTTTACCTCAATAAAACCAGATAAGAAATTAGAGATACAAACTTGGTTTTACGAAGATTTCCATCATTTTAATGACGACACTACCACCGATTCTTGCTTATAATAATAAGTTGCCCAAATCAGAACCCCAGGAACCTTTTATGGGTAGGCATAAAAGTGGTTATACGGCCTTAGTCCACTAAGTCGCTAGAAAGGGAATTGTCTAAACGTAATTGAATATACATACATCATATTTAAGTGTGATTAAGTTTGTAAATTCCAATTTTTATTACAATATTTTTATGATGACGATCCAGTGCGTCATCTCCTTGATCGAGTATTTTGAGATTCTAAACGTTTTGAGGATTATTTTAAAGATGTGAGTAATGTAAATAACTATTTTTACAATGCTGTTTCTTAAATATTCTGTAAAATTTCACATAGGGCCTATGTGAGCTTGAACGAAGCTTGTACTTTGAGTATCTGAGACTAATTTATACAAAAGTTAAATAACACAACTGAACACAGAATCACATGAACGTTTGTGCTAAGCAAGGCTTGATGGCCAAACCTGACCTGTCGCGTAGAAGGCAGCAAATTTGGCAAAATATAAAAAAAATTCAATCAATTACGGAACATACCATCACGACTATATCCCGAAAGGGGTAATCAGAAGCACTGTTGCCGTCATGGTGAATGGAACACTCAGAAGCCCACTTTTACCAATGGTATTAAAAGTAGGTGGTGAGCCTTCCGCCGTTATCCGTTTTGATTTGGTTTTTTTATCGATGTTTTCCATCACCGGAGAGTTAGTCGGTAACTTAACAATGAACACAAAAATAATGGTTCAGCCCCCCGATCCAGAACGAAGTTATCGACCGATTCGGTAAGTTTGTTTTAGTTATAGTAAATGACCCGCGTAACGGTCGCAATCAATATTTAATTATATAAAAATTACCCATCTTAAAAAAAATAACCGAGTCAGTCGATAACTTTGTTCTGAATCGGGTGGCTGGCCAGATTAAATTTCAATCAAACTAAATATCTCTTTATAATTATACAATTATAATATAACATTTCACTTTAGTACTTATGATTTTACAAAAAAAAACATAAAATTTTACCATCATGATACCTGCAAATTTTGTTTACCTGCGAAGATTTCTGGATTTAAAATCAGCTTTTTTTGCAATGGTTTAGCTATGATACAAAAAACGGGACGTAAAGTGACTCAGACTGACGTCTAGACCTTAACTGTTCGGTTCTCGGAATCTATTCATAGCTCATTAGAGCAACAAAAAATGTATAATACGGGTTGTCCTGCAAATAAAAAAATTGTTATTCAAAAGTTGACACAGGAAGAACGTAAAATTGGATGGTATACAGTTCATTACCACTAATTTCAAAGAACATTATATTTTGCACGGAAGTTCACGAAACTGATTTAGGGCCGTATCATAATTTTTCGTTGCAGTCAGTTCACCACACTTTTGTTCAACTTATTTCCAGCCCGTCAGCACTCACCTAGTTTTGTTTAACTTTTGGGCGGGATATTTTACTAATCCAAGTAATTTCACAATTAGTGCGAATATAGCATTGCGTAATATAACACAATTCTTTATTTCACTAATAAAAAATGATTTAATTCCGTGTGGTGAGCAGCCTGGCGGTTACCAAGCTTTTAATAATGCCCAAGAGCACCCTATATATTTTTTCTTCTTGATAATAGGGTAAAAAACCATTGATTCATCTGTACAGTCCACGAGTTAACACATGGGCGGCCAGATGGCGCGCACTTGAGCGCTTGCGCAGCCGGGGCGCGGGAAGCGGGGTGATGGGAACTCGCGCGCCGGATTTGATGACGGCGGAGATGTGTGAAAAGAAAACAGAAGTAATGACAACGAGCATGTTTGGGCAAATCAGAGTGAATATTAATGAAAAGAAGGAAAACAGAAATAATGATAACGACAACTACTTATATTTGATGAAATCACAGTAATAAGGATAAAACGGTGGCCAGCGAAGTCGAGAATTAAGGGTCTGGCAAGATCGAAACGTAAGAGAAGGGAGTGAATTATGAATCATACCATATTTTAAGAAGATCTTAGATTTATGTTGGACCGTTTTAAGTAAATATACATAACTTAAATTGACGGCTATAGTGGTTAGAGCCGCGTTATTTTGACTGTTATTTTCGGAAATACTTTTTTGAATATTGCGGAACACAGCATGAATCACCAACCTGCACTTGACAAAGTTGATTATCCTAATACTCATCAAACTATAGTATGCAACGAATACTTGAAATTTAACTTCTGCTCCTTAATTTGAATACACATAAAAATAAAACGAATGTTACTTTCTTCTAATAGGAATATTGACAAAAGTGACCTCTACCTTGCCGCGAACACATGACCAATATATCAACCCGAAACTTACCTTTACGCACGGCAGATCGTAAATAATAAAACTTTAATAACATCAATTTACATTCATAAGCGAGGGACATTAAAAACTAAAATCAGTAATTGTTATTGCCGTCAGACGTAAATTCTCACCGCAGTTAAGAATAACCCGCCTAATTAAAGACCTACAGTTGGAATTAAAAAACGTAAGTAGAATATTAATTTGGTAAGACTTAATGGCCTCTAAGCTTGGTGACCAATTATTCTGTGGCGACCTCGAGGTGGTATCGGAATATTGACAGGATGTGCATCCAATAAAGGATGAAAGATTATAATTCACCATGACAAAAAAAAGAGTCTCTCATTCAAAAAAAAATATATAATTATAACCTTACTGTTATTCTTATTTCAACAATCCTTTAGCTTTTGCATTATCCTGTCTTTTTCTCATAAGTTAGTCAATGAATCAGTCTTATTGCATTTTCATGGATATGGAGGCAGATCCAATTAGTTCTTATTAGTAGGTAAAGATCTATTATTCTGTTTTTTGTTTCTTTTATTCAATGTATCTAGAAGAAGAATATTAGAAGTATTTGCCGTCATTGGCATATATTATACAAGCCCTGCTTAGTGAGGGGTCAGACGACAACGATGTAAGATGTATCAAACATTATTTATACCATCGCAGAATCTGAGTATTAATACCGGACTCCATACCGTGACCCATTCTAATACCCGACCCCTCCAGTCTCACACCTTACCAGTCACTTTATCTACTCGTATAAAAGCACTTCCCATACTTAAAGACTTTCTCAGTTACAAAGTAATAGTTATCAGTGGTGTACAGTTGCCATCATCTTTCTTCAATGAACCATTTGAATCCTTCGTAGCTGCCGTGTTTACTTACCCCATTATAAACTCATTACACCCATAGATCAACCACGTTTCCGTTACGTCCAGGTGACGGCAGTTCTTTGCCCCCGCGCAAGTCCTTTGCGTAAGTTATTTTTATTGTGAAAGATACTACCCTGCAAAACTGCCAAAAAGTCCTTTGGGTACATGAAATATTAAGGAATCTGTTGATGATATTTCATTTGCCGCCGATAGTGAATAAGAGTCGAACCGCAGAAGCCAACAGCTACTAGAACTGGTAGTTGGGCAGAAAATATTTAAAGGACCCAGTCCGCATTGGCAGGTTGTGCGTTCATTTTTACAGAATGATTCATTGTAATCATACAAATTTTAATGAAAAAGCTATTCGTTCCAACATGCAGCATAAATATTGACGTGTTAATCAAAGTAACTCATATCATTGATAAACGCCAACCTAACATTGAAACAGCAAGTACAGGGTGTACCCTTGAAAGTAATAACCTTTAATTCATTGTTGAAAATGCATCCTACCACAGATGTTACTATTTATCATATGCCACTGAACCCATGAAGTAAAAAACGCATGAAGCAACGATACACAAAATTCGATTACAAAAAACAATAAGAAAAAGTTCGGATATAGAACACGTGGCCTGAGCAGGATCCTTTCAAAAGCTCCCTGCTACCCCTGAAGTGATCACTATGGCTCTCCAAATAAGGTTCGGTACAGATCATTCAGCTCAATATGGGGTCATATACTCGATCGAACAATAATATGTACACGGAAATTATGATAATAGTAGTTAGTAGTCCAATACTAGATGCAAATAATCAGTTCGTGCAGAAACGGTCTAGCTAAGCGATATATATACTTCGAAAGGATATAGTCTATTTGCCTGCATTACATACTAAAATATCCACATAAACTTAGATCTGCAAGATAAACCGTTTAAATGCAATTCTTGCAAAATTATATCCACAATATCTAAGACTTTTATTAAATAGCACTCTGGAGTAATGGATGATTAAAATGAAGTATTCGACACGGAGTATAAAATTAGTTTCGAAAAACTCCTCGAAGTAAAAGGAGTCAAAAAAAAAAAATGTTAAACATGCAGAAAATAAATTCGATAACACACCAAAATCGATATTCTACCAGCACAACATTGCGATGACCGGATGACTGATATGCACTGTGCCGTTAAAAAGAGATGGCGAATAAAATGGCCAGCGTTAGAAAGAGACGAGACATGAGTAGAGTACGTTGGTTGCAGCTGCCGTTTACGTCACAAGGGTTCTAGGGGATAATTGGAAGCATTCTACCATGGAGGCAAGTATAAAAACATTTTGTGTGATACCAATGTCATCTTTTGTACAGAATGTGCATGTAAGGCCAGATCGAAGTAAAATTTTGTGTATTAGTAGTTCGAAATTGAACTAGCTAGGACTGATGATTTGGACTACAATGATAGGATCGAAACAATAATAGATTAAGCTTTTGATGACTGTTTGGCTTCCAAGAAAAATATTTTTAGCATTAAGACTATCATTTATGTCTTTATAGTTTTTAATAAGTATCAATGCAATATTTGAAATTTTATTTTTACTGTTTGATTACGCAGTCATTAGATTACAAGAGCACCTGGTGGGGTGGTGATATAGAGTAGGTATTTGAAATATTGCATCATGGAAACCCATACGTGTATGCTTAATGTTGTTTTCCAATCTTTTTTAGTCTTGAGTGTATCTAGTCATACTGCTAGTATTAAATAAAGCCCAGAAACACAATTTCAAATCTATGGTCGATTTGAGTTCTTTGAACTAAAAAAAAACTTTGAACTACCAAAGATAATAATGAGCCATTTTGTCAGAGACCAGAAGAGGTAGCTTGGAATACCTCTTCTCAGATACCTAGGCTTTATTACGATCCTATATAATTTCTTAAGTTCATTCCCTTTTTTTTTGTTAACCGTGTGTTTAAAATGCGTTGCGCACTATCCCACTGCCCGGGGAAGGCAGTGGGGGAGCGTGGGACTCTCCGCCGGCAAATCCGGCGGCATACCCACTAAAACGCACCCGGGTATACCCTCACCGCTTTGGAATAGGGCCACATGGAGCCTTACGGATTACATTGTCACCCCAGCGGTCGGCCCAGTCTTCATGCCAGGCCTCCTCACGGACACCCCCAGACGGCCAGCACCGTGCAATGAGGTGAAACTCGGCTAATACTCCGGTGCTGATTTAGGAATCAGGGAGAGGACGGGCGAACCGCCGTCTCCGTGCCGTAGCGAGCAATTTCGTATTATGATCTTTCATTTCCAACCAGTCAGCGGTTACCTAGCACAAACTCATCTTCCATGCTGGATATTAACGGACGAAATTGCACACTACACTTATTTTAGGATTTTAATTGGACAAGTTATAAGGGATTGTAAAGGCCCCATGTAACAGAGAAGAGGTATTCCAAGCTACCTATTCTGGTCTCTGACAAAATGGCTTATTATTATCTTTAGGAGTTCAAAGTCTGGCTCAGGATCCAGTGGCTAACCAGCCACACTCTTCACGAAGACTACTATGTACATGCTCATGCTTAGATAAGCGAAGCCATGCAAACAATTACTTTGCTCACGGACATTCGTGCAGCATCCAAAGATAAGGTAGCACTATAAATAAGCCCTAATTACTATTCATGTTAGCTTTAAACGAAATTTTCTGTTTTATTGTGAGATTGAAAGTTTGAATATTGTCACCATTTATTATTTTTAACACCTTTAACTTTTAAGTACGTAGGCACACTATCATTCACAGCTATGCATGAACAATTATACAACATTTTTCAAGTTCCGTAAGTTTCCTAAATATGAATGTTCAATTCATATTATAAGCGTGAATTTGGTTTGAAATTACTGGCATTCTTTTGTTTCATGTAGTAAGAATCTTAATTCAAAGTTGCCAATTTCCCGTTCAGCTCAAAATGCTCTCAAAGATACGAATCATTATGTAGATCAATTTGTGTGATGATTATAATTATTTAAAATATTGTGCTTAAAAATACAATTGATTTTAATTGATGACTTGGTGTAATGGTTAAGAAGTTGGCTACTACACCAAAGGTCGCGGGTTCGATCCCCGCACAGTACAAACATTTGTGTGCATGAACATGTCTGTTTGTACTGGTCTGGGTGTCTCCTATGTATAATAAGTATGTATTTACAAAAAAAAATGTATTTAAGTATGTTTATCCGTTGTCTAGTATCCCATAACACAAGCTTTAATTAGCTTACTTTGGGGCTAGATGGCGCTGTGTGGAATAATGTCCAGGGATATTTATTTATTATTTATTTCGTGATTTAAGCATCGTTTGCGTGGTGACTAATCCTTTAAATCGGCGAACAAATAGATCTCAATGTGCACACATTTTGATAAGCAGCTGTAAAATATAATGTGGATGAACCACAATCGTTCAACAAAGCACTTCGAGTTCCATTTGTCGATTTCCATGCCAAGTCAGGGACCAGCGCTGAACGTTCAATCCCGATCTGGACCATAAGAGCCTGCACTACACAATCCGACGTTATTATAGCACCGGTAAGTCATTACTTACCCCACAATAGTGTCTATCATCTAGGATAGACTTGTCGAAAGCCGTTATAGGTAACGCGACCTGAGTTGGAAGCTTTAGCGATTTGCTGACGCTTTCAATATGCCTAGAATGTACATTGTTATCTGCTTTTTTCCTTCGTTTAAAACAAATTCTTCATTTTTTCTAACGACTAAATTATTATTTTTTCATTCAGCAAGTAACCAGCCCAAATTTGAATAGACCTTGGACGCAGGTAATTCATAAGCGTCCGTTACATTTGATAGGGGCCGCATTTGATTGTATTAATGACAGTCTTCATTTAATATTCAGAAGCAGATCGTTCAAACGAGTTTATGCTCTATACCTATAAATAGAAGAATATCATTAGATTATTTTTATTTGTTAAAGATTTCTTGATATTTATTAACGAAATACAATTTAACTATGTCATTTTCGTAATGCAACATCTTTTTTACACTGTGGCAATGACCATGTCGTTGCTCTATACAGATATTCAGTTTGTGAACTTGGACCAACATAAGGGATCTGAGAAAATAATCTCGTCGAAGTCATTCCGATTCGTCATAACTATAACGATAGTAATGGTCTTAGGCTTGAGAAGTTTTGTAGTTTTCCGCAGTTCACACTTGCAAATATAACCGCCATAGGATATTGAAGCATGTCACTGGAGTGAATATTGATGAATTGACTGTAAGCAATTTCAGACTGATACTATAAAAAAAAAAAAAAAACTAAAAGACGACAGGTGCTGTCAACCGATCCGGCTACATAAAATGTATTTTTAAAATCGAGTGCCCACCGTACAAGCTTAACAGCTGCCCTCATTTTGCCCAAACCTTGAGTGGTGCCTCTGGAATTGAAGTGGTGGCTTTAAATCAATCTTTTTCTACCGAAATTCTATCAACAAGCCATTTGATTTGTGTAATCCAATCTGACAGGACGCCGTTCAGTCGGTCGCTAGGCGACCAGCTGTCCATTTCGACAGTTTACGCCAAAGATCGTGTGCGTTACCCGGGCGACCAGACAGGCTGTTTTGACTTTGTCTTTATCTGACTTTTTTATGTCAAATTTGTGTTTATATTATTTCCTGTGTTTTTTATCTTATATGTCTTAGAATGATTTATAGATGTAAGTATTTCAATATTTTCTTGTTTCTAGTTGGGTGTGTGATATCTTATGTCTAGTCTGAGTGACAATACCACTTTTATATGCAATAACTGCCAAAGATCTTTCTCATCCATTCGAGGCTTGCACATACATATCACCAAAAAACACCGCACACCTACCACTTCGGCTGACAATGTATCATCATCATCTTCAAATGTTCCCTGTCAAGACACAGTTCACATCACTGATCCATTACATATTCACCTCAGTCGTCTAAAGCAAAATACTGCGATATTAAAGAGGATTCCTCGAGGAGCTAGAATCTCTGTCGCTACAAAACTTACAAAAATTATAGACAACTGTACAATAAACAACACAGAAACTGATTGGACTAATCTTTTCACTTTTTCATTCCAAATTCTCCACGCAAATTCAAACAATAGCCGTACATCATTAACTCAAATCATAAAAAACAACTGTTATAACCTTACTCCAGTGACGCCTTCCACCACTGCGAGAAGGCCTTTCAACTTATACAAAAAAGTTGAAGAAAAAGTTAGCGACGGAGATCTTAAAGGTGCCGCCAGGATCCTCTTTTCCGATGACGTATTGTCCCCAGACTCGACAGAAACACTAGCAGCATTGCAGTCCAGACACCCCTCGGCCCCAGCAGCACCTCAACTCCCCGGCCCACCCCAAGCACCCAGTATACAATGCACGACAAAAGATATATCCAGAGCAATTTTTTCTTTCAAAGCAGGCTCTGCTTCCGGCTTAGACGGTCTATCTCCACAGCACCTAAAAGATTTAACCTCTGCTGCTATCGGTGACGTCGGCCAGAAGCTTGTTTTGTCGATTACTAATTTAATTAACCTAATGCTAGCCGGAAAAGTCAATGCTCAGATTAAACCCATACTATACGGTGCAAACCTTGTAGCACTTTCCAAAAAAGACGGTGGTGTAAGGCCAATAGCAATTGGATCCACCTTTAGACGTTTAGCATCAAAAATTTCCGTGAAATATATCCAGCCTAAATTAAGTAGCCATTTTTCTCCTGTCCAGTTAGGTTTTAACGTAAGTGGTGGATGCGAAGCTGCCGTACACTCAGCTCGCGCTTTCTTACACTCAAATTCACAAGATGAGGTGCTGCTCAAAATTGACGTGAAAAATGCATTTAATTCGGTAGACAGGACCACCATGTTGACAGAAATTTGGCACAATATCCCGGAACTCACCAATTATTTAAGCAACTGCTATTTGGAACCTACAAAACTTATGTACAAAAACCAAGAAATTCTTTCAGCGGTCGGTTGTCAACAAGGTGACCCTCTTGGTCCGGCCATTTTTAGTTTGTCTATAAACCCTATAATTCAAAACTTGCATTCAAAATTTAACGTTTGGTATTTGGATGACGGAACCCTAGGAGACAAACCAGATATTATTTAAAAAACATTATTAAAAAATTTCAATCAATGGGTTTAGAATTAAATTTTGAAAAATGTGAACTTTACCTTCCTGAAAAGCTGGAAAACAAAGACCTTATAATTAAGAAATTTAATCTTTTGGCAAAAGACATCAAAATTATTGACAAAACCTCCTTGTGTCTCCTTGGGTCCCCCATTTTTCCGATTTCTTTTCCAAATTTTGTCGAAAATTCAATCTCTAAATTTAAAGAAAAATCCGACCGCTTGGTGAAGATCACCCCCCATTCGGCCTTATTCATTTTGAGATTTTGTTTATTCGTTCCAAAGTTTACTTACCTACTCCGATCAACCCCTCTTTGGACTAATCAAAATCTTCTTTTGTCCATAGACAGGCTTATCAAAATTTCATTAGAAACTGTCCTTAATATAAAATTACATGAATCTTCATGGACACAAGCCTCTCTTCCCATAAGATTTGGAGGACTAGGCATTCGCAAAATTTCAAGTGTATCTCTACCAGCTTTTTTATCGTCTGCTTACAGCACATCCGACCTCACCAAAAAAATTCTTTCCCGTTCCGTTCCGACATCAGAAATTTTCGAACTAGACAACGCTAAAAAAGCTTGGCAAATGGCCTGGCCTAACCAAATTCCCGCGTGCCCCAACTCACAGAGAAGTTGGGATGAAATTATCTGCAGTGCTGCACACAATAGTTTGCTTCTGTGCAGCTCAGGCTCCGAGCGGGCAAGGCTTGAGGCAGTTTCCCGTAAAGAGTCTGGGCACTGGCTAAATGCCTACCCCTGCACAAATACGGGTAATTGCCTCGACCCTAATACACTGCGTGTTGCAGTGGGATTGCGCCTCGGAGCAGAGCTGTGCGTATCACACACCTGCCCCTGTGGTACTGTGGTTGACTCACTGGGACACCACGGGCTCTCATGTGTTAGGAGTGCAGGCCGCTTGTCCCGCCACGCCGCTTTGAACGATGTCATTCGTCGGGCCTTCGCCTCCGTCAACGTACCGGCTATGTTAGAGCCGCAAGGTATCGTACGTGACGACGGTAAAAGACCCGACGGGATGACACTCGTTCCATGGACCATGGGCCGGCCGCTGGTGTGGGATGCGACCTGCGTCGACACGCTGGCCCCTTCCCATGTTCCCGCTACAAGTAAACGGGCAGGCGCGGCGGCTGAAGCGGCGGAATATAAAAAGGCACAAAAGTACCAGAACATCGGTTCCGGTTACACTTTTGTGCCTTTCGGCGTCGAAACCCTGGGTCCGTGGGGTCCGAGTGCACAGAACCTTTTAAAAACTCTAGCTAAAAAATTGATTTCAACTACAGGTGACCCAAGAGCTGGTACATTCCTCGCACAACGTGTGAGTCTTTCTATACAACGGGGGAATGCTGCCAGCATCTTGGGTACCTTACCACAGGTGCAAAATTTTCTTAGTAGTTTTTAGTTATATTTATTTAAGGTTTTCTTTTTAATTTTTACTGTACTAATATATCTAATAAATATATAAGTTTTTGACTGATACTCTATTTTATTTTATTTACATATATTTTGTATGTATTAAAAGAAACAACATTATGAATGAGCTAGTATATGTATACTTCAGCAGTTAGTTTGCATATAGACACAACTCATTATAATGCCATCCAGATATATAACAATTTTATTTATTCAACGATTTCATGAAGGTATTCAATTACTCTATTTTTTTTAAATAACAAGACCATAAAAAGTCTCATGAGGGAGTTTCTCTGGAATCTCAAGTTCAAATCACTTCACATTTATCTGGACTATTCTGATTCGTATTTCAGAGTCAATAAATAACCTTTCCACATCTACGCGGAGGAAAGTACCGGTACTGATAGATTAATTAATCACAAAGACCCGAATGACTCTCAAATCGGATTATTAGAGGCAGTGGCCAATAAATATCACGTAGCGTCCAACGCCGAGGTCTGCCCGCCATCATCTGTCTTAACACCGACCATTGTGCTCCGTCGGTTCTGATGACCATGTAATTTTTTAGGCGCATTGAACTCTAGTGTTTTATTAGCTTCGATAAAATTTGGTAGCCCGCTAAGTCCGGCTATCACAACATATTAATCACGACATATGAAAAGATTAAAATTAATATTATTGATGACATGTCAATAAGGATGAAAGTTCTTTTATTCAAACTGGTACGTTGTCACCACAGATTCTTTAAGACATGTACTCTAATGATATACCATTTATTATATCATTAGAAGATGATATTTCACGTTCAACTAAGACCGTGTAGGTAACTAAATTGTATATTTTCGTATTTGTTATCATATCAAACAAAAAATAAGATCCAATACAAATTGTTGACCTAAACGGCAGTATAGTAAATACTCGAATTTTATATCCGTAAAATATGTTGGGATAAAAACTGTAAGAATGAAATTATCATAAACAAATTTCCATTACCTAAATCTAAGCTCACCAATCGAAAGCCTCAAACATATCTTCCTCATTAATGCACCAGAAGTGCTTATTAAAATCATTCGATATATTTATGATGACTTCAACAGATTCTGATGTAGGCAGTGTGAAAATCTATGATTTGTATTAAAACGCTTGAGTACTTAAATGCAAGTAACCAAAGAGGTATAAGATCTCAAAGGCACAATGTAATCCATGGGAAATGACCAACGCAAAATTAGTGAATGAAGTAATGATATCTAAAGATAGAAAAACTAGATAATTTCGAGTTTCGGACCTTGAAGAAATCAGGCAGTATTCATCGGAGGGTTTTGGAACAAGCATTGTAAAATGCTAAAATGAACATGTCATGTGAAGGTGGATAAAACTAAAGGGTTTTCAAGTAACGTAAGTCTTGAACACATAGAATTAGAACTTTGGAAGGGTCTAAAGAACAAGATATCGTTACGTCAGCAAAAATCGTATCTCATAAGACTCATAAGATAACAGTTTGTAATAGGTCTAACGCTGAAGCTGATGCCAATAATCTACACCCCCCTAGTGCACAGACATTCATTGCTGTCATTGAAAATTTCAATTTAATCAAATCTGAGCACTCGCTAAAGACATAAAACGGCTAAATAATTGCATACTTTCAATCCATCATGAAATTCAATTAACTGTCTAATAGATAGCGCTGTTGAGCCAATTCCATTTCTGTAGCGCATCCTTTTACGGACAGACTTTCCAAATCACTGCTTAGCTATAGCTAAACAAGAGCATCATCTAATTAGATTCAATAGGCTTGTCCAATTTTCTGCTAAAGGTTAGGGAATGGCTGCCGACCTGTGGGTTAATACCCGGGAACGGAGTTGAGTCGGCTTAAATATCCCATATACGTCTGGCTCACAATAAACCCCGTTTCACGTTTTCTGTAATGCACATGATTTGGATCGCACCGGCTGGCTAGGGTGATGCGAGGACATTCATATCCGTTTGTGGATAACTGAGATTAGTAATATTATTTCTAGGATTGAGTGCACCATCTAACTTCATCAATTATTTTGACCTCAACCACGAGTTTTACGTAAAGATAGATGGTGCACCTGCATTAAATAGAACACAGGATACCTGCAATGACACTTATCACTCTTAATAATTGTATGTCATGTCATCATGACATACGGAGCTGAGACCTGGAACCTGACAGTGAAACTGGCCCACCGATTACACGTCACTCAGAGAGCTATGGAAAGGTGCATGCTAGGAATCTCGTTAAGGGACAAGGTCCGGAACGAGATAATCCAGCTAAGAACCAAAGTGACTGACGTAGTCCATAAGTGTAGCAAGCTAAAGTGGCAGTGGGCTGGTCACATCTGTCGCAGAACCGATCGACTCAGCAAGCGTAGTGTTGGAGGTCCACCGGCACGTTGGACCGACGACCTAAAGATAGTGGCTGGTAGTTACTGGATGGCAAAAACAGGAGGTCGGGCTTTGTGGCGCGCCCTGGGGGAGGCTTATGTCCAGCAGTGGACTGCTATATGCTCAAAAGAAGACTATTAATAGAAGAGAATTGACTCGATTTTTCGTCTATGTAAAGAATTAAGAAATCTCACTACTATTCATCATATCACAACAGATATGGAAGACGATAAATTGAATAATGATAATTTATGAATGCAAGTCTCTCCAACCCGAGTAATATGGTGGAAGCGTAAGTTAAATCAAATCATCCTGCAATCATTTAACTATTATAATGAAGAGCCATCGCGTGACTCGCCACAGTGAAAGCTACGCCAAATGACGAGCTTAAAAACACTTTAAGAGCTTTAAGCAGTCCTCCGACTGAGCGGCTATAATACGGGCCGAATATTAAAAATAATGTTCTACCAAAATTTATTCCACCTAAGACATTTAAGTTCGACCGCAAACAATAATCTGTGTATAAATCATAGTGTATAATCCGACTCACACGCGAGGTGAATCACTCTTCCAAGAAAACGGAAACGACAAATTCTACGTTCCTTTTTATGGTATAACCGGCTGAGGAAAGCATGACACGGTTACCATGGCTACGGAGGGTTTTGTTGTTTTTACGAAATAGACGGTTAGTAATATCGTCGTGCGCCGAGCACCTGCGCCTGCGCACCCGGCGCAAATCTCGGAGGGTGCGACTGCGCCGCTCGAGCAAAGGGATCGAGCAGGTAAACGGGCGCCCCGAACTGGCAAACTGTTTCATATTTCAACACGAAACTGGTTCCCTAATGCACATTCTGTTCTGTCAGTCGAGTTTGCCAGCATTTTCGGATGTTCACAAATTCAACGTTCTAAATGAAAGTAATTGGATGGTGTGGTGAAGAAAATTGAGTTAGACATTATGCGTTACGAAACGTTGTACTTGGTTTTACTGATTGAACGCCAGCGTCTAATTCTCGACACAAATTATCGTCGAGACAAAAAACAGGGCATGGCATAGGTTGGAGGTATTAATTACGGTTGCGTCTGAGACTCTTGAGTCGGCGTCGCACTTGCGTATTATGTAATTACAATCGTTCCCAACCTCAGCAGTGTTGAAACTACCGTTGTTGTTTTATTTATTAAACTGTCATGTCATATCTGGTCTGTTGGCGCAATGGCAGCGATCCTGCCTTTGACGCTGGAGGTCCTGGGTTCGATCCCCACCCATGACAAACATTTGTGTTTGTTGTGTGTCTGGGTGTTATTATCTATTTAAGTATGTATTTAGAAATATGTAAGTATGTTTATCAGTCTCTGACGCCCATAATACAAGCTCTGCTTAGTTTGGGGTCAGATGATCTTGGTGTGAATTGTCCGAGATATTTATTTATTTTATTTATTTATTTATATTATAAATGATGTATTCTGAAGCTTCTTTCATGCGAAGTTTAAAATTTAACAGCCAGCGAATCATGCTATGCGTGAATGATACTCGTATTATACCGGATAATGCACGAAGGAAGGGCCGGTCACAATATCAAGACGTTGATCGATTAAGCTGATATTTTAATAAATATCATTGGCAGAATAAATTATCTTTAAAGTGATATTGATATGCAAAACTGAATCTAAAAGTTGCAACAGGAATAACATGTGTCTTTTTGTACTTTTAAACCAAGAGTTTATTATTTGCCAATAGAGAAACTTCTAACCAATTCAAGCAGAGAACAGTCAATATACAAATGCAGTTGTGAACACAGTGGTGGGATTTCAAGGTCATTTTAAGGGTCCCAATGGATAATTAAAAAAAGAAGCTCTAGAAGTAATCCATTAAAAATCAGGTTTGATTAAAATGCTCTCACGCTCGCAAAGAGGCATTAAAAAGGCTAATAAGACTGGCCTTCTGGATTCAGTAGCTTTATAATAATACTTAAGTAATTACGCAAGTCAGCCGCGCCCGCGGACCAGATGTCGATTTTATACATAAACCGTTATTACCGCGACGAGCTGCGCCCGCGCACTCTAAGGATAATCCGTATAATTAAACTCTGTTGCTTCATCAGGATCTCATACTGAGATACATTTGCATTGACGTTTATATTATTAACATTAAACATCGTTACTATCGGCCATATCAGATTTGTTGAAGTTAGTCGTTATGAGCACAAAATACTTTATTATTTATTTATTTATAATACTACATCGACTTAAACCATCTAGCCTCACTTTATTTAGTTTAATAAAAAAACTTTAATCCAACACGCGCGATCTATGTACCTCAAATATGTAACACTAGCTTTCCGCCCGCGGCTTCGCCCGCGTTATCGTTATATATTATGGCCAAAATACATAAATCTGTATGAATAGTAGCCCATGTGTTATTCTGATGTATAAGCTGTATTACTGTAAAGTTTCATCCAAATCCGTTCAGTAGAACGTTGAGAAACATTGGCAATGTAACATTATCATTAGGACATTATCATCTTTCGTTACTAAAAGAACGAAAGAGATCACAGCAACATCATTTCGAACCATAACTGAAGATGCAATTACAATTGTTCACCCTTGGTGATGTAAACAATAGAAGTCAGCAGGTAGTTGAAGTTGCAAGTTGAAACAAGTGCATGCAGTTTATGACACTCTCCTTTGTTTATGGGCTGTTGTAGGAAACGGTCCACCTGACGCTCAAACATCATCAAGTCGAGTCTTCCGGCCACATCTATTGTTTTGCAAAGCACCTACCTCTTAAAAGTATTGATGAGTTAACGGTTCTGCGTTAGGGTTTTTTGAGGGATCCGTTTTTGCACCTGGTATTGCTTGTAAAAATGTTTTTCAGAACCATCTGAACTTCGATTTTTTATTGCTTAGGAATTGAGGTTTGAGATTAAAACAGAATTCGGAGAGTAATGATTATGGAGATACACCAAAGGGCGCCAAGATTTAAGTCATATCAAAACATTTTACTCAAGGTAAGGTCTTAACTGAACGTTTCCGGATCCTGAAATTCAAGTGAATTAAATAGAAATCCTTGCTGAAAATACAAATTGGCTGTGTTAATGAGTGACCATCTTTCTCAATTATTAGCCAAATCCCATTCGTTCTAAACCCGGAACAGCGTTATCATGCAGGCCATCGCCACAAAAAACCGTGTTCAGTCAGTGACGGTCGTTCGGCCAGATCTGAGGCGAGGTCACTGCAACAATGGCTGCGCGCGCGTCGATAGCGCGTTCACACGGTGCGATAGTCTCGGCTTCCGCGGCCCTTCCGTTAACTTGCCCAGACCTGCTCCTACCGCCCTGACTATCGCGCCGTTTCCGCCGGACACCGCAGAGTTGACAACGATATTTTTGTGGCCGACGGTATCGATAGTGATTTACGTTCGATTCTTGTGATTGCCACGATGAAGGAACCCCTTTGTTCTCCGGATAAGGATGACAAACATTGACACTGTTTATTTAGCCAAAATGTTATTGGCACCAACGGAAAAGATGTATCACTCACTCTTGAGATGGCCGCAGAGTAGTACATCAATATTGACTGTGAAATTCGTAAAATAACATTTAAATTACTCAGATTAAAAGCAGAGCTCTATTTAAAGCTTCCTTTCTTTGCCTCCCTTAAATCTCTGCATTAAAAGTAATCAACGTAAAAAATTATGGTGATAGAAACACAATGAAGCCTAATGTGATGTAAATGCAGTTTACACGTGAGAAGAGTAATTTTTAAAAAGGTCCCATTAGTCAGGTCGCTTTAATCAGAAGCCGCGACAGTATGTTCTCAGGCACCTTTGAGCTTGCACTTAATATATTACATTGTGTACTGTCGCTCCCATTATTGTGATGAGGGTAATTTAACGAAACAACGTAACCGCAAAAAGTATTACGAAAATGACGTCCGGAGTGGTAGCTCACACGTGCTACTAAACAATCTCTTGCCAATATCTTGAATTATAAGCATACAATACACCAGTAACTTGAAACAATTGAGTGGTTCAACATTGAGCGGCTATATGTGACTGAAAACAAAACTTTATCTTTCTCTTTATCAAAAGATCTTTATCCGAAGGAAGTAACTAATAATGCCTCATGAGTTGAAGTACCAAAAAAACAGTATTGCAACCATGCTGCTGTGAAATGTCGCAGAGAAGGTTTGCAAGCGGAAATATAGCCTTGTAGTTATCTATCCCGGAATGCTAGATGTTAAAACAAGCAAACATCTCGAAACAATCGTTAATGTTGCTTGATTTATTTGCAGACTGCCTGGTATTCTTCCAATAGTTAGTCCGTCTATAAAAGAGCCAGCTCCAGTAAAACTCGACATGCATAAATTATTGCACCCATTACCATCAACCAGTTCTCATGGATGTAGTCCAGTAATTACTGTTAGGTAGAATTGATTTAATCCATTGTCAATAAGTAAATCTCGAGTGAATCAGGCACAGCCTTTATCGTAAATACTAACCTTAGTGCAGTGAGGAGATTACGCAAACCTCTAGCTAGAACATGTACAGTTAGATAATGGCATATCATTGAACTTAAAACAATCACCGTGTAAGAGGTTATGGTAATATCGATAACCAATTACTAAAGTCAAAGGTCACCTGTTGATAGATTCGCGATGGTGATTATAAGATTTTATTTAAAGTTTCATAAGACAATGGGAGACGCTTTTTTAAATGTTTGCCTTATTGTATGGAGGCTGGAGCCTATAATTTAACACAGTAGACACAAAAACCTCTTTCTTTATAATTATATGGTGTTTTGTAGGAGGAGATAATCACCATGGTTTTACAACATATTCTTTCTGTTGTGAAGAATTGTAAATGGTTGTTGGTTTCAAATTTATATGAACTTGCCGTGCCCCTATTGTAAAATACATATAAGAAAAGGCCAGCCAGACTGCCTCTTGATAATCATGAAACAAGTACAAACTTACATTATCAAATATATTTTTTTTACCTTAAATTAGATAAGTAGATTAAAGATTTATTTGGAAGAGCAAGATTATCAAATTAGAGATTAAGAATTTATTGCAAAAAGTATGATGCCTGATTTAAATAATAAGTATGCTTTAAGCACTAACTAATCTATTTAGTGGCTAGACATTACGCACCAATTGCTCCTGATAATTTCATAATCCAATTACAGGTGTCTCACACTGAGTAACCTTATTGCACTCATGACACCTAAATTACTCACACACTAACCAACTGACAGCATGATTGGAACGGTCTTATGAATAAGTTAAACGTGTCAGACAAAGGTATCTACATTTTATTGGCCGTTTTAGTTGTGACTAGATTATTTCAAAACGCTACGTGTAAGCTTGAAGTAATTGAGAATTAGTCTAGCCGAATTATCAGCTGTTATAATATTGACAGTTGAGTTAGAACGTCGATCGCGTTAAAGCTTAGAGATGGATTGTTATTATCGCTAAAAGGAAATAAAGAATTGAGATATTTTTCCGAATAAATATCGATGGATAGATGTATAATAAAGAAACTATCAATAGTGTCCACTAACACTTGAATGTTACGCTAAATGTAAGCAGGAAAAAGAGACGAAATACGTCCACTGACCATAGACGAGGACTGCCAAAAGCAAACGACAGAGTTCATGCAAAAGTCGCCTGGAGAGACGAAAGTCTACCCAGTAAGGAAAAAACCTCAACTACTCAAAAAGTATCAGTACTTAAAACTCATCCAAAAAAAATGCTTTTTTATATTTTGTTCAAAGTTCTGTTCAAAAAATTTTTAATACTGATGTAAATATTATTTTTATATAAGTCTTCTGGGAGAACTCAATCCACAGTCATTCCATAGCATTAAAAACCATTATTATGCACCCAACAAACTTGATATACAAATAACGGTGCTCCCCATTTAAAGTATTCCGAAAGTTGAATTTCATAATCTATTCTTGATCACCTTTGCTGCCGTTACACTCATTTGCCTCTATTTCGGACTAAGACGAGACAATGAGCGGACTGATAATCCATCATGAACAATAGTCAACCGTTTGTTATCTCATTGCAATTCATAATCCGATCGCAAGTTAAAAACAATTGCAATTAATAACATAAATGTTATTGTGTTACTTAAGACTTTCGAAACATAAATTTGATGCTTGAAATGTAACTTTAAAGTTAAATGTAGTAGAAACTGTTGTCAATTTCAGGAAGATCTAGAGATTGCATCGTCTGATGAAATCACAAACATTAAAAAGACGTTATTATACCAAAAATGGAAGTAAAAAGTTTATCAAAACTGTGCTGACAATTACGTAATTAAATCTCCTTTTGGAAATTGTTTTGAAATCAAAAGTTGACCAACGTGAAGCATTAAAGTGATTTAGTGATTTAATTATTAGATTCCCCAACCTCCGTTCATTCCCAAAAAGATCTGATTCACTCTGAAACGTCTTAATTAGAAATCCATAACTATTACGGGGCTTTTCCGGTGTTGTGTGGACTTACAGCTTGTTTTACTTCTTTATCCTTATGTCTATCAACGTAAGGTTCACTTTAACACACATTATTATTCTTAATATGAATGCTGTTATAAAATCAAGTCTCCCAGCTTACACCCATAGAAGTAATGGACAGGTTTACCAAAGGTCGTCGAAGAATTTCCCCAATCACTCTCACGTGTACTTAACCAATTTAAAACTGATCATCTAGTTAAGTGGGCATATTTAAATTTAATTGAAGGACTTGTTTATTTCGTTTTGCTTACTTAGACCAATATAATAAGTTATTGAAAATGATAACTCTTAATTCTTGAAGTATTGTCTCGGGGATTATTTCCAGATTGTTGACAAACTTGAACAAATAATTACCATTTTTTATTTAAGTCACCGTTCAAACGTAACATGTAATAAATAACAAATCAGAGCGTCACGACTCATATGAATTGAATATAAAATTAAAGGAAAGATTCAAATCTGGTTTAGCAAGTAGCTAAATAATAACCGGTGAGATCATAAACTCTGATTGTAATGGCGGACCGAGATATAGATAAGCGCTTTCACAAACGTCTGGGAGGGCCAACTGGTCTGGGCTCACAATTAGGAGGTGTCTAGACCCATGCACTGACAGTTAGGAGAAACCAATAGACGAATGCGAGGTGACGCGCGAGGTTGATGATCATTAGATTTTTTGCACGAATGAGGCCATACAAAGCTCATATGTTTGTGTGCACTTGGCATAATGGTTTGGGAACTCCATGATGTTGGATTAGAAGGTTTTGCGATCAATTTTTTTTCTAACAGTGTGAATGTTTCAAAATTGATAAACTTAACCAAAACTTATCTTTAGGAAGAGAGGAAAAAGAGAGGAAGAGCGATCTATTCACAAAACATTCTAGAAAATTATGTGTAAAATATTTCAAGTTGTGGAGGAATCAAAACATAAGAAGTCCGTTTGAAATATTTGACCTCGGATTGATATATTCAAAATATTTTTTTGAATTTAACTATTAACATTTATGTTTCGTTACATCTAACAACGATCAAACTGATCTTAAATCACATTCACGACGCAATCTGATAAAGACCGCACATATCGAATAAGCCGAAACAATAGGCCTAATCAAGAGAGGACATCGAATAACAATTAATAATAAGGTTGATTCAAAGGTTAACATTGTTTAATGATATAATAGCTTACAGTTTAATGTGTTTGTATGCAAGAGAATGAGGACTACACTACAGTGGGGAAGTCAAAGCAACTGATGAAGAGGATGTTGATGATTTTAATCCTTATTACAAAGCTGTAAGATGTTCGTTAACGGATAACACTATGGGTAGTAAAGCATCGACTAATACTTCGGTGAGTGTGGGAGAAAAATTTGACACTTGATCCGTGGAGACATTGTCCCGTGGCTTTGAAGGTCCATAAAATTGAATAAATAGGCATTATTGCTAACTTATTTACAGTGAAGTAGGTACTATCGTGTTACTAGTTGAAAGGTAAGACATGAATAGATAAAGTTGGTATTGGATACATACAGTTTACAAACAAACATACTTGGGGAGACTTGGTGTTCTTGTTTACCACAAGTACCAACTCAAACAAAATGGTGTACTTTAAGTAGTCTTTAAGTAGTTCATTATTTATGGGATAAGGCTTTGCTGTTTCCCTTCTCTGTTGACAGTAAACTCAGGTCACTTTTTATTTTTTGGCATATTATGTTTATTGTTAATACTAAATTTCTACATACTAAAAAGCGCTCAACCATTTTTCGTTTTTTAAATCCCATCCCAAACTCACCCGAAGCAATGTTTGGTGTTCGTGACACCGGCGCAAGCGCACGCTTATTATTAAAGCAAACTGCGGACGGACGGACCGATAACCGCTGCGTATATGCATACAGCGATACTATGTAAACACTCCGCTTCAAAGTGTACTTTACATTTTGAAGCTGCAGGCACTGAGAGGAAATGGACTTTACCTCTCGCACATAGAATTAGTAATACTTTGCATGGTAAAGCTCAAGCTAAAGGTTAAGAGTTTGAGAATGAATTTAAGTTTTTATCTCCAGACTTTTGGGACACGCAACGACACGATCTTCTGAACAGATATTAAGCTACGTCATCGCCTAAAAGCTGCGGTCTGTTGCAAGTATTGCATGAATGCAAGCGAATGCTTTTTATCTTTCTTTTACATTCACATATCTTTGGATCGGATTCGGCATTTATCGGATCAACTTGAGGAGGAGTGAACTTTTGAGATTTAAGAACCATACTTTTAGGATTCTGATATTCGAACGTATTTTAAAGTTTGAACATCAAATATTTTGTCAATTGAAACTTGCCTTCATAAAGCGGTGCCTAGCTTCGCTCAGAGTTGTTTAAAATGTATTTTGAAACCGATTATTGAAATTGTACAGCACAAGAATGCGAGGAAAAAAGGAACATAGTAAGGAACATTTTCTAACTGGTTGCTAAAAATAGATTTTAAAGTGCTTCACACATTAGGCGTGACTCCTTAGACCTTAAACTTTCTGGTCATTGCAAGTGGTTTATAGCCATGAAAGCTCAGTTTATGACAGAAGTGATTTGTTGTTTATTATACTCGTAACTACACTTTTATTTGTCCTAATAAAGTGTCTATCACCCTTTATTACACTGTTGTTTTCCTTTTTTGATGTTTCTTGGATTAACAATATCCTGTATATTGCAGTGAAAAAGGTTGTTGGTCCCAGGGGGCCTACTACGGTACAAATTTACGAAGACTAGTGAAACTTTGGAAATGTAAAAAGGACACAAAACATAATATGCTATGAATGGGTTTTATTTATTCACCAACAAATCAACAGTAATTCCGAACTGTTAGTATGTTTTTAACGACTGAAAACTCACGTAACCTACGTGTTCTTTGAACGGGAATAAAAACGGCGTAAAGTCGCCTGTCTATCGGTTTTTTATAAGGTGTATTTTGGAGAGTGTACGCAGGAACTACACAACCTGATACCACCCTCTACTTTCTACCACCGGACCACTAGACGCCGGGAGGGCTTCCACCCCCATGTGATTGACTTTCCGATGGTCCTTACCTAACGGTTTGCTGCGTCTTTTCTGGTACGCACCGCTAGGGAGTGGAACGCTCTTCCTGCGTCTGTCTTTCCGGATACTTACACCCTTGGTGTCTTCAAGGCCAGAGTGAATAGGCATTTTCTGGGTAAGCGTGTATCACCATCGGCCTCGTCATCGCTTACCACCAAGTGAGTCTGAGGCCAAACGCAACCCATTAAAAAAAAAAGAATAGGCCACCAGACTCTGCGGCAATATGGAATTACTATTTTTTTAAGTAGGTAACATAATACGATATAGCGAGACTTATTTTTCAACGGTATATATTGAGTTCCTGTAAGACAAGAAAGTAACAAAGCACTCAACAAGAATATATCTTTACCTTAGTTATCTGCCAGGCCTGGCTATTTGCCTGCAAACAACGGCTTGTCCAAACATGGACCCCACGGATGCGAGGACGGGTTTGTTGCCTGTTGGTAACGTTATGGATTTACAACTGGACAGATAACAATTTGGATATGGGTAATGTTCTGAATTTAATTTTTGTTCTTCAGTCTGCGGCAGCATACATTCTCTTAATGGCTTCAAATAGTGCCCTGAGAGGTGAAGAAATGTTGATAATTTTAGAAAAATCAATCGCTATTATTTGCTGTTAAATAAATGTCACAACTTACATCATCTATGAACTTCGGAATATTATGATGAACAACAATTAACCGAGCATATACAAAACGTCAAAACGAATAATAATCTCAAAGATTCAATCAGCAGTTCACAATTTACTGCAAATGTTCATTAAGCAGCTAAAAACTGAGACAATAGGCAACTTTCGCATGAGAAACGAATATTTCCCAGACAATACTGTGGCGAATGAGTAATAAAAACCTCATGTTCGTCTCAGCGCTGTGATGTAAAAACCTCAAAACAATTATTTTATATAATGTTCCCGCATGCTTAGCTACTCATGGAGGGGGTGAAGCATCGAACGCGGCATAACGTCTTAAGTTTGAAGTCGTTGCACATTAACCACAACTTCGTACAGTCAACCACATATCAAGCGTAACTAGGTACCTAGTCGGAAAATAATATTTAACTTGGTCGTTAATTTTTTTTGTAATAATGACCGAAACATGTTCAAATCTCAATTAACAGCTTCTTCTTTTTTCACAAGTTCTTTTTATCAAGGCAATTGATTTATTTACAAGCCCTTGGTTTTTTTTTCATATTTTTAATTAAAAACTGGCAAAGCTCAAAATATATTTCAGATAAATCTTGAAAATTTACTCTGATTGTGTTTTTTTAAAGGTTTCTTCATGTCATGTTTATAAAGTTGCAAAAACTTTATACTTTAATAATACAGACGCTTGTATGAATGAGAATTAAGTACTAAAGATGTGAAGCAAAGAAATTACGTTTTACAAGATATAATCGCTTCAGAACCGATTGTTATAAAAGCAAACTTTAATACTACTCCCAATTACGTTAATTTCACGCCACTCTGTTTCTCTACAAACATTTTATGGCCAAAAGTTAAATGTTGCAAGATCATGTGAATTCATGCTATGAGTCGGCGTTAAGCTTTTAATTAAACAGCAACTTGTAAAATATGACCCATTCAATCTCTAGTACAAGCAAGGAAAAATACACACAGCAAAACAACTGTACAATAAATTGCTCTGATGATGGCCGAAGTGAGCATTATTTTAACTAAACATTATAAGTATCATTGAATTCAAGAGATATAAGAATAACATTGACACATTATTCCGGTTTATGAGCTGCAATGTATAATAGTATACTAGTAAGTAATAGTGAAACAATCATGACTAACACAATCTACACACACAGCAGTAGGTATATAATATTATCTGTGTCATACATCAAGAATTTTATTAGTATTTATCACTACTTCTAAGGCTGTTTGAAACTGGACCGGACTACACATGGATCGAAACTCCGAAAAAGGGTAAATAGCTAACAAATTACTGTGCAAAGCTATTTTACTGTGTGTGGTCCAAATGTTCTCGACGCATAAGGTATAATATCCTGTAATGGGTTATATGGCACCAAACATCTTTTAATCATTCTTTTTGCTTGATTTACTGTGCAATCTGATAACTTTGTTGCACATATCCAAAAAAATATTTTTATGAAAGCAGTTACTTTAAAATAAATGTAAGTAATACAAATATCACAGATTTTTTTCCACCGATAACATTTATATACATAACGGCGTATATATTATTGTTTCAAATAAGCAAAATAAATAAACCCTGAAAACGTAGTGAAGACAAACCGAGTGACATTGTTGTTAAACAAAAGTATTCAACACCATCCGCGTACTATTATCGACAAAGATCAAATATTCAGTGATTCTCAGACTCAGAAAATGCGATTCCCAGAACAATTTCTTGTTGCTGACACCCGATTGAAACACGACAAAATTAGCTAAGCCATTGTTGCATGCAGATCTGTCCTTTCCTCCTGAACTAATAAAGATCACGAGGAAGGAACGTGACAAAGATGAAACCGTCCTCGTATTGGTAGTGCAAGTGAGAAATTGCAGACAGTAGCTTTAGTTGAGATTTATACTTGGCAGAACGGTGACCCCTGAGTGGTCAATTGCCCAGTCTCGCAATTGAACACTAATTGTCAATGTTTATAAAAGTGGGACAGACATGTTTTAACAACACAGCGCCAGCGACATTCAGATTACATTCGAACCGTTTGGAAGCAATTGATTTGGTGAATGCTTTGAAATGTTTTAATGAAGCGATATGGAGATGATATAAGCAGATCGGTAGATTTACTGCTGCTAACTGTTTCTAACGAAAAGTGGAAAACAATCATGTACCTTTGTGAGTTATCCAGGAATGCATCGCAACTAGGACAAAAATCGTTAAATTTCATCTTAACATAATTATGAGCAAATCTGCTGGGTATTGATATTGCTTCTGTTGTTATAATAAGCACAAGACCTTTTATGCATACATTGATGTGCATAAGGGCCATAAGGTTTCAATTACCGGATTTAAAACTCACATTCAAAGGCACTTACTCATACAAAGAAATAAACTGCAAGTCAACATTCTAAGTAGGGTAACGTGTTATCTTAGTACTTCAATGAACAAAGTCTCGGATGGCTTGTTAATGTCCTAAGCGGAAACGCTCCGACTCACACAATATTTGATCTGCGCTTCGTATAACATTCGCATTAGCGTATCAAAAAAAACTAGTACACTAATGTGGATTGGACCTATAAGATCAAAATGTAATTTCGTTGCATCCGAGTTATATAATTCTTCGACACAAAAATTACCAAAGGCCTTTTCTGGGATGATGGTAATTGCTACTTGGAGGTACGCAAAGAAAAGTTATGCATTTAAAATTAGTTACCTGTTCCCACGTAAACCAAACTGTGGAGTTCTTGCCAAAAAACATAAAAATGCCTCGGCACTACTGACCATCTATTTACTCTCCGACAGAGCTTGCATACAAAGTGACTGGAGTGGAGTCTTTCAACTTTCCCTAAAAATGGTGATTCCACTCGTAAAATCCCTTTCTCCAGGTGAAGTTGGAAATAAAATAAGTTTGTAGGTATTTGAATATGATCAATATTCGAAAAGTAAAGTCGTGGTCGCCACAGAAATCGTGTGTTGGCGCCTCGAATACTAATACAGACATTGTCGATTTGTATTCTAGTAGATGGGGCTTAGACGAATACATCGTGCTAGCTATGCCTGGAATTAAACTGTATTTTTATCTCTAAAGATCTGGGATAAACGTAAGATGGTCATCAGCATTGGTAATATTTGTTTATTTAAATAGAAAGTTGAATATTGTATGACGTGTAAGGGCAGAATAAATAACAACAATCAACAAGCACAATCGGTCATTGTATATTTACATTGATGTAAGGTTTCTGTTGGGCTTGGGTTTGAGGAGTGTTCTCTGGCGTCTTTAGGCAAGGATTTAAATCTTTGTCTATAAGACGTTAATAAGTTGATACTCAGTTTGCATTTTCTTGTCTTCTTCAGGCAGAATGGAACTGCTGCGTTACTGTACTCCTCCTTAAAATGTTGGTGTGTTAATATATCTGTTTCTGCTAATAAATATTTATCTACGTTGATCTTAAAGGCACTATAACTACATACAAAGCCAACTGTATTTGCGGTGTTATTCGTTGATTCAGAGAATGGAAAATTAGCGATATAGTCAAAGAAAAAAGCTGGTTTTTTTAGTGGGCATTTTAAAGCAAATTCGTTATCTTTTCAAGAAAGCTGTTACTCGTATTTCAACCAATAACGTTCGTGTTCTAACAACCAACATTGTGTGCCTATAACACTAACTACTGTTCTATCTAAAAATGAGTTGAAGTTCTACATGTTGGTCCTATACTGTAAAACAACTGAAAGCTTAAATGGAATATTAAATTATAAACCATTCACTTAAACGTCGTTATACTGGTAACATCTAACGGTCGCTTTATTCATCTACATAATGCGAATCGACGTCACACCGCGCAAAGGTCGCAGGAGTCCGAGTCAACCAACGCGGCACAATTAAAAAACATTATAAAAATGCGATGCGTTGACTTAACTCCAGTTTTTAAAAGGCTAGTTTCACAAGTCTGCACTCAGATTGTGAGAACTCGGGTAAGCCGACCGCTGGCGTGCGACGTCGAAGCACGCAAAGCTCTCGAAGACACGGAGGCTTTTTCCCGCGGCCGTGTTACCTACCGCGCTTTCTTAAGCTTTAGACTACTTCTATCTAATCTTACCTTCAACACCGTCAATCTTCAGGACCGAAGACAGCAGGACAGCTAGAGTCGCCAGCTTAATCCCATAATCCGGTATAAAGTTTCTAGACCACATTTTGTACCACAACATTCACACATGGATCACACACATTTGTTTTACTTCTGCTGTGTCGTTTAATCACTCAATAATCAACACTCACGGAACTAAATGTAAGAACTGACACTTCATTTTGATTTTGAACTGTTGTTACGTCGAAAACATGCGGATTTGGTCATTTTAGCGGTAAGTAACGTTCGAAAAAAACGCAATGCCCGGTTAGAACGTGCGCAGCCGCGTCCCGCTCGCATCTGACGGCTTTGTTCGTAAATACACAGCGTACAGTAAATCAAAATGGCCGCCAGCGGGCCTGTGTGCGTGCGCGCAGCTTACACCACCGCTTATTCAGCGATCTAAAGCTTTTTACTTAATTATTGAATTAGGAATAGTTGCGAAAATATTGATAAGTTAGTATTTAAGTCATCATAACATTAGGTAGTAGATAAACAGGCGTGAGAACGTGTACACGCACACATAGAATCGTACGCGCAGGAATGTTGATTCAATGGAGAAATCAAGCAATTCAACACTTCAAAAGCGAGCAGCCATCCGAGAGCTTTTAAACTTTGTAGTGCGTTCGCCACAAGAGAGATGGCGCTAAATTGTATATTTGTTACATTTTGATGAGGGAGCTTTACTGCAAAACACTGCAAAACAGTTTGATTCGTATTTATTAACGAAATACCTTAAAGTAAAACTTCGCTTTACTCATTTTGATATAATTAATCAGTAAGAAATGTTTCTTAAAGCAATATGCAGGTACCTATGTTAAGTGCTAATTTATCAATAGGCAAATACGTACTAGTTTCCTGTGAAATGCTCGTAGCATGTTGTAATAAATAAATAAATATCTGTGACAATTCACACCAAGATCATCTGACCCCAAACTAAGCAGAGCTCATACAATGGGCGTCAGAGACTGATAAACATACTTAAATATTTCTAAATACATACTTAAATAGATAATAACACCCAGACACACAACCAACACAAATGTTCGTCACATAAATGTTTGTCATGGGTGTGGATCGTGATCGACCCACGACCTCTGGCGCTAAAGGCAGCGATCGCTGCCATTGCGCCAACAGGCCAGTCAAATCAAGTGTGTTAACAATTAACAATAAAATTGTTATGTGTATTGTCTAATTAACTTGTGTGTCTGTTTTAAAAAATACCACGAGACTTATCCGCGAAGTCCAAAGAAGATACGCATAAATACATTTCTTATAAGTAAATGGTTGGCTCGGCCGCGGTAACCATCACGTATGCTTGTTTGCCACTGACTTTATGTTAAAGTTATGTCGTGATAACTAGCTCGTAAACAATTGGTCGGACGGACTTGCACAATATCTAAGCCAGATGTTTACAGCAGATATGAAGAACCGTTGTAGCCCAGCCACAGACACCAGGCTTTTTGATGATTCAGCTGCAATATTCCCATTAATTGTTATGACAAAAATAAGATAAAAGGGTACTGTCATCATTTACTTTTATAACAACAGACAAACCTACATCATTTGAATTGCATATAACTAGATACGTATCTAGAATGAGAAAGACAAATGTTCAGCGGTATCTTGTGCCAACTTGATCTTGCTACTGAAAATCGAAAATGAGCTCTGAAACTTTCATGCAAACACAAATCCTACAGCGTTGTCAAGTATTCAGTTTGATCGATACAATCGTCCGTGCTAAAGTTTCAGTGCAACAATGAAAGAACTATTATTTTAAGAGTTAAGAGTCATATTTATACACAATGGCTATGTGCTACCAAAAACATCCATTCGAGATCGAGTCGGAAGATCGTCTCACTACAATAAATACGAAAATATTTGAGATAAAGAAGAAAATACAACTATCAGGTTCGTATGGACTACGCTACGCTCCTAGTCATAATAACAAACGATGTTTTGTAAAAAAAAATACATGCCAATTTAGTGTATATCAGTTAATGCAGACAGTGCCGGATTGGCCCATAAACAAATTAAGCAATTGCTTAGGGCATCACGTCTTGGGGGGCACCAGAAACGGGTGCTTAGGGCATCGCGACTAGGGGCGGTCACCAGAAACGGATAGTTACGGCAAGCAATTGCTTAGGGTATCTCGTCTTAGGCCCCAGAACCAAATCGCTTAGGGCATCAAGTAGTCTTAATCCGGTACTGAATGTAGTTATCAAGTAGCTAATGTAAATAAGCTAGCAGATCACTTCTTCTTGCCGGGCACCTTGGGCGTGAACCTGAATCCACCCCATGGAGCTTTTGAAGCCGTTCACCAACCATTTTCAAAAGAATTTCAACTAAATCATTATTATTTATCTTTCACATGATAATAAATACCCATACTCATTGTCAGAGGGCCAGAGAAAGTCTTGCTACGAAGTAAACGAAGTAGAAAAGCAACAGAATAATGACTTCATAGACACCCTAAAGAAGGAAATCAAACTGAGACTGAACGAGCTGACACAGGCCAGGGCAGTGATCAACGAGGAGGAAGTTCAGATCAAAAAGTATTTGAACGATGTCTGTCCCGTGGGCAATAAAAATTCGGGTCAGGTACGGAATAAACCCCACTCAAAACATATTGTTTTTAAACTGTCAACAGCCTATAGTACAAAGTATAAACTGTAATTGTAATCTTAATAGATTCATCAACTTGAGCGAGCTTATATTATTGACGACACGGTTGGCGTAGTGCGCTGTAGCACGGTTTCTCGCCTCGATTTCCGTAGTGTCCCGGGTTCGATTCCCGGTCGGGTCAATTCAGGAAACGATCTTTTCTGAATTGACTCGGGTCTGGGTGAGCTGGGAGACGCCCCTGGCTTATTTCCTTGTTTGGTACCTCGTTACACAGGGATATTAATCCCTACTTCGAGACCATTACAAGAGGTGTGTTGTCTGGCGCATATTTATTTATTTATTTATTTATTATGATTTCAGTCTAATGAAAACTTTTATATTTTTATGAGCAGTCCACTAGTGACTAATGCTAATTTACAGATGTCAACTAAACAGCAAATATTGAGTTTACTGAGCTTTATTTTCAGCAGTCCTAGGTTAAAAATCGTACTGCTTATGCCGGTTAGGGTTTTTTTCTGTTTCCATACGATATTCACCTACATTAATACAGGGTGGTCCAAAAATACACGTCAATTATTTTTTTTAGCTTCCTCACACTCAAGTTTTAGTTGATACACAGATTACTTTAATTTTACACTTCTGAACACACACAGTTCAACAATAAATAAATATCTTATCTTATCTTATCTTATCTTATCTGATATTTTGAATGAAGATTTAGGTATGACACCGTTGAAGTAACTCATTTAAATTTACTAATATAGCAATCAGTTAAGAGTGTAATGAAGTTTTTAATAAAGATTTGAATGAAAAATTTTAGGTAACTCTTTTTTTAAAATGGCCTTTAAAGTTCAGGGAAAAAACAGCATTTCTAACTTTTTCAATTTCATAATTTTGTTTTTAGAGTTACGATAAGCGTTATGGATCTGAATTCTTCAGAATCATTTATTGCTATTATTCATCTAATAAAGAAAAAAAATAGACATTTATCTCAACAGATCGCGCTACAGTGACCAAAAAGTGACTCAACCTAGAAATTTTCAAAAATTCGTAAAAAATGTACAACTCGAAAACTACAAAAAATCGGGTAATATACATAAGGTATTTTCGGATACCCCTGAGTGTGAGGAAGCTAAAAAATATATTGACTTGTATGTTTGGACAACCCTGTATTTTGACCAAAATGATCGAACCTCTATCACAAGGATGCCTATAACATTGATGAAACAACGTTGGCTTACACCGTAAAATACACTAGATAAATTCGCCGGGTCTGTTAACGGCCTCGGTAGCTCAGTTGGAGGAGCAGCCACCCGAAATGTGAAAGGCCGCGGGTTCGAATCCCGCTTGAATCCCTAGGGTCAGGTCGAATTTTTCTAGTTTCTATCTTTGTGTAGAAAATAGTGCATTGTTAAATGCTAAAAATAAAAATTCACTCTATCACAAGGCTTTTAAACCGAAACTAAAATAAGGTTGTCTTCCCATAGACATCGGTCTCATAAGTTTGCAGATGCTATTAGTTTAGTAGCGGAGACCTGCAGGTATTTCAAAGGCTTGACCAGTTTTTGCTTACTTGATTGGCATCTGATGGACGAGGCCCGTGTAGGATGGACAAGAAATTACGTCGTTATATAATACGACAACGTACCTCGATGCTAGCTCCGTATTCAGGTTTTTATAAGGTGATAGATCCATAAGGATGTTTTCTTCGTTTGGATGTGACGTCAATTTATTTTTATAATCATGACCGTAGATATTGACATTTCTAACTATATTTTCATTTATAAATTTGTGAAATGGATACATCAATTAATTTCAGATTGAGTCGCTTTAACCCTAAACTATCTTAACTCCTTTACGCTTATGAAAATCAAATGACATGTTAACGATATAATACCTATTTATTGTAATAGGTATCTGAAACAGCACACAGCATGATCTTCCTGCACACTTAGCTGATACCCAAGCCTCCAACTAAGCAGAAATAATGCTGGTGCTAAAGACTAATATGTTAATTTTTTTATCCAAAACAAACACAAATATCCACCACATTACTTCACCCGTGCCTGTGTGGAGATCGAACTCACGTCCTTCAAAGCGGTAGGCCATTCCCATTTGTGCACAGGGCCAGTCAAAAAATATCTTGTGCACATGTGTATTTACAATTCGTAAACATTCCAGATAATTCACAATCTGGACCTAAAAGTGACGGAGCAGAGAAAAATCCTAGACCTCCTGAAGTATGAGAAGAGAAGCAAGAAAACGAAGTTAGCGGACCTGGAGAAAGAATATGAGCATTTGCTCATAGAAAGCACTAAGAGTGAACTTGTCAAGTCGAAGTCATCGACTAGAGCAAGAAAGGTGACATTAAATAAGTAGTACCTAAGTTCTAACCTTTATCCAAAATACCGCAAAAAAGCGTAAATAAAAACACTCGCAAAATAAGTGCAGAAAAAAAAAGACAAGTTAAGGAAGTAGGACTTTGTGTCTTTCTTAAGTTCTAAATTGAAGTAAATATCTTCAACAGAGTATACCTATTTTTAAAAGCAAAACTGTTGTAGGTGCCATGTTTATTGTACCTAACCAAATTGTACCAGAGATAGGCAATGTAAAATGATTAAATTGAAGAAACTAAATGAAGAATATAAAAAGTGCATACAAAACTGATACATTTTATCGCCTTATAACAAGCTAGAATAGTTAGACACATTTGAAAACACTTCAACGATGACTAACAAATTTTAACACTTAGATTTCGTGTTGATGTAGTGTTTAAACACAACCTAAATTGGTATTTTTGCACACAGCATGCTTCACATCTTGAAAACGAAATTCATAAAGTACTTATACAATGGACTGAAGCAGAGCTGGTGAAGAAGAAATACCTAACAATACGGTAATTATTATTGAATAAACCTTCACAATTAGTACGGTTTACCTTATGTTGCGAAACCGAAATAAGGTACCCGCGGGTAAGAAGAGCCGGCGTATAGCAAAGGCCACTAGTTACAAAAATACACTTACAATTATATTTTTGAGACGATGAGTGAAAGCAGTTATATTTTTATGTTCAACAATTCTACATAAGAATTTCTAATATTTTTAGCATTATGTTATGATTGAAATATACTTTAACTAATTAGTGCCCCTGCCCTAGCCAAGAGCAACACGCTATTTTCGTGTCGACATGTCAAATGTGAAAATTAAACATTGATGTCAGTTCCATACATTCATTTTAAAATTTGACCTGTCGAAACCCAAATCTTTCTTTACCTACGTCTGATCGGACATATCTCACTCCTGCGCAATAACAATAACCATACATAATGTTACAGGCAAGCCTTGATAGACGACTCAGTTAAGTTCGAAAGTTCCTTATCACGCATAGAAGATATGCTCCTCAAGCAGAAAGAAGAAATATCAAAATTAGAGGTAAAACCACATTTTCTAGCTTACAACTGTTTTCTTGAATGTTTTGACTCCACATATTATTTTATCATCAGTGTATGGAGCACATAAGAACTGGATGTCTGAAGAATTGCTATCATGAAAACGAAATCGTGGATCTATATAAATAATATCATCCTTTACTTTAGTGACTGCCCATTTTTGCTCATTAGTGCGTATATTAAAAATTCAATACCACCTCTGACGTCATTGTAATCTCGTAAAGGTAGTCCGCGAAGAAGCAGGCGACATGCGCGTGCGCGCTACCGCGGCCACGGCGGCGGAGGCGGCGCGAGCGCACGACGCCGAACATGCGCGGTCTTCTGAGAGAGTGTATTTCGCGCAACGGTTTGCAGAGAGGAAACGGGAGCTGGAAAAGTTGGAGAAGCGGATATTTCCTCCACAAGGTGAACTAATGAACAATTTTTATTCCGTTATAATTTTTATTCAACGTATGGCAACATTTGTCAAAGGCGCTTCAGCCACTCAATTGACTCGCCGTTCAGCACAAGCAGGTCCTCAGGAGGGACACCGGCATATCGCGTTCTAGGACATTCCTGTATGATATGCTGCATGCTCTGCACATCAGCACCACAGGCCATAATTATTGCATAATACTCTCATTCTGTCATCTTTCCCTTCTTTACTGGAAGAGCTTAGATTGAGCTTTTATCGCCTAAATTATACATGAGAATTTCAGACTTACCTGTAAATACTTTATTTGGTGGGCAATAAAAAAATGTCATCGTATCTTACCAAAAATAAAACATCGAAGCCAATAAAAGGGCCTGCCTTATTTATTTGCTCCTAAACGCATTTCTTAATTCCTGTATTAAATCTAAGCAAGGAAATATATTTTGGCAGCACGTGCAGTGGTGCGACAGGAGTCGAACAGGTCCACTGAAGGTGAAGCAGTCACTGAGGAGTCTTCAGCTGCTGCGCAGATGGAGGAAATATTCCAAAGGCTGATGAAACTGACGGGTGAGAAACAACAATTTAATTATGTTCATAATGCTAAGAAGGGAAAGACTAGATCACTGACACTTAAGCGCACCAGTCAAATGTAACTACTTCATGGTATTCCAGGTGTAACAGACACCGAGGAGGTGTTTGACAGATTCCGCGCTCAGCGAGAGACCTCCAAACGGTTGAGCTACCTGCAGCAGACCACGGAGGAAGAGAAGCTGGAGTTGGAGAGCAGTCAGACTGAGCTCTTGGCAGAGCTCGAGGCGTTCAAGTTCGCCTCAGTTAAGGATAAGGACGAGTAAGTATTCATTTGTTCAGATGTAAATTAAAATATATTATACGAAATACGAATGTGTCCCAAACTCCCGAATATAAACGAATATAATACTCGTAAGTAAACGAAATGCTCAAAAAAGAACCCTTAGCCCACTAACTTGACCACAGTTATCTGGATTGCATTACATGCTTACATCATGACAGTAAAGACGTCCACGATTATTCCTCAAACGGGGTAGTCAAGGGCAAGTTGACTGTTGCTGTCTTGGTAAACGGAACACTCGGAGCCCACACATTTCACCAATCTTATTAGAGCCTAACGTGGAAGGAGGCGAGCCTACCGCAGTTTCATACGGGTTGCTGTTATTGAAAGGTATTTTCCATCACCGGAGAGTGATCCAAATAGTCAGTGGACCCAAAGATGCGTCTCGGCAGGTTTGAAGTCACAAGTCCGCATGGGGTCCTAGCTGAAGCGAGTAGTTATATGCTTTTTTTGATTATTTCAGAGGCCAAGAACAGATAAACGATTTAAAAGACGAGATAAAGATAGAAGAAGAGAAGTTTGCGGAACTGGACCAGCAGCATCAGGAGGTCACTACGATCCTCCTGGAGATCAAACGGTTGCTCTACGACCTCTGCAAACTCTTGGACGTGAGTGGAGGCCTAGTTGACAACAATCTCACTCGATTATAATAAATGATACAGATCTATTAAAGGAAGTATTTGTATCAAAAATTACCCTAAAAAAAATAGGGGGCCGTCTTGGTTTCATTGTTTTTATTTATGAAGTAAATATCTGGGACAAATAACACCAAAATCATCTGACCCAAACTTAGAAGAGCTTTTATGATGCTACGGGTGTCAGAGACTAAATAATATCCTTAAATATTTCTAAAAATGACATACCATCACGACTTTATCCCAAACGGGGTAGTCAGAGGCAAGTGACTGTGTCGTCATGGTGAGCGAAACACTCAGAAGCCAACTTTTCACTAATGGTATTAGAACCCAACGTGGTAGGTGGTGAGCCTTCCGCCGTTATCCGGGTTGATTTAATTATGTATTTCTAAATACATACTTATATAGATAATCATAACACCCAGACACACAACAAACACAAATGTTCGTCACATGAATGTTTGTCATGGGTGGGGATCGAACCCACGACCTCCTGTACTAATGGCAAGATCGCTACCATTGCGCCAACAGGCCAGTCCACAGTTGTTGACTTGTTATAAATAGTTAATAACGCCATTATTTATAACAGGAAACCTTTAATTCAAATAACTATCTTAGTCAGTGTGATTGTGTTGATTTTTGGCAAACCCCGGAGAATTGTTATAGGTACCTAAATATGGGTACATTCCTTTTATCTCCTTTTCTTAAAAATCATGCTGTTTTGTTGGTTTAATTATTTAAATTGCGGTCTGTGTCAAAACTAACAAATGTTTTCATTTAAAAAAACATAAATAAAACATACCTCTTGAACCATTAATAGAAAGGCAACAATACCAGGTTATCCCAGACCCAGCGATGCCAGAGTGGACTGCAGAAGCTCGCGACGTTCAAGAACTGGTGCAGGTGCTGACGACGCGATACGACAAGGCCTGCGCGCGCGCCGAGGACATCAGAAAGCGCCATGGCGATACCATGATCATCGCGGTTCCTTTTTCAAATGTGAGTTAGTAGTTTCTAGTGTCAATCATTTGAACGCTGATGCTCGTTGGAACGACTTCTGATAATGGTTGCAGGGTTTCAAGTAGTGCAGGCCTGGATTGATGAGAAACAAAGGCTTCAAGATTTCAATAGCGGCCGGTTATAGGCGTATATCCACTAAAAACCAAAGTGTAGTATTTTATTTATTTACTTTCATGTTTATTTGTGTTTTTATTGAAAAACTCATCCCTAGCAATTTCCACAACGTATACGAAACGAAACCCGTTGTTGCCGATACGTTGACCGCTGAACCAGGGTTTTGGGCGTTACCATCGTGTTTGTCATAACTCAACGAGAAAACCTTACCTAGGGACTAGTGTTGTATGTGATGTTGTCTCCACCTATATTTATTTATTTAAGTACAAAGTCTTGTCTTTCGAATAAGCTGTGTTTGTCTAACCATACGAAAAAATGTGTTGCAGCCTGCGAGCCGGCCTTCTTCGGTGGCCGGCGGAAGCCACAGCACACCTAAGGAGGCGGAACGGGTGGTCCCAACTTACAAGGAACTTGTCCAGAAAGAGCCTGTTAAAGCACCAGGTAAAACCAGCATGTTGTTGAAATTTAAGTAGAACTGAGCGACTTAACGCACAGACAAGTTGGTTTTATACATTGATTGTTGTCAGCGGTGGTGCAAGCAAGCATACTGACAGCCGGATGGTATGTGCTTCCAGCATTAGACGACCAAAGCACATCTATACTCATGCAAATGCAAACAATGCAAATACAGCCTCATACGTCCCACTGCTGGGCACAGCCCTCACCTCAACTACGAGGTTGTACGAGCCATACTCTAACACGCAGGCTCAGTGCGGATTGTTGGAGAGGTGAATGTGAGGCCAGTGATAAACCTTACCGTCAGATAAATAATAATAATAAATAATAAATATGCGCCAGACAACACACCTCTTGTAATGGTCTCGAAGTAGGGATTAATATCCCTGTGTTACGAGGTACCACACAAGGAAATAAGCTAGATATTATCAAGCCGCCTTTTTAGGCCTCTGACTAGGCTTTACGACTGATATCTTGCGACGTCAGCCGAGACCAACTGTTTAACGTGCCTTCCGAAGAACGGAGATGCCCGAAAAACACATAACTTAATTTGCGGTCGGGATGGTCACCTATCCATAACCCGACCAGACTTGCATTGCTTAACATCGGATCGTTGCCGATCCGCTGCCGTCACTAAGCCACGGGCACCTCATCTATACTCATATCATAAAGATTTGATTGCTTGTTTGTGTACATTGAATAAGCTCCGAAACTACGGAAACGATTTATTTTATTCGCATCAATATAAAGCTACACTATCAGCGAGTGACAGAAGCTCTATTTTTTTCTGGATATTAGGGTGCGTTTCCACCAGAGATGTGCGAGGATGCGTTTCGAGAAGTGTGTGTAAAGAACCAATAGAATTGTTTCATTCACCTAGCTTCGCGATTCTATTGGTTCTTGACAAAGAGATTCCTCGCCACGCATCCTCGCAGATCTCTGGTGGAAACGCACCCTTATTCTACGCGGGCGAAGCCACTGACGGACTGCTAGTGTAGTAAGTGAATAAACGGAACAGAAGGAGACAATGCTTCAACAACCGTGCTGTGACGGGTGACACTAAGGCCTCAGCCTCGAATTTTGCGCGCAGCGCTCGTTGCCCGCTCCCGCGCCGCGGTGCACTCCAGTCTAGCGCGCCCGCCGCCGCTGCCGCCCCGCTCCCCGCGAAAAATTCGAGGCTGAGGCCTAAAAGGTCTCAGCGCGGCAACAGCACCGCTTCAACCCGGCAATTAACTTGCCATTCAAATTAGAGCAGTGAATAGTGTGCACTATAATATATTTTACAATGTCAATATGACAAAGCGGACGGCGGGTAGTCAGGGCGCTTGTCTCTACCATACAACTCGACTCGCCGCCCGCGCGCTGTAAGCGAGGGGACCGCAAGCTTACGGCGCACCGAACGCGAGCTCACCGCGCCCCGCGTGGACTGCGAGCTTGCACCTCGCGGACAGCGCGTGGTAAGCGCGCTGGCAGCTAGCCGTTGCCTAAATACGAGGCGATGCCGTGCTGTAGCGGTGCGGGTAAAGTGTGCTTTGACCTTTATAAACGAGCGCGCGTGAGCTCTAGAGGCCTCGTCGGAGAGAAGCCTGTCGGTAACTGCTTAGCCAGTGCTCAAGCTTGCGCTCACCCACACAGATAATGTAGTAGTGTACCTATTACAGTGCGATTGCTGTAGCTTTGCCTCTGTTCCGTTTATTTTACTCAGGTAACAGAGGTTTCAGACACACGCGCAGTTCCGGCTCGGTGAAACTAGGAATTCTTTTTGTGTAGTCAGCAAGAGAAATAATGGCGAACCTCAAAATACCCAGTTGACTATGAGCTACCCAATGGGCTCTGGCCACCACAATTTTTGTGCTATTTCTTATTTAGGGCATTACGACTAGCGTTTTATACGCGCGTATAAACTCGTTTATGGAAGCGCATGTTCGCGTTTATAGTTGCGCCTTTTGTCACCCGCGTAACATATACGAGCGTTAACGCGCGTATACGCTTTCCATGTAGATACCGACTCATCTGTACCGGTTCGAGCGAACACGCTGCAATAAGCCCGTGGACGTTAGTTTGGTTTTTTTGGAGCGCGCGTTTAAGCGCGTATGCCGAAATGACCGACCATGCGCAGCAAAAATGCTAGCCTGAAAGCACTCTTAGCTGTGATTTTCGTACGATGGAGGCATAGATATGGGAGGTATTTACACTGTTTTTTGATATTGATATATTATATTTATTATTATTCCTTCTGTGTTCAGTTTTTTAATAGGACAAAAATGTAATTAAGTCATATCACACAGACACATAGTATCGCGGTTCCAAACCACATCCTGTTAGTGCCAATAATTTATCAAACGCATATAATCATAGATCAGCTGTGGATGTAGCAATATTTAATTATTTTTACTAGCTATCCGTCAGCGGTATCTATCGCCCGCGTAGTTTTTCTCGTTAAAATATAGCCATAATTGTTTTCCTATTCCTATTTCCTATTTCACTCCCTGAAAATTTAGCTTTATATCGGTGAAAGAATTTTTAAAATTGGTCCAGTAGTCTCGGAGCCTATTTATTTCACGGTCGAGCACCGACTTTCTGCCCTATAGTCCGTAAATATTGTGCGAGGTCCTGGTTAAACCTAGCCGTGAGTTTTACTTAATTTAAATGGTATGTGCTTACAGCTTCTGACGAAGAGGAAGACGTGCCCTCCCGGTGCTACCTGAAGCGGCAGGCGCAGCTGATCATCGACACCAAGTGCAGGAGGAAGGGCATAAGAGCTTTTCCTAGGAAATAGGAAATAGCCTCACAAGAGCTAATTAAACATTGTGATGCGCTTAAAGTTGGTTATTTATTTTCGACATCCGAACGCGGACATTCTTTCCTTTTTTTTTACCTTGACTTCCAAGCGCAATGGGGTGGGTGTATTCCACTATTTCCATGGAAATACAAAATAGAAAAAGTGGGCCTAGCGTTTTTTCGAAATGATATCCCACTATTTCTATTGCGGCAAAAAAACGCAGATTTGTTATTTGAGAATCTGTTTCCACTTTAATATGTACGACGGCCTAACAAATCACTGATAAATAATTTTACTAACTTATTTTTGTTTTACAGAAGTTGTGTTTTTATTTTATTCTATTGAATAAATTATAAATACCAGTCAATTAATACTATGTTAAAGCTAGGTTTTATCTATAGAAGAAATAAATGAATAGTTTCTACGATTATGTGCAGGTGATGCAGTGTTTTTTTGCAACCACTGCCAACAATAGAAAGAGTGGGAGAATCAGTATGATCCCAGTATTTCTATCAATAGAAATACATTATAGAAAAAGTGGGATACACCCGCGCAATGTTACTGAAGCAGTAGAGAATGCCGAAAATATATGCCCCTTCCTACACGTTTAGGATACTCCTACTTCCATTCTCTATGTGAAAATGATTGGAAGATAGGCCTATATCCTATAAAACAGAGTGTTGTGATAGGAATATCCTCCAACAAAAATGTCTGACTTGCACTCGAACTGTCCTATCCACCGAATCCTCAAACGGCACTCGATTCGGCATTTAAGTAATTAAAACTTATCTGCACTAAGGTAATAGAACGGAAACTGGCAGCTATACTCGTTAAGTCTCCTCAACATCAGACTTAAGACAATATTAATAATATATCAAGCAAAAGAAATAAATAACCGTTTATTTAAAAAACCGTGTATAAGTAAACAAACAATACGCATCACTATCACTCCTAATTTAGAAAAACGTCCTAACCATACCGACTCAGTCAAGATTATCGGCAGCCACGGCGACGCTTCTTCCTGCGTCGACCGCAGCTGCGGCGGCGTCGACGGCGACTGCAGCTGCGGCGGCGGCGGCGGCGGCTCCTGCGGCGGCAGCTACGGCGGCGTTTCCGCTTCCGCCCGCAGCTTCGACGGCGCCTCTTGCGGCACTTCCCCTTGCTCCGGCGACGGCGACGCTTACGACAACAAGCATCAGACTGCTCTCTAGACCGCGAGCGCGAAAACGTCCGAGCTTTTGCAGTCTTTTCCCCACGCCGTTTTCCTGTTTTATCCTCTTCCTCGCCGCGTTGTTCCGTCGCTTCAGGCGTGTTCGGATCTAACTCTTTCTTTCTGAGCGCGGCTGCGTTGTTTTTATCATTCTTAACCGCGTCAGAGTTGCGCCGGGCAGCGGCTGCGCGACGGCGCTTGTAGCCCAAGTCGACGTAAGTCTTCAGTCGAGCGGAATACCTGAAAGGAACGAATGCAAGTTTTTAGTAAACTCCTGTTTATTTGCTTTTCACATGTCTATACGGATAACATCACCAAGGCACTACAAAAACCAATACCTAGATATTCGTCTAATCATCTAATGAATGTCGTCCCTAGGTGGAGAGCGCGAGCACATGGCCGGAACATCTGCCCACTGCGCCAGTCGATAAATGGGTCACGGTTCCTTCAAACCCCACGTCGATTAAACTTAGATTAAATCAAAATAGGATAGGTAACTCGCCTCTAGCGCGTGGACCGCTTAAATCACGCCCCGTCTCCTAATTTCACTCAGTCGCAATATAAACGATTGACAGGACTTCACTCCGACGCACGCTTGTCACGCTTACGGTAAGGTTAAAACGACAGGTTTGTCTCTGTCCTTCACATCGCACACCGTTAATAAATATGTATCATCCCCCGTTTTCAGTTGTCAATTTTAAGGACGTGCCGTATCTTCCGCTAATTGATTTAATTTAAGCGAGTAAAGCATGTTTTTGTATTTTTTTGGACAGAGACCGGATTTTTGATCACCAACCCGCATTTAGCAGGAGTGGTCATTAAACCACCTTTTTATTACCTTAGATGGAATCACAAAAAACAGTTTCCTACCTGGGGGCCTCGGTCCCGCTCCTCTTCCGCAGGAACACGATGACGTCATCGTTCAGCTTTTTCTTCTTCTCGTCATCGTTCTCGGCCTCCATGCCGCCGCCGAGACACCAGCCTCGCTATACCGGCACCATTTAATTTACTTAAAATTTTGAAAATCTACAAAATTCGTCCCACATTTCGAAAGATAATTTATTTTGTTCTATCAAAAAAATATTCTTTCTTTTGTTCTGGAGTTCAACGTCATTGTGAAAGTGATATGATTTTCTCCTCTGTCGAGTCAAAAATGTTGCAAAAAGGTTTGAATTACATAGTTAATTTCAAGGTTTTATGCCCTGTTCACATTATTTCAGTCCAGCCCTCAATCAATGTGGACAATACAGTGTGGACATTCCAGTGCCGGTTCACATTATTCCAGCGCTGAACTGGAATGCCGCTACTGGAATAATGTGAATCAAATGATTTTTTATAATTCGGCCTTGCTTCCAAAGATCCAAAGATTAAAAATGCTGCGCGGCGCAGCGCGAAGTCGATGCAACGACACACTCAGTTAGTTGAAGTCCTAAATGTTCAGCGGTCTTCTATAATACTTTAAGTAGCCTACACTTCGCTAGATCCAAGGTGACAAACCAGGAGATGGTAAGCCTAGGCCGCGTTTTCCTGGTAGCTTAAACAGGCGTTACAATAGTGTCTGATCTGTACATTTTAAAATGAGTGCTTATTCTGACCAGAATTCAACCACTGAACTGCTTAAACCTTTGGCTAAGACCTGACGTAGCGGTTTTCTACCACGCCCGCCGCGGCACCGCACGAAACTCCGGTTTCGTTAGTTTAGGTAAAAAAAACCGCGACCGCGCCTACCGCGGCGGCCTTTGCCGCGGACACGAAGTCAGCGGGAGCGGCGGCGGGGGATGATACATATTTATTAACGGTGTGCGATGTGAAGGACAGAGACAAACCTGTCGTTTTAACCTTACCGTAAGCGTGACAAGCGTGCGTCGGAGTGAAGTCCTGTCAATCGTTTATATTGCGACTGAGTGAAATTAGGAGACGGGGCGTGATTTAAGCGGTCCACGCGCTAGAGGCGAGTTACCTATCCTATTTTGATTTAATCTAAGTTTAATCGACGTGGGGTTTGAAGGAACCGTGACCCATTTATCGACTGGCGCAGTGGGCAGATGTTCCGGCCATGTGCTCGCGCTCTCCACCTAGGGACGACATTCATTAGATGATTAGACGAATATCTAGGTATTGGTTTTTGTAGTGCCTTGGTGATGTTATCCGTATAGACATGTGAAAAGCAAATAAACAGGAGTTTACTAAAAACTTGCATTCGTTCCTTTCAGGTATTCCGCTCGACTGAAGACTTACGTCGACTTGGGCTACAAGCGCCGTCGCGCAGCCGCTGCCCGGCGCAACTCTGACGCGGTTAAGAATGATAAAAACAACGCAGCCGCGCTCAGAAAGAAAGAGTTAGATCCGAACACGCCTGAAGCGACGGAACAACGCGGCGAGGAAGAGGATAAAACAGGAAAACGGCGTGGGGAAAAGACTGCAAAAGCTCGGACGTTTTCGCGCTCGCGGTCTAGAGAGCAGTCTGATGCTTGTTGTCGTAAGCGTCGCCGTCGCCGGAGCAAGGGGAAGTGCCGCAAGAGGCGCCGTCGAAGCTGCGGGCGGAAGCGGAAACGCCGCCGTAGCTGCCGCCGCAGGAGCCGCCGCCGCCGCCGCCGCAGCTGCAGTCGCCGTCGACGCCGCCGCAGCTGCGGTCGACGCAGGAAGAAGCGTCGCCGTGGCTGCCGATAATCTTGACTGAGTCGGTATGGTTAGGACGTTTTTCTAAATTAGGAGTGATAGTGATGCGTATTGTTTGTTTACTTATACACGGTTTTTTAAATAAACGGTTATTTATTTCTTTTGCTTGATATATTATTAATATTGTCTTAAGTCTGATGTTGAGGAGACTTAACGAGTATAGCTGCCAGTTTCCGTTCTATTACCTTAGTGCAGATAAGTTTTAATTACTTAAATGCCGAATCGAGTGCCGTTTGAGGATTCGGTGGATAGGACAGTTCGAGTGCAAGTCAGACATTTTTGTTGGAGGATATTCCTATCACAACACTCTGTTTTATAGGATATAGGCCTATCTTCCAATCATTTTCACATAGAGAATGGAAGTAGGAGTATCCTAAACGTGTAGGAAGGGGCATATATTTTCGGCATTCTCTACTGCTTCAGTAACATTGCGCGGGTGTATCCCACTTTTTCTTTAAATACAGTGTTTGTGCCTCGAATGGCGGACTTAAAGCTATGACTTTAGTCCTTAAGACTAAATACGCCCCAAGTATTCTAGTATTTATACTATTTACATAAACATACCTAAAACTTATTAAATAGGTAAAACTTTTATTATTAGTTATATTGAGTGAAACAATTCAAGTTGATCAATAAAAAAGTAGTTGCATTGTCCGTACGGCGCCTTACATACTATGAAATGTGAGTATATTAAGTACACGCACATTTGAAGAACCTTTATTCATATACATAGCGGGATTTTAGTAGGAACCCTGTGGTCTGGTAAGAATTCTCTCTACACTAACGTAAAACCTTTTTCTATCTATTTGTGTACAAAATGAGACAATGAAATTATAAGTTATAGTTTGTCCAATTTAGGATGATAATTTTGACAGCTTTCAATAGGGATGGGGTAGTTTATATTCGATAGTGAATCTATTCGATCATCGATTTATTTTTTCATAGAACTTGGAATCGTTAGTTTATATAGATAAACAAATAAAATGTTATTCGAATATTTTTATGTGCACTGAAGAGATAACTAAATAATTAAAAATATATAAGTGAATTAAATAAGGTAGGATTTTAAGTTATTTATTACTTAAATTATGGTGCACACCCTAAATCACTTTCATAATCATTATCGTCATTATCATTAGAAGAACTGTCTCATAAGTTTATTATCAATTCTTGTTCACAAACGCTCAATCAAATAATATTTGAGTTCAAAATCTTCATTATATTTATTCAATGTTTTTAGGAATAATCATATGATAGGAATTTGAGTAAAATGTTCTGCTAGCCGCCCTTAATCTTAAATTTAAATGTTAGATTAATTTTATATTACAACCGATTTTATAATATCTATTGCTATTCGTTTGCAAGGCACTTCACTAAGTGGGCTGTACCCGTCAATAAAGTACGATATTGTTTATAGTACACTTTACTGAAAAAAAAATGGAATACTTCATAGGCGTGAACTGTCAAAATTATCATCCTAAATTGGACAAACTATAGTAGGGTGGAACACAACAAATTTTTTTTATATCAGAGGCTAATTATGGTGTTTGTTTCATATATTCTACATACCCCATGCTGGTGTCAAAATTGATGTAAGGATACATTTTTATAACTACTTCTTAGAGCATTTAATAGACTAACGTCTAGATTTCACTGGTCATACGTTTTGACTTATGTGTAGTAACATTGATAAAATAATACAAATACAGCCCTTGACGTCCCACTGCTGGCACAGGCCTCACCTCAACTATGAGGTGGTACGAGCCTTACTCCAACACGCAGGCTCAGTGCGGATTGTTGGAGCGGTGAATGTAAGGCCAGTGATAAACCTTACCCTCAGATGTTATCACGCCGTAGGCCTCTGACTAGGCTTTACGGCTGATATCTTGCGACGTCAGCCGGGACCAACTGTTTTAACGTGCCTTCCGAAGAACGGAGATGCCCGAAAAACACATCACTTAATTTCGGTCGGGATGGTCACGCATCTATAACCCGACCTGACTGGCGTTGCTTAACATCGGATCGTTGCCGATCCGCTACCGTCACTTAACCACGGGCACCTCCGATAAAAAAATACTTGCCGCATAAAAAGTGTATTTACTATGGCACAAGCAACCTATAATTAATTTCACTAATAATTCACCTATTTCTAATCTATCAAATCATAATTAATTATTACAGTCAAGATAGTAAGAAAATGACATTCTCATTTAAGAACTAATTAGGTAGTGAGCAAGTTTGCAGGATTTAGTTCAGATATGATTATTATTGGGCAACAAGAAAAACAATTGATTTTAGTTATTTTAATTTAAATTAACAGCAACTTAGATTAACAATCACAGTTCACTTTGGAATATTTTCTGAATTATATTTGAAAAGATACAAAATATTTTTTTCTCATTGCAAGAACATGTGAGACTCCTAAGAGGTAGTAAATTCAGATTATCAACAATTATTTAAGATTCTAGTTAAATATGTCAGTTGTGTGCCCTCACCGAAATAATAATAATAAAGCGTTACAATATAACATGGGTGGGAGGAGCACACAAGTAACCATTAAACAAAAGAACAATTCCAAAATTAAATACATCTTTGACAATTTTAGTTCTTAATTCTAATCACTGTTCAGTTTTAAAATTGCATAAATGTTTAGTTGACGTGAGTTTAGTGGACCCATCATTTTCAGGAATGGAGCCACTTGCAGTTTATTTCAAGTAGTTACCACTTTTAGATTTTTTATCTGGTTATTTAAATTTCTCATCTCATAAAACATTACACTGAGTTTTGATAAAGTAAAGAATAGAGATAACAGGCTCAACTTCATATTACATAAACTCACATCATATGACTGTATACTCAACATAATAAGGAAAAGCTGAGATAATAACTTCAGCATTTTACACAATTGGACCTGAATAGCCGTCAAGCGAACCACACCACTCGTTCACAAAGCTCAGTCTTAGTATACCACACACTGCGAGAATTATTGGGTAATCACACCCATCGATATTTATAAAATCACTTGCAAAATCTAGTCTCGTATCGATGCCGCTCGAATGTAATTCAATAAATACAACGCGGGTATCTCATACCCGTCTATGGGTACCGCATACCCGTTAGCGTTTTAATCGCTGCTTTCACTGACCTGTACGAATTCGTACAAGGCTTGGCACAGATCGTGCTTGGTCGGGTCTCACCTACCTCCTCCCCGTTTGTTCAGCGGGTCGTACATCTCTGTTTCCGAGTCGATCTCGTCCTCTGAAAGGGACAAGCTGCCCCCGACGCGACGTGTGCGCCGACTCTCCTAGAATACGAATGTTAAGTTATTTTTATGTATCTTTTTTGGGTTACTAATATAATCTAATTCATTAGATTCGATACTCTAAGCTTTTGAAGCACCATCATAAAACTATAACATTACCCTGAAGAAGGTATTACCAAAGTTGGATGCTATTAACAAGGGTGGGTTGTTCATTTGAAAGGTGAGTCAATAAGTAGAACAAAAAAACATCTGTACAACTAACACCAAACAGAGCAAAACTGTCGAAATCTTAAAATGTGGAGGTCGAACCCACGACCGGATATCTCCGGTCGTGGGTTGCTTTCACGCAGGTTCACGCGAAGGATAATCAGAAAAATAAGGACACACTTAGCTGCACAAATAAAAAGTTACTATTTGGAGGGTCTATACAACTAAAACTAGCGATACTCATAATCAAATATAAAAGTTTTTGGCTATCAGTGCAGATGTACAAAAATATTTTCTTACAAGTACCCATAAATAATGCGAGCATGCCTATAACGTCTTGAACTTAAATAAGTTAAAAAGTCGGTAAATACCGATCTGTTTAAACGAACCAAACCCACAAACATAAAACGTTTGTTATTGTAATACAGGGTGACTATTCCATCTATGTAGGTAGAAATATCCAATAATGTTAAATCGCTACATTTGAATTGTGAATGTATTTTATAATTAACTACCTTATCTGACCTAACTTATTAATCAGTCGGTAACCTAGTAATTCACGTCACCCTGTATACCTTAAGCAAAGTTAATTTTTAGATATTAAAAACACATTTCCCATTGCACAAGCAAGCATTATTCTTAGTAAATTTAACCCTAATAATAACATAGAAAAGTGTTATGAGGACCATAATAAGCAGTGTTTTCCCAAAGCAATAGTAGATAAGAAGAATTGTCACAAAGGCGTCACAATAAGATTTATTATCTGGAATTTGAAAACTTGAAGTCTTCCAATGCTTTTTTCCGAACGAATCCATACATCCATTCTCTACCCATGTTAACTTTCCTATCTGATAGGTTACCATTTAAAAGAAACAGCCACCAATAAATTAGTTCTCACTAACATAATACCCAGCCATCAGACGTCCGCTGCTGGCCAGGTCTCCATCATCATGCATTTACCTTTCACCATGCGACTTTTATATGAAAGACCTTTGCAGGTTTGACGATTACCTTCGTAATTTCAAGACTTTTCAGTACTATGAGCCCTCAGTTTAACCGAACCACGACCCATTCGTCTTGAGCTGACGTACCTTGACGTAATTTGCAACCACAGACGTGAATGGAATTAATTGAAGGGAGTAAAACGTTCTCTGCGTGTCACAAAAGATTGCAGTGCACCACTTTTGACGCTGCTTCATTTCGCTCAACGAATATGGCAGCGTAAAAGAAAATCAAGTATTTAAACTATGATAAATATTTACACTTATCATTCCTCTTATTATGAACTTAATAAAAATCAACTGAGAAACGTCGAATTCCTCTCTATAGAACGCTTTCGTGACGTTTCAATTAGCGTCAAATAACGGAGCGCCTTGCCACAAATTAATAAGCATGCCGCGCGGCGCCTCTGACAGATAGTCCGCTTAGAACAAACCCGCCACTTTGATCGGGCACACAGACACAGGTAAGTTTACAGGCGATACCGGTGAGCATCGGTGCCGCGGCCAGTCTCACTGTAGCGAGTGTTTTTGTTTTTGTCGAACTTGGTGCAATTTCTCACATGATGAATTTTGTTTTTGGCCGGTGCTGTCATGTAGGCATAAGCTACCTACTTCTTTTTAAAAATGCAGAGCGAATGTAGTATACTATTTTCACTGTAAGATGATATGCCTGACAGCTCTTATTGTTCCGTGTCATGCATACTATTTCAAACTAAATAAAAAGAAACTAGCAAAAGAAAATGTTATAAACTATTAAAAAACTATTCTTCTTTCGAATCATAACAAGTAAATTATTGTTTTCATTATTAACTGTTAATTTAATGAAGTATTTGAAATTAAATTAATATAATATATCTTTACAGCGCCTGATGCGTGAAAAGGAACGCCATTCAATAGTGTATTGACACTACTGAATCGACAAAAAATCGATGAATAGGAGCGACCATTTTGTAATTTTTAATCACGTCTTTCGCATCAGTACCAGTGCGTCTGCCTTGTGTGCAATTTTTTAACTATTATTTTCGAATTACCGCTTTTTATTCTATAACTTATTATTAGCCATAACCCGCTTATTGATAATTTGTTTAAAAATTAAAAATCGGTAAATCCGATTCCATTTCACTTGCCAACTCGATTAAATTACATTCGTTACAGCACTATAATTGACAATTATGAACTGTCAGGGATATCATCATATGGCGAAAGTAGTATAGTAACCCTGGGCGTACACGCAAGTTTAGGAAATAGGCGCGACGGGCCTTCTATAAACTCTTTATTCCGTGGTTTTGCGTTATCTATTTAGCATTGTCAGTAGTTGGACGAGAAAACTACAAAAACTTTCCAAATTCCAGATAAAAAATTCGCCACCCGCTCCCGACGCCCACATAAACAAAATCAAAAAATTAAAATACGTGAACCCTCTGAACTAAAGTGCTCGTGCAGTCAATATGTGCCCACCAATTCCGTGTCACTGATCCACGCCGCTCCCTCTACGCTTGACGACATCTGCTGGAGTTATAGTCACAAAACTTAATTACTTGATCCAGTCTATAATTTTTCATAAAAAAATTACAAAAAAAAATTACTCAACCAAACTCAAACTATATTCAAATAGACTATCACAGTAATACTTTCAAATCGTCAAATTTAAAGCCAGATATACTAAATAATAGACATAAATACTATAAAATAATATAGATATATAAATACACAGTATACAGACATAATGCGACTCTACCACCGCGTCGGAGTTTTTTCTTGCTGAGAAGACCCGGCGAGATACTCAGCAGTTACTCTTTTAAACTTGTTTTGGGTTCACAACAGGCGTTAGTAATGTATGTAATATGTAATTTGGATACAAAGAAACCTACTGAGTGTCCAATCAAAAAAAGAATATAAAACAATGGAAAAAAAACAAACATAAAAGAATATAAACATAAGGTCATTTAAACAATTAATAAAGAAAAATTGTAATCAGTATAAACTAAGTATTACAATAAAATATCTGTTACCATAGAGTTATCTAATCCCGCATCGAGCAGAGAGCTTACACCCAACTTTTTTTTTTGGTAAAAGTAACGCCTAAACGTAAGGTTACGGGTTCGGGCCCCGCTTGATACCTTGACTAAGTATATATCTTTTGTTTTAGGCAACCAATGATAGACAGAATAGTATGAGAATGGTAAAACAGCAAGTATTCTCTATGATACGAATCTGTCAGTATGATATTATTATTTGATGCCTTTTGACTTTTTTGATAGAAATAACAAAAACTTTTTTTATTTAATTTCGATCTAAATAACATTCTAAATGAGATAACATAAGATACGATAATGATAGATGAAAATCTTGACAGATCTATTTCAAAAGAAAACTATTTTTACGAGGATAATTCACTAAAATCAAGAAAACTCACTAAACTAATAGACACGTTGTTTTCATTGAATTTATAGCTATCATTCTACAATCAACCAGAGATTTACAGCATAACTTCATGAAAAGCATAATAGAGATCATATCCCAAGTGCTCTTATGATCTAAGTAAAGGTAACTACATAATGTACAGTTCTGACTTACCTCCATAATCCCAGCGTTGGGCTCCGAGGCGTATCCCTCGAAGTGTCGCTGGTCTTCCTCGTAGTCGGAGGAAGTGGACGAGTCGTTGTCGTCTTCGCGGCCGGTGCGCACTGAACACACCATTTGGGCTAGGTCCGTGAAAGTGTAGCTGCAATGAAAAAATCTCGTTTTAACAGATCGCAGTTGGCGTTTTATACATCGTAAACAGTCTATGAAAACATGAGGTGTAAAAGAAAGATTGTGCTGTCGCTGCCACAGGTTTTTCGACACTATAAAGTCAGCCGCCGCTATTTAAAAAATAATAATAAAGAATCATTTTTGTTTTTCATACCTGCAAAGGTGCGATCTTTGCAGGTTCACGCGACACCATGGCTGTCAAATTACATGTTAATTTCACTAAATAAGTTTCTTTAGTGAGGCACCACATCGTCATAATGGAATTTTACAGTCTACGAATTACATATCTCACAGCGAATTCGATGTGTTAGGTTCGAAGTGAGTTTTTGTTTACGCCGCGCTCAGTGAGCGAAGGCTGCACGTCCGGCTTCCTGCTCTCGGCGGCGGCCCCGCTCACGCCGCGCCGCGCCTATAGCCGACCTCGCAGTTCACTGCTCGCTCAGTGAGCGAAGGCTGCGCTGTGTGCAGTACTCACTCAGTAAGCGAAGGCTGCACGTCCGGCTTCCTGCTCTCGGCGGCGGCCCCGCTCACGCCGCGCCGTGCCTATAGCCGACCTCGCAGTTCACTGCTCGCTCAGTGAAGGAAGGCTGCGCTGTATTCAATACTCACTCAGTAAGCGAAGGCTGCACGTCGGGCTTCCTGCCCTCGGCGGCGGCCCCGCTCACGCCGCGCCGTGCCAATAGCCGACCTCGCAGTTCACTGCTCGCTCAGTGAAGGAAGGCTGCGCTGTATTCAATACTCACTCAGTAAGCGAAGGCTGCACGTCGGGCTTCCTGCCCTCGGCGGCGGCCCCGCTCACGCCGCGCCGTGCCTATAGCCGACCTCGCAGTTCACTGCTCGCTCAGTGAGCGAAGGCTGCGCTGTGAGCAGTACTCACTCAGTAAGCGAAGGCTGCACGTCCGGCTTCCTGCTCCCGGCGGCGGCCCCGCTCACGCCGCGCCGTGCCTATAGCCGACCTCGCAGTTCACTGCTCGCTCAGTGAAGGAAGGCTGCGCTGTATTCAATACTCACTCAGTAAGCGAAGGCTGCACGTCAGGCTTCCTGCCCTCGGCGGCGGCCCCGCTCACGCCGCGCCGTGCCTATAGCCGACCTCGCAGTTCACTGCTCGCTCAGTGAAGGAAGGCTGCGCTGTATTCAATACTCACTCAGTAAGCGAAGGCTGCACGTCGGGCTTCCTGCCCTCGGCGGCGGCCCCGCTCACGCCGCGCCGTGCCTTTAGCCGACCTCGCAGTTCACTGCTCGCTCAGTGAAGGAAGGCTGCGCTGTATTCAATACTCACTCAGTAAGCGAAGGCTGCACGTCCGGCTTCCTGCTCCCGGCGGCGGCCCCGCTCACGACGCGCCGTGCCTATAGCCGACCTCGCAGTTCACTGCTCGCTCAGTGAAGGAAGGCTGCGCTGTATTCAATACTCACTCAGTAAGCGAAGGCTGCACGTCGGGCTTCCTGCCCTCGGCGGCGGCCCCGCTCACGCCGCGCCGTGCCTATAGCCGACCTCGCAGTTCACTGCTCGCTCAGTGAAGGAAGGCTGCGCTGTATTCAATACTCACTCAGTAAGCGAAGGCTGCACGTCGGGCTTCCTGCCCTCGGCGGCGGCCCCGCTCACGCCGCGCCGTGCCTTTAGCCGACCTCGCAGTTCACTGCTCGCTCAGTGAAGGAAGGCTGCGCTGTATTCAATACTCACTCAGTAAGCGAAGGCTGCACGTCGGGCTTCCTGCCCTCGGCGGCGGCCCCGCTCACGCCGCGCCGTGCCTATAGCCGACCTCGCAGTTCACTGCTCGCTCAGTGAAGGAAGGCTGCGCTGTATTCAATACTCACTCAGTAAGCGAAGGCTGCACGTCGGGCTTCCTGCCCTCGGCGGCGGCCCCGCTCACGCCGCGCCGTGCCTATAGCCGACCTCGCAGTTCACTGCTCGCTCAGTGAAGGAAGGCTGCGCTGTATTCAATACTCACTCAGTAAGCGAAGGCTGCACGTCGGGCTTCCTGCCCTCGGCGGCGGCCCCGCTCACGCCGCGCCGTGCCTATGGCCGACCTCGCAGTTCACTGCTCGCTCAGTGAAGGAAGGCTGCGCTGTATTCAATACTCACTCAGTAAGCGAAGGCTGCACGTCGGGCTTCCTGCCCTCGGCGGCGGCCCCGCTCACGCCGCGCCGTGCCAATAGCCGACCTCGCAGTTCACTGCTCGCTCAGTGAAGGAAGGCTGCGCTGTATTCAATACTCACTCAGTAAGCGAAGGCTGCACGTCGGGCTTCCTGCCCTCGGCGGCGGCCCCGCTCACGCCGCGCCGTGCCTATAGCCGACCTCGCAGTTCACTGCTCGCTCAGTGAAGGAAGGCTGCGCTGTATTCAATACTCACTCAGTAAGCGAAGGCTGCACGTCGGGCTTCCTGCCCTCGGCGGCGGCCCCGCTCACGCCGCGCCGTGCCTATAGCCGACCTCGCAGTTCACTGCTCGCTCAGTGAAGGAAGGCTGCGCTGTATTCAATACTCACTCAGTAAGCGAAGGCTGCACGTCGGGCTTCCTGCCCTCGGCGGCGGCCCCGCTCACGCCGCGCCGTGCCTATAGCCGACCTCGCAGTTCACTGCTCGCTCAGTGAAGGAAGGCTGCGCTGTATTCAATACTCACTCAGTAAGCGAAGGCTGCACGTCGGGCTTCCTGCCCTCGGCGGCGGCCCCGCTCACGCCGCGCCGTGCCTATAGCCGACCTCGCAGTTCACTGCTCGCTCAGTGAAGGAAGGCTGCGCTGTATTCAATACTCACTCAGTAAGCGAAGGCTGCACGTCGGGCTTCCTGCCCTCGGCGGCGGCCCCACTCACGCCGCGCCGTGCCTATAGCCGACCTCGCAGTTCACTGCTCGCTCAGTGAAGGAAGGCTGCGCTGTATTCAATACTCACTCAGTAAGCGAAGGCTGCACGTCGGGCTTCCTGCCCTCGGCGGCGGCCCCGCTCACGCCGCGCCGTGCCTGTAGCCGACCTCGCAGTTCACTGCTCGCTCAGTGAAGGAAGGCTGCGCTGTATTCAATACTCACTCAGTAAGCGAAGGCTGCACGTCGGGCTTCCTGCCCTCGGCGGCGGCCCCGCTCACGCCGCGCCGTGCCTGTAGCCGACCTCGCAGTTCACTGCTCGCTCAGTGAAGGAAGGCTGCGCTGTATTCAATACTCACTCAGTAAGCGAAGGCTGCACGTCGGGCTTCCTGCCCTCGGCGGCGGCCCCGCTCACGCCGCGCCGTGCCTATAGCCGACCTCGCAGTTCACTGCTCGCTCAGTGAAGGAAGGCTGCGCTGTATTCAATACTCACTCAGTAAGCGAAGGCTGCACGTCGGGCTTCCTGCCCTCGGCGGCGGCCCCGCTCACGCCGCGCCGTGCCTATAGCCGACCTCGCAGTTCACTGCTCGCTCAGTGAAGGAAGGCTGCGCTGTATTCAATACTCACTCAGTAAGCGAAGGCTGCACGTCGGGCTTCCTGCCCTCGGCGGCGGCCCCGCTCACGCCGCGCCGTGCCTATGGCCGACCTCGCAGTTCACTGCTCGCTCAGTGAAGGAAGGCTGCGCTGTATTCAATACTCACTCAGTAAGCGAAGGCTGCACGTCGGGCTTCCTGCCCTCGGCGGCGGCCCCGCTCACGCCGCGCCGTGCCAATAGCCGACCTCGCAGTTCACTGCTCGCTCAGTGAAGGAAGGCTGCGCTGTATTCAATACTCACTCAGTAAGCGAAGGCTGCACGTCGGGCTTCCTGCCCTCGGCGGCGGCCCCGCTCACGCCGCGCCGTGCCTATAGCCGACCTCGCAGTTCACTGCTCGCTCAGTGAAGGAAGGCTGCGCTGTATTCAATACTCACTCAGTAAGCGAAGGCTGCACGTCGGGCTTCCTGCCCTCGGCGGCGGCCCCGCTCACGCCGCGCCGTGCCTATAGCCGACCTCGCAGTTCACTGCTCGCTCAGTGAAGGAAGGCTGCGCTGTATTCAATACTCACTCAGTAAGCGAAGGCTGCACGTCGGGCTTCCTGCCCTCGGCGGCGGCCCCGCTCACGCCGCGCCGTGCCTATAGCCGACCTCGCAGTTCACTGCTCGCTCAGTGAAGGAAGGCTGCGCTGTATTCAATACTCACTCAGTAAGCGAAGGCTGCACGTCGGGCTTCCTGCCCTCGGCGGCGGCCCCGCTCACGCCGCGCCGTGCCTATAGCCGACCTCGCAGTTCACTGCTCGCTCAGTGAAGGAAGGCTGCGCTGTATTCAATACTCACTCAGTAAGCGAAGGCTGCACGTCGGGCTTCCTGCCCTCGGCGGCGGCCCCGCTCACGCCGCGCCGTGCCTGTAGCCGACCTCGCAGTTCACTGCTCGCTCAGTGAAGGAAGGCTGCGCTGTATTCAATACTCACTCAGTAAGCGAAGGCTGCACGTCGGGCTTCCTGCCCTCGGCGGCGGCCCCGCTCACGCCGCGCCGTGCCTGTAGCCGACCTCGCAGTTCACTGCTCGCTCAGTGAAGGAAGGCTGCGCTGTATTCAATACTCACTCAGTAAGCGAAGGCTGCACGTCGGGCTTCCTGCCCTCGGCGGCGGCCCCGCTCACGCCGCGCCGTGCCTGTAGCCGACCTCGCAGTTCACTGCTCGCTCAGTGAAGGAAGGCTGCGCTGTATTCAATACTCACTCAGTAAGCGAAGGCTGCACGTCGGGCTTCCTGCCCTCGGCGGCGGCCCCGCTCACGCCGCGCCGTGCCTTTAGCCGACCTCGCAGTTCACTGCTCGCTCAGTGAAGGAAGGCTGCGCTGTATTCAATACTCACTCAGTAAGCGAAGGCTGCACGTCGGGCTTCCTGCCCTCGGCGGCGGCCCCGCTCACGCCGCGCCGTGCCTGTAGCCGACCTCGCAGTTCACTGCTCGCTCAGTGAAGGAAGGCTGCGCTGTATTCAATACTCACTCAGTAAGCGAAGGCTGCACGTCGGGCTTCCTGCCCTCGGCGGCGGCCCCGCTCACGCCGCGCCGTGCCTATAGCCGACCTCGCAGTTCACTGCTCGCTCAGTGAAGGAAGGCTGCGCTGTATTCAATACTCACTCAGTAAGCGAAGGCTGCACGTCGGGCTTCCTGCCCTCGGCGGCGGCCCCGCTCACGCCGCCGCCGCCCCCGCGCCGCTGCCCCTCGAAGTACGCCGCGCCGTGCCTGTAGCCGACTTCGCGGATTTCGTCGAACGAACCGAATTGCAGCGTCTTGTATGCGTCGATTGGTGGGCGTATGTATTCGCAGTAGTCGGATTTTTTCACTTCCTGAAGTAAGATGTATTATTAACGGTGCTCCTAAGTCATAAGATTACTTTTAAAATAATATAGATAACAAGCTATAATAGCAGCATGAGTATCAAAGTCCTGCTCAAGTCTTCCTCACCTCGTGCACAGCACTGTCCGCATAAGCTGAGCTAACATGGCCCAAGTTTTAAGCTATATACGCAAAAATTCTCTAAACCAAAGAAAACAGGGCTTGACCTGCCAAGCAAAGTGAAAAAAATCGAAGTGTTCATTCATACCTCTAATTGTCTATTACAAGATACATAGGCAAGCCTGCTCTGTATGTCGGGCAAGTTGGGCACTTTCACCGGAGTTGTGAATGGGTTCCATCTGCAACAATTATTAGATTAGATTTATTTCTCTCTTAATACATAATTACAATATATTTTACACTGAATGTCAGATATAAGAATTTGTATTAAGACCGTCAATAATATAGTAATAATAATAGCATGCATAGAAATGTCAAGGTTAAAAAAATTACAAATTACAAATTCAAAATCATACAATCAAATACCATTAAAATAAATACAAATGTCAACTAAAATTAAAATACACAATTTAAATATTCGTCAATGGAATAGAAAGACTTTTCCAACAAAAGGTTTCTCAGTTGGCGTCGGAATGCTTCGTCGGATTGTGCATTTTTCAGCGCAGTGGGTAGGTGGTTGTAGTATATTGGACCGATTATACGTGGGTTCTTTTCTGCAAGCGCCATGCGACGAGGGACATCATTATACCCTCTCCACTGTCGGCGAGAACTCTATACGTTAGAAATACCAATGCAAATGACTACCTCTTCCATAGAAGCCACCAGCCAGACAGGTCGTCGCCGTAGTTGGTGAGATCGACGTCATCTTGAGAACCGACGTCGATGGCGAGGATATGCTTCGCACCCAGTGATCTCATTACATCCGCTGAAACACAAAAGATAGTCTTAAAATATATAATTGAAATTAATTTACACTAGATCTTCCGACCCTTTAAACAGTGCTTTTGTTAAGAGTTAATATAATTTGAATTAGGATGTGTTTAAATACAAAAACACAGATATTAATGTTTGTTGTAGCTTGCATTATCGCTACTAAATGCAGGCTAATCTGAAAAACTTGAATGGAGTAATATCTTCTCTAGAAGATAAGCAGTACTTAGTGTGGGGATTAGTCAAAATCTTGTAATATATGAAACGAATCTACTAAATATGTTGTTTATACATAAGGTTTTACACATACACCATTTAATGAACTGTGTTTGTAGCAAATAAATATGTCTGATTCTCATACAAAATCATGCCTGATATCAATAGTATATTATTTAGAAACCTCATTAATTCTCTTCCTTTAAACTACTTTAAAGTATCTATTGATTCTCTTTGAAAAAACAACTGATCTTAAACAAACCTAGAAACCAAAGACAATAAACAAATAAAATGAAACAAACCTGGCACATTATTAACGTAACACCCATCCAACAGCAAATGTCCATCTGTCGAATCGCAGATCGGCGGAAAGATCCCCGCGATGCTCATCGACGCGCGACAGTAGCGCCACAGCATACCTGCGCGGGCGCAACGTGAACCACGGTCCAACGCGGTCTGTCGCCATCACTTACCGTGCGCTGAGTGTAAATGCGTTCCAGAGGGGAATATGTGATAGGTGTGTTTTAGGCTTACGTCCTAAAATATGCAGCAGTTGACGTATTTTGAGGAGGTTGATCAACCTGTAGAATAGTCAAATAACCTTGGCGAAGCATTCGCCATGACAGAAACTTGCTTCTGACTGTATGATGTGAGTGTTTAATTGATTCTGTTGAAACTGAGAAAAAAACATCGCGACTAAATTTTGCAACGGACTGAGCGCTAATAGATTGTGAGTCACTTGAGTTGCAGCATATAACTATATTTATTGCTACAATTCACAAACTCTTAGTTTTTTTACTATGATGCAGTGACAATAGAGTTTGGATTTAAATTGACAAAAGACGGCTGCTGAAGACGTACGTCACTCATTGTAATCGAAACCTATTATTCCAGTGAGTATTTTTATACTCTTTTTACCACCTAAACTTTTAGAAGAGTCTCTTGAAAATGTGCAGATTAGTAAAAGTTTCAGGAAATGGAAAAAGCCACCAGAAAAGTGCAACCAACAAGCAAGAACAGTAGAAAACTGAAGATGTGAAGGTTAATTTAGTAAATGTATTTACTTTCAAACCAAACTGTGCTTGCACTTTTATATTTGTGCGTTAAAAATGTACGCGCGACACATGACGCGTAAAATATCCTTTAAAAGTTACCTAATTGTATTGGCTGTGGACTATTTTACGGTCTAAACTCCTTAACCCAAAAAACGTAAACTGTGCCTCTATCCAATAAGCTATGACCCGAACCAACATCTAGAACGATTAATTTACACTCAGCCTACACCGAACTCAAAACGTGCGAGCGTCTATCCAATCGCGTTGGGTGTTCATCTCGCGATATAGCAAAAGTGCTTTGTGATTGGTTTACCTGGCAGATTGTTGACGTAACCGCCGTCCAATAGGAGGTGGCCGTCTACGGGGTCGCACAGGGGTGGCATGTAGCCGCTCAAGGACATCGAGGCGCGAATGTATCGCCAGAGAGAACCTGCGATGCGCGATATACGTTAGACATCCTTAATATATCGCATTTGCTTTGTGTGGTGGAAGTATACAAGCAAGGATGTTATAAATATGATCATTAAAACCAAAATAGTATTTTTTCAACGGGAGACTATCTAACAGTATAGCACAGAAAAAACTTAGTATTTTTTGAAGAGTTTAAAAATATGCGGTTCAGAAAGTTGACGATTATCAAAACGCAGAACCTATTATATTTTCTTTAATCTAGATTTTGAAACATATGCCGATGGTTAAGATCGTATCTGTGGAATATTTACATAATCTGTATAAGTTAAAATAGACAACACAGTCCATGGATAGGAATCAATGATGTGAAACAAGAACTAGTGTCATATGAACAAATAATAAGATAATCACAATTATGCAGGAGAGCAGCGACAGGAACACACAGTTATGACTCGTATACATTCATTATAGTACATCAACATATATGAAGAAATGTAAAAAGCTAAAACCAATATTTTTATTGTAATAAATCACAACATAAAAAGAGTATTTTTTCGAATAAAATTCAGTCCAATATAACTAATGCACCGTTGTTGTGGTGCGTTATAATTCTTACCAATAAACTGCAAGACATCCCGAGTGTATCTTGTTACTCGTGTTAGCACGCTTTAGGATACTTGCCTCTCGCTCAGACTGCAAGTGTCATCACATGACATAATAATATTTCTTTCGAGCTGCACTCTAGGAAATAAATGAAAAGAAATAGTATCTTTTCCCCTGAAATTTTCATACATGTCTATACTCCATTCATTATAACATTAGACAGAGGTAAAAAAAGGTTCTTTATAGGGTACACTTTGTGGTTAAAGTACAATAAACCTTTTACTTTTAAGATTTATGCCGAATTTATTAAAATCTACATATATAGCAGCTTTCAAACTTAATTGTTCTCATTTAAAGTAAAGTAACTTCGGAATTTATGAGGCTTTTGCTTAAATAAATTATTTTGTCTTGCATAAAACTATATTGTCGATGTTAAAACCTTAAAAGAAGCAGGGGTTGAGTATTCAAACACATTTACTATAACCCTACCAAATCTAAAATGTTTCATAATCCCTATAAACGTTGTGACGGAAGGGGTTTTCAATTTTGACATGTTATACTCAGGTATGTCATCTGGCATCGAAACGCCAAATGCAAATTGTCATTCATTTTAGCACCCCTGCTTCTTTGAGCCTCTTATTTCTAATGTCATAATAAATGGAGTTTAATAGCTGCGTGCAGCTAGTTTTGCAGTTGTATCATGTTATTCCGTGATCAGATCATGTATCGCATTTTTAAAATAAAATACGTTCAAGTCTAGTAACCCTGAAGCTGTCGTCTATACAAATCGTGTATTCCCTTAATTATTTACTCATATGATGTCTTACAGGATATTCTTTCCATACATCTAGTTGAAGTCTAAAATACTATATAAACACCATTTTTAACTATAATTATTTAAACATAGATAATAGGCTTTATGAGAGTGAAATATTTAATGTCGAATCAGTCTTAATGAATTTTTCCATACTTTTCTCTACTTTGGTTAAAACTCTAGTTTTCATATTGGACATTTTCGTAGGTTACATCGCCGTCAATGACACCTTATGTCGACCAATAGTGTAGGCTATTCATTATATTTATTACTAATAAAACTAAAAATGTTATCATCTGGCTGAGTTTATCCAACGAGAAGTTTGAAGAATTGCACAGCATTATAACTTTCTGACTTCCCTGGATCTATGGAACTGAATATCCTTACCACAGACAAGGTTCTCGCAATAACGTTACCTATAGACAACTAGCGTTTCCAAAACTTGTTAGTACTCCCTAATGGTTTTACCAACCCAAACTATTGTAAAGTTTCGGTTTAAATGGCTTAATAGCAGGTTTACGTTTATTTAATTCCATATGGACAAATGAACTAGGATGATCGCTACAGTATTCGTACATGCAAACATGCCAACGATTTATTTACTTTAGCCATTCGAATTCCGCAACTGAATCGCAAATGAAACACATTGTTACTCTCTAATTTGAATTGAATTAAAATTCGTCGCAGTTTTGCCATCGCGAAAACATTCACAGCGCTATCGTGTTTTTCTCCACATAAAGTTTAAAGAAAACTAATTTATCACATTTGCTACAATCCTGACACACATGCTGAGATTCTTTCAATGATTATTCCTTCCATATTTATAATCGAGCGTGGTGGCCTAGGGGTAGCACCCCAACTCGGATCGTGGATCGTGTGGTCCCGAGTTCAAATCTGGCCAGAACCATCTTTGTGTTCCTTGTTAAATTTCCGACTAACTATCTGGTGATGGAAAACATCGATACAAAACAAAACCAACCTGGATAACGGCGGAAGGCTCACCACCTACCACGTTGGGTTCTAATACCATTGGTAAGAAGTGGGCTTTTAGGTGTTTAGTTTACCATGACGGCAATAGGCCTCTGACTTTTGCGTTTGGGATATAGTATGGTATTTTATGTTATATTTATATTCGTCGGTCAGCGTCTGAGCCTATCAATTCATTCCAATCAGACATTCGACAAAACATTCCACTCATGATGACTCTGGAGTCTTGTGAGTCGAAATCCGAGATTCTGTGTGAGAGGAAGGTTCTGTTTGTTTCTGATACTCAAGCTTTCGTTCAATTCAAATGATTATAATATATTATATACTAGATTTAACTTGTCCCAGTGTAATTAGATATCATATTAATAACTTGTAGCAAAGAGGTGTTACCATGTTTACCTAAATCATATTCTGATCACGATCAAAATATCCTGTTGGTACATTATTTCTGATGCACTCAAACTTGGAAAATTCGGTTAAACTAATATGTATAAAATTGTTCTATTTCACAGCAAATGCCTCCATGAGTATCGACTTTATTACCACCCTTTCCAAATACGAGTAGGTAATTTCAAACTTAGATTTTTACGAACAATCCAAAACCCCTTAAAAAGTGAAAAATACATAAAATTCTTCGCACACCAATGGCTTTTGTAACATCAACCAGACGTAAAGCTTAATCACCTGCAGTTTTGGAATATTTTACAACATTTAACATTTCATACACAATAGCATCTATAACAGGCATTAATCCACTACGTCTCATATGTATCTATTGCGATTCAGAGCAAGACACTACAATGAAAATGAGGGAACAGATCAACTCAAAATAAATGGAGGAACTAAAACCACACTCATGCATGTACATGAAAAAGAATGGATGCAAGACATGGATGATAATATATGACTTGTATGAGTACGACCAATACATACACCAATTTATTACTCACATCCAACCCGACATTGTAAATAGCACCGGCATTTTTAGAATAATTCTAAAATTGAATATTCAAGCGTTATTCGGTAAACCAATCACAAGCGCTCTTTTTTTCTTTTGTTTTAAGTAAGTAATGGCAACAAACCAAAGCAAATGTCGGATTCGTACAAAGAAATATACTGATTAAAAAATAGCATTGATTAGAAATACAGGGGCATGAGTACACCGAGGGACGGTACATACAAATATAAATAATTATAACATAATATATAATTTTGACACGAACATAGGGTACATTTCGTATCATACAAACACATAAATGCAAGTGAGTGTGGTTGTCAAGGTTAAAACAAAAACACTGTAGCGGGAAAAAACTATAAAAAATAGCAATACCCTGTTAACGTCAAACTATCCAAAGCGAGACAAATGTATTTGAACGAAGCGAAAATACCACTTGTCTTACTTTTTTAATTAAAAGTGACGCAACATAAATGTCGTAGTCACCATAGATATTAAAAATCGTACGGTGACATAGACAAATCCGCAAAACATAAACGAACAAAACAACACAATTATTATGTACTGAGCTTCAATTTTTTACAAGAAGCCGTGTAAAATGATTCTTATTTAAAAACATTGAATATGTTAATATATCAATTACCTCGATTTATCTGGTCAGCAGATAGGAGGCAAAAATAATACTACACTTTACTTAAATGACATATACCATGCATTTCGACTCCCATCTTGTGTAAATTTGATTCACAGCAAATGTAAACTTAATTACCAACATGTAACATTGAATTTTCATTAGACGTCACCAAAAATATGTTTCGAAAGCAACAAATATATGGGTTAGTAAAGTGCAATGTAAGCATCATATAATAAATATAATACATTTCCTGTCCATGAATGTGTTGTGTTATCAACTATTTTACGGTAGAAGTAGGAATGCACATATATTAATGAAAGACATTGTTCGTCATTTTATTTATAATCCTTGGTGATCAGTATCTGAAAAGTTTCAGATTAATATTCAAACAAAGTAGGTACTTATAAAAATACTTGAAATTGCTTCATAAAATAGTATATTTTATATCGAGGGACTAAACGAAGCCATAATATACCAGAGGTAGTTTGACTCCCGAGCGTGCAAAACTTACGAAAGTTGTATGGACTGGAGGAATAAGAACCATTGTGATTTTTATTTTAGTTTGTAATATTTATTAAATGTTTTTGTACTAAATTGACTATTTTTCTCGCACTCATAGTGAAAAGTACAGTTTGCACCTCGAGACTAAACGCCAACTTAATACACCCTCGGTTTCATTTACTCCCTCGTACGCTCGAGAGTCAAACCACCTCTGGTATATTATGGCTTCGTTTAGTCCCTCGATATAAAATATACTATTAAGTTCCTCTTTCAAAGTTTTATTCTAATCTTGAGAATATTTAGGTGTGATGTGCAGTCTTTCTAGAAAAAAGGTTAACACCTTTTCGTTATTTTAGAAAACTCATTACAAATGGACTGCAGTCACGTTAAGGAAAGTTATTCTTGTTTTATGACAATTGACAGTGAGTGCAATTGCTAGGTGATTCACAGAACCGCAACTTTGCCAATTACAAATACTGCAAGATCACTTCATTCACTAACGAACTATCAAATATAGCTTGGTGATAGTCAGTTTTCGTAGTTCTCGTCCATACGAGAAACTATTTATTTAAGAGCGATTGCTGGGGGTAGATCGTAAACGTCGCATTTTTTAAAGATTTTCGTGATTATTTAGCTAAATTCAAATTTAAGTAAATTATCTCTCTATTATTGTCTGCACCTTTTAATTTTATAATCATAACTTTAACTGTGTACAGTGAATTTTTACGTTTCTTAGCAATCATTAAAAAAAACGTTTTTTTATTTAATTAAGCAAATAATTAGCGACTAGGTACCTAATTTTGGAGGACTCAATATGTTTTTATAAAGTATTATGCACACAATAATATGTATATATATATTCAATAAAATAATCACGAAAATCTTACAAAAATGCAACGTTTTCGATCCACCCCCAGCAAACGCTCTTCTAAACTCTACACGTCATCGAGCCTTTAACTTACCATGTCGATGCACCCTCATGCAGCTCGCGCTGATGTCGGTGGTGACGGTGAAGTAGGGCAGCCACAGGTCCTCGATGTGCACCTCGCCGAAGGTGGAGCGGATGGTCGCGTTGAACTGCCGCCCGGAGAACATGGACGTGGCGGGGTACGTCAGGTCGAGCAGCTGCTTGCCCCATTGGGTCATTTTCTGGAAGAATTGGGCGAGTAAATAATTATGGAGCTGCGAAACTTGTTGACCGTTATGTATGTAAGCAACAAGAATAATGTGCGAGATCACAATCAATCAAGTTATTTACGATTTAGAAAAAACAAAAGGGTAGTTTGAGTTTTTGGGACATTGACCAAAACTCCACAACCAATATTTTTTTCAACTTTAGTTAGTTGCGATTGAGAAGCGAATCTGTATTCATAATCTTTCACTAGATCATCAAAACAAAGCGTTACCACAAATCAGACATGCGCGGCGCTCTGACAGATAGCCCGCTTCATAAGAACAACACGCCATTTTTGACGCACGCACACAGAGACATGAGTTTACAAGCGAGCGAGAGTTTCAGTGAGCTTCGGTGAGTCGGAAAGTCGCACTGTCGCGAGTGTTTTTGTTTTTGTCGAACTTGGTGCAATTTTTCACATAATGAATTTTGTTTTTGGCCGGTTCTGTCAAGTAGGTATAACTTATTTACTTCATTTTAAAAATTCTGAGCGAATATAGTAGTAACCCTAGGCGGTTCACGCAAGTTTTGGAAAAAGGTACGTGCGGTCCTTCTGTAAACTCTTTATTTTGTGGCGTTACGCTATTCATGATAAGAACTAAATAAGAAGGCCAAAAAGGGACAGACGGTGTGACGTCATGGATGTCACTCAGAATGATTTTGCATAAGCAAGAAATCACAGTATGTGTAATAGCAGATTTATAGGCAGATCGCACTTTAAAATTCGCAATGGAAAATGACGTCTGCGCTGAGTGCTAAAATCCCAAATCGGACCGAGGGGTCTTTTTTTAGGTTCAAAAAAGATATTCACTATCATTTATGAATTGTGAGTTTCAACTAGTGCAGTTTTTTTATTAGTTTATGCCGGTATGTGTGTACTTACCTGAGACCACTCCCTGGCTTTCTGCGTCTGACTAGTGATGTTCCTCTCCATGCACCACAGCGCGCCCATGAACGCGCCGATGCTGACTCCGCCCACCATGTCGATCGGTATTCCCGCTTCCTGTAACACATCACACATTTTGTCTCATGAGTGAGAAGTCTTTGAGTTAAAGTGTTAAGGTATTCCTGCTTGCTGTAAAATCATACATTATGCCATATTAATAATACATCTTCTAACTTAAAATAAGAGCCAATTAATTTTTTTTTCGTAAATATTTTAAATTTACTGAGTACCAAACATATTTCTTCATATTATTTTATCTTTTCTGTATAATGTTTACGTTCAAGGTTATTTTAGTGATTCTGAAAATAAGTATTAAAATTACAATTATGTATGTAGTGCAAACATTTACGCAAATCATTGTTTTAGGTATGCTTCAATGAAATTCTTTGATGGCTCCAGGTGAGCGATTCGGTTACTGCAGTCAAAGGATCATCTTTTTGGGATGGTTCGAGAATAGAAACCATTCGATAACAACCGAACCGCCGAAAGATGTTGCCGAGCACCACATACTCGCTTTTTTTCTCGCTCTAGTAAACGACGTTCTGAGTGACAGAAAAGGATAGAAGCATAGAAAAGTGCGATTCGGTGCTGCCAGAAATAGCTTAACCCTTTTAGACACGGCTTCGTATAGCAGTCTCAGCCTAGCTGTGAATGTGTACCTTGAACCTTTAATTTTAATAAAACACCCCCGGACATCAACAGTGTTGACTTGTTCGTCGTATTTAAAAAGCTACTAGCAAAACACATATTCTCAAAAATTAATTCGTGAAGTCAATTGAATTAACAGCAATTTATTTAATATTTAAACATTGTTATGGTATGTTAAGCTTTTAGGGTTACTAATACATAGTCCAATAATTATATAAGGCATTGGATATACCTAGTCCAATAATTTATATAAGGCAAAAAAAACATATTTTGTTGAATAGGTACCTGCGATGTATGGCATGGCAACGAATGTTTGTTATTATAATTATTTTTTGTACTATGTTCTCATGTAAGTGGCGTATGTCTTTATGAGAATAAATGTCTTGAAACCTAAGCCTAACCTGTATGGCTCTGATCATGCCGACATGCGCGGCCCCGCGCGCGCCGCCGCCGCCCAGCACCAGCCCCACGGACGTGCCGGTGAGCCAGCGCGCCAGCCGCGAGAAGTCCGAGTGGACGCTCGCCTCGGACATTAGCACTTTGCTGTAGAGCTCGCTCTGGAAAATAAGGAAATGTAATGAGCAACCACACAACATTTTTATATGTTTTTCAAGCTTAAAATATTTTATTTTTCACAAAAACGGCACTATACTCCGAAGACGAAGTGAATAGTTTCGGGGGTACCCCGCCGAAGTCGCTGCAGGAGTTCATATTCACTGCGGCAGCTGGCTCAGCTATCAACAGATCTTAGTGCAGCACGTGTAGATGGTGATGCATGGGCGCAGCATCCGCCGCCGCAGCAGCTTCCACCGCAAGGTCCGCAGGGTCCGCAACACATTTTGGTAGTAGGGTTTTTGGAGAGAACTTAGTTATGTTTAAAACGATCTTGACTAGTCCGTTGTCAAGCGTCAACCGTAAAGCTGGTCTGAGCTGAAATAAGGCGCCCCTCCACCGCATTCACGCACAAATGATCATTTAAAATATGGACGCAATAAATATTAACATGTAACTGTAATTGGTCGCTAAGTAGCCAGTTGGACTTCTGACGCATAGGCAAGTGTCGTTTGTTCGCCAAAGTACACTCGGCACATTCTTGTCAACTAAAACAGTAGTCTGGTACGACATTTTCAAAATGACAAGCTCTAACTACATACCTTGTGTACATCACATTACATTCTGCGCGAGTGACGAATTTTTCCGCAACTCAAACTTAACTTTGAATATCACGTTGTGCATCACAATGTACAGCCGAAACACAGCAAGGAATCAATGAACATTATGAACTATAACTGAAGGACTAGTCTCGGAATATTAAACAATAATTTCTTACGGCAATTATATTGCAACATTTCTGCACCAATGAAAATACTATTTAAATCTATAATAATGAAATTACGGAATCAACCGTGAGTTTCCACTTACGATCCGATACTGGCTCTTCCTAGTGAACATCCGATGCGGACACCTGACGTGGTGATGCTGGCTGACCCAGGTCCGCATGTTCAGCCAGTGCACCGTTCCTGAGGGGTTGGGGCCGCCTTCTCTGTGCAGTAAGACTAGCTCTTTTTGAGTACGGATGGCTAGGCGCTCGATTTCTTTTTCAATCTGCAAATAAGTAACAGATTTAAAAAAAAAAACATCTTTATTCTTTTCTTCGTATGTTGCTTACTACTTCTAATTAGTAACTTATCTGTCCTTCATTATTTGAGTAAGAGAGAGGGAGATAGATTATATCTCTACCTGTAAGTGAAAAATAAAGTCATGGCTCTTCGGTTTTCGTTACAAAGTGGCCAGTAGCGTACTTAAAGAGTCGGCGCTCTGGGCCTGTAAGGTTGCCGCTACATAAATCACCGGAAAAAAATAAAACTGTTGCTTACAAAATTAAATGAATAGTCAGTGATACTGAAAACTATTTGAACAGTAAGCCAAATGTCTTGAATCTAACCGGGAAGAAAATTTTTGTTCAATCTGTGTTTTGATGTAGGTTAGGGTACGTATTTATTTATGAGTGCCCAAATGGCCATGTCATATGAGAGTTCTAGGTATTTTTATTTACTTCCACCATTATTTTCATACCTTGCCAATACTGGGCTGTTTATCGCCCAAAGCCACAATCAGGATGCAGTCGGCTTGGCGAATGCAACGCTGAGTCCATTGCGTGAGGCTAGGATCGCATTGATACAATGCTACCTGTAAAACAAATGTCTATGTAATATACTATTCATATAGTACTCACAGCAGTAATTAGCCTTTATGCTGCTCACTGCTGGGCATTAATAAATACAAAATCGCTAAAATGTTATAGGCTCATTCTGGAACATACCCTAAGGAAATATTTTTTGCCTTTCAGAACCTCTTCTTTTTTAATTTAAACTTTCGTTTTTAATTTACAAACATGAAGATAAATGAAACACATTCAAAACTGTATTAACAGCTTTTTTGCGACAGAAAATTCAAAACCGTACTTGTAGTAGTTGTTCCTGGTATATTACTTGAAGACCCGACATACAACCTTGCATATTACTTGAAGCTGTAGAATATCGTACCTTGTGCTTATCTTCTTGTTGTGCGAGCCATGAGCTAAGCCGGTATTCGTTGTTGGGGTCCATGATTGTCAGCCCTAGGAGTTTTCTTATCACATCTGACGTCAGCCGGACTGTAGGACCTGCAGACCAAATTTACACCATCATAACACGTTATCAGCTAAAAGACTTCCGCTGCTGAAAATAGGAAATCTTAAATTATTTACGGAACACTCAGAAGGTCATCTTAAACCGAGCGTATTAGAGCCCAACCTCGTTGACGCCACGAAGTTACCTTCTGCTTCTGCTTTTCCATCACCCGCTCCTTATTCTCTAAGTCGCTCTCATTTTGACAGCAAGTCAGCCCATGACGATGCAGTATACGACAAAAAATAATAATTGCTGTCAAAATCGCAATTACTAGATCTAAATTAGCGGACAGCCCAGCCTCCGCTGGTTTAGTTTATTCGCAAACAATGAACAAATATGTTTCTGGCCAGATCTGTATATAGTCGGGGCAACGCGTTTTTCGAGCTGACGTGATAACGCCTAGACCACGACGACGCTCTCAGATGCGACGTCGTAATAAGCATGTGTGTTCATATCTCACCAATAGCACAAAGTGGGTGATACAGCTCATAGGTGAAGGCAGTTAGCGGTAACATCATCACTGACAGTACCACAGCCACGGTGGAGAAGTTGAGCGGGTCGATGGCCGCCGCGCCCAGACCAGCTGTGGGCTTCTGATACATACATACCACCACGACTTAATCCTAAAGGAGGTAGTCAAAGGCCAGTTGACTTTGCTGCTGTTGCAGTTTTGTGAAGCAGAACACTGAGAAGCCCACTGTTTGTGAACCACATCAGAACCGCTGTTACAAATAGGGTAATCAGAGACAAGTTGACTGTTGCCATCATGGTGAACGGAGCACTCAGAAGCCCACCTTTCACCAAGCGTTATGAACCCAACTTGGTAGCGGTGTTTTCCATCACCAGAGAGTGGGTCGCAATTTTAACAATGAACACAAACATGGTTGTGGCCAGATTTGAACTCGGGGAAACACGGGTTCCGAGTTGGATTGCTTAACCCCTACACCACGACGCTCTCTGACACAGTGTCGTAATAAGCATGGATATTCATATCTCACCAATAGCGCAAAGCGAGTGATACAGCTCGTAAGTGAAGGCGGTCAGCGGTACATCGTCGCTGACGGGTACTACAGCCACGGTGGAGAAGTTGTGCTGCGACGGACGCGGGTCAATGGCCGCCGCGCCCAGACCAGCTGTGGGCTTCTGCCAGGAACCTTGGAACAAAAATCAATCAATTATTCATCTGGACGAAGGGGGGAAAAATTGACTGCATTACATGCATGGTCCTTTATAAGAGGCTTAAATGAGCAATGGTAGAGGTAGTTCCTTTCATATTTTAATCTGCCAAGCCCGTAAGCTATAATAAGCTACCAAGAGCATTAACGGACTTGACGAATTTATCTAGTGTATATAAATGGCAAGAGCAGTTGTCCAGTTAGCGTGAGGCTCGAGTTTGAATCGCAGCCGACAACTAGGGCCAAGTTGAGTTTCCAGATATAAAAATAGCAATGTAAAATAATTACAACACAAAATAATTAAGATTAAGGTAAGCAGAATGACTAATTACCTAAAATCCTATGTCCCAGCAAGTTGATAAGCCTAGTGACCACGACCGGGAACCGAAGCTTGATCGCGTTGAACAGCCCTTCCGGCAGCTTGGCGAGCTCGGAGTCGCGCACCGCCATCACGGTTGTACTGCGACGGGTTTGCGTCACCATCTCCACCTGATCACAAATACATGCAATAGTAAATTATGGTACAAGTGTGTAATGTTGGTGAATACCGCTGAGGCGCCATTGAGACCCGAGCTGTTACGTGAGGGTCTTAAGAGAGCCGAGGACATAATCATCAATACACACGTGATTATGTGCCTAATTGCGGTGAAATTAGAGCCACTTTATGAGCAAGTGTGTTGAAAAAGGTTTTTTCATTACTCATACACGGAAAGTACGCTTGAAGTTGCCTGAGCATAGGGTTGAAAGCTTCACTTTCAGCCCTAGGACTGTAATAGTACATTGTTACCCTAGGGGTGAAAGTAACTTATTTAGTCCCGAGACGGGGTTTGGTGCCCGGAACGAAGTGAGGGCGCCAATAGTTCAAGGGACTAAATAAGTCTTTAACCCGAGGTAAACACTGTGCTTTTCATTACAAATACAAGGAAAGTAAAAATAAAAACATGAATTAGCTAAAGAAAAAATGAGTAAAATAAATGAAGATCGAATTGCCGCAACTTCAGACATACTTTCAGAGTATGAGTAATGAAAAGTGTTTTTCAGCCCTAGAAGTAAATAACTGTCAAATGTCACCTTCTATTTTGACATTCCTTTTGCGGCAAGTCGATGTATTCTATTCAGCCACAGCTGTATTTGAAATTTCTTTATCTTGATTTCAAATGAATATTTAAACAATCGAAGCAGGAATATACTCATTAATGTACTCGTATGTTTCACTTAATTAGTATTTAATTGAATAAATTTGAGCTAAGCATTTACGATAGAAATGAAAAAAAAAAATTTTTCTTTAAATAAAATAAGGCGGGAGAATTCCATCATCATTGTCTAAGTATGCTTTTTTTTTAAATATTTAAAAAAAATTTTGTTGTTGAATTCCACAGACAAAAAAAGGCGGGATTGCAACTATTCGAACTTCATTCAGTTGTTTCGTAAATCGAGTGAGAAGTTTATTTGGTTGAACTTATGTATCTGATTTTTATTTACTTTCCTTATATTCGTAATGAAAAGCAGAGTGTTTACCTCGGAAGAAAAAAGACCTTTTCAATGCCCTCGAACTATTAGCGCTCTCGCTACGCTCGCGCGCCGAACCATCTCGTGCATTGAAAAGATAACTTTCTCACCTTGTGTAACAATCTACTATATTAGTAAGTATCCAAACTGTTAAGGAAATAAAATGCCATAATTTTAAATAATCACTGTTCAGTAATCATCACACTTAAAAAAACATTTACGAAACATGTAATTTTTTCATTATTCCACAAAATTTGTATCCCATTGCATATAGTTTTGCTGGAGAAAACGCACACGAAGACCATCTATCAAAGCATGTGCACAGCCTCATTAGTCTTCATCAAAAAAAGAAACAAATGGAATAGAAAACTGCTTAAATCAATTTAGGTACTGTTTAAACTCTTTCATTATTAGCCCTGGCAACATTTTTAGTGTAAGCGACAGTACAGTACATTAGAAAAATTATTTTTTTATTATAGATTAATATTTTTACATAAGGTGTTGCCCTTTGCCAAAATGACGATACAAAAGTGCATGTTGAATGGAAAGACAGTTTAAGAATCGAAAAAATCTCGACACTCGAAATATTGTGACTTCTACTTACAATCCCAACCAAGTCTCCCTTGCCGTACTCGCCGACGAGTTCCTTCTTGCCGTTGGGATGCGTGATGACGGACCGCAGTCGCCCGCTCAGAACTATGAACGTGGATCCTGACTCCTCGTCTTGACGGTAGACCGCTCGGCCGGATTCTAGGAACACCTGGAAGAAAGGATAAAATTTATTGTTTTCTGTGAACACTATAGATAGGCAAAGAGACCTCCGAGTGACTTAAGATATCATGGAATCCTTTTTCTTCTTACTCTTATTTGATTATCAACACACATCAAGGATTACACAATAACATCAACCGCTTTTCAAATCTGGATTTAGCCTGTCAGGGAAATAGAAATAAAAATACTAAAACAAAATATTTAGGATTCACATTTACTCAAAAAACATATATTTTATTTTATTCTAAAAGAAATCAATTTAAAATGTGAAAAATGATGACCACTAAAAAAAATTGTAGGAAAAAAATTGTCGGATATAGGGGCTTCGAAATCGTAGTCTCTGAACACACGCAAGAAGATGCCTCGCCTTTTTGTCCGGTCGATTTCGGTTATTTTTCCTTCGAGAAATGTTTACTAAAATCGTGCAGGCAAGAAACAACTTCTAGTAGTTATTCCTTAAACTTACTCAGTCCAGAGCGAAGTCGACTTGTCTCGCGAACGGCGAGAGTCATTTCACAACAGTGTTGGCTATATGCAGCACCACAGAAGGCCGTTCCCGCATTATGCTGTGCACTGTAGTCTTCGATACGAGTCCAATGCGAGAGAAATGCTTTTTGAAATTGAGCAATGGGTCTTAAAAGACTACTTTAATCTTCACTCAAACTCAGCGAATCTAAAGTTAAATTGACCTAACAACACCAGGTAAAAAATCTTGGTAAATGGGGTATTAGGGTAGTAGCCTAAGAAACGCGGATTCGACATGTCGAACTGAAGTCTGTTTATGCAAGACGGTCTCTACTTGAGATAGCTTTTGATATATTTTAAATTTGGAAACTCTTTTCAGGACTCACCCAATCTAGAGCGAAGTCGACTTGTCTCACGAACGGCGACAGTCGTTTCACGACAGTATTGGCTATATGCAGCACCACAGAAGGCCTTTCCCGCATTATGCTGTGCACTGTAGTCTTCGATACGAGTCCAATGCGAGAGAAATGCTCTTTGAAATTGAGCAATGGGTCTTAAAATACTACTTTAACCTTTACTCAAACTCAGCAAATCTAAAGTGAAATTGACTTAACAACAACAGGTGAAAATTCTTGATAAATAGGGTATTAGGGTAGTAGCCTAAGAAACCACTGACACATTTTGCTTAACTCACCTAATCCAACGCAATTCGACCTGTCGCACTGACGTCTGTTTATATAAGATGGTCTCTACTTGAGATAGCTTTTGATATATTTTAAATTTGGAAACTCTTTTCAGGACTCACCCAATCTAGAGCGAAGTCGACTTGTCTCACGAACGGCGACAGTCGCTTCACGACAGTATTGGCTATATGCAGCACCACAGAAGGCCGTTCCCGCATGATGCTGTACACCGTAGTCTTCGAAACGAGTCCAATGCGAGAGAAGTGCTTCGCGCGGATGGAGAAGAAACTTGGCTCGCCAGTCAGCACCGCGAGACCGCCTTCCACTTCGCCTGGGGGTTAAAGGGTTATTGGGCATGTTTTATCGAAAAAGGTACATTCATTGGAGAATGGTTAGCACCGCGAGACCGTCTTCCACTTCGCCTGGGGGTTGAAGGGATGGGTATGTTTTATCGAAAAAGGTACATTCATTGAAGAATGGTTAGCACCGCGAGACCGTCTTCCACTTAGCCTGGGGGTTGAAGGGATGGGCATGTTTTATCGAAAAAGGTACATTCATTGGAGAATGGTTAGCACCGCGAGACCGTCTTCCACTTCGCCTGGGGGTTGAAGGGATGGGCATGTTTTATCGAAAAAGGTACATTCATTGGAGAATGGTTAGCACCGCGAGACCGTCTTCCACTTCGCCTGGGGGTTGAAGGGATGGGCATGTTTTATCGAAAAAGGTACATTCATTGGAGAATGGTTAGCACCGCGAGACCGTCTTCCACTTCGCCTGGGGGTTGAAGGGATGGGTATGTTTTATCGAAAAAGGTACATTCATTGAAGAATGGTTAGCACCGCGAGACCGTCTTCCACTTAGCCTGGGGGTTGAAGGGATGGGCATGTTTTATCGAAAAAGGTACATTCATTGGAGAATGGTTAGCACCGCGAGACCGTCTTCCACTTCGCCTGGGGGTTGAAGGGATGGGCATGTTTTATCGAAAAAGGTACATTCATTGGAGAATGGTTAGCACCGCGAGACCGTCTTCCACTTCGCCTGGGGGTTGAAGGGATGGGCATGTTTTATCGAAAAAGGTACATTCATTGGAGAATGGTTAGCACCGCGAGACCGTCTTCCACTTCGCCTGGGGGTTGAAGGGATGGGCATGTTTTATCGAAAAAGGTACATTCATTGGAGAATGGTTAGCACCGCGAGACCGTCTTCCACTTCGCCTGGGGGTTGAAGGGATGGGCATGTTTTATCGAAAAAGGTACATTCATTGGAGAATGGTTAGCACCGCGAGACCGTCTTCCACTTCGCCTGGGGGTTGAAGGGATGGGCATGTTTTATCGAAAAAGGTACATTCATTGGAGAATGGTTAGCACCGCGAGACCGTCTTCCACTTCGCCTGGGGGTTGAAGGGATGGGCATGTGTTATCGAAAAAGGTACATTCAATGGAGAATGGTTAGCACCGCGAGACCGTCTTCCACTTCGCCTGGGGGTTGAAGGGATGGGCATGTTTTATCGAAAAAGGTACATTCATTGGAGAATGGTTAGCACCGCGAGACCGTCTTCCACTTCGCCTGGGGGTTGAAGGGATGGGCATGTTTTATCGAAAAAGGTACATTCATTGGAGAATGGTTAGCACCGCGAGACCGTCTTCCACTTCGCCTGGGGGTTGAAGGGATGGGCATGTTTTATCGAAAAAGGTACATTCATTGGAGAATGGTTAGCACCGCGAGACCGTCTTCCACTTCGCCTGGGGGTTGAAGGGATGGGCATGTTTTATCGAAAAAGGTACATTCATTGGAGAATGGTTAGCACCGCGAGACCGTCTTCCACTTCGCCTGGGGGTTGAAGGGATGGGCATGTTTTATCGAAAAAGGTACATTCATTGTTTTTATTATTCACAAATTTTAATAAAAATGTAGGGGATTACCTGCTCAAAATGCTAGAATTACGTATGTATTACTTGTCATTCGGCAATGAACTGTAACTAATACTACTACAGATTTACAACAATTAGGCTTAAATATTTACCTATTGTAACTAACAATGCAAATCTTTGGAGTCGTCTTGGTATAATGAGTTACCTTTTTCTTTACGTTTTTTTTCCACCAATTGATTCAAAATTCAGCACAATGAAATTGGGGATAATGTTGTGAAAGTACTACAAACAAGACAGACTTCTCACCTGGATAGGCAGTAAACATGTGGACCTCCCCTTCACCTTCGGCCACTTTCTGGGATACCAGCAACGCTCCGGACAGTAGATACACGAGGGCAACATCCTGCAAACATTCAATTTTGGCTTAAAATTCCTAGCCTATAATAATATCTAACCAAAATGATAGATCTCCAAATTAGTTTTATTTTATCTTATTTTTGGTTATGTTATTATATAGGCTATTGCTTATAGGTAGGTATGTTGTGTATTTGAGAATTATAACAGTTATTACAACTTCACAAATCAGGAGTTATAATGTTGTTGAAAATCAGTACTCTGATGTAACAATATAGTATGTACGAAGCACGTATGTATGTTATTCATAATAATATGCAATGTACCTATCAAAACCAAGGCAAATTAAATGCGTAATGTCTTATTTTAAACAAATAGCTTAGTGTGTTCGTTAATGATGTGGTCGAGACTGAACTAAAACGGTGAAGAAATGTTCATGTTATAAGATACAAAGTAAAATCCCAGCAAATACACATAAACAAATATATCGGTTCTCATAAATAATGTCCACCATTTAAATGTGAATATTTTACTGCCTTAATAGGTCTTACAATTAGAACCTAGTTCGGCCAGAGTAGCCACAAGATGAAGGTTTTTAAATATTGTACACTCGAGACAATGTCTCGGGAGGCTTATTATACCAGCAATAAATATAGACTTCTAACAATTTATTGAAACATTATGAAAATACATTACAATTGGCGGTATATGATAATTTCAATTCAATGCTGGTTTTAAAAGTGACCAAGAGGCGCAGTTGCATTTTGTACAACTTAGTAAAGTTCTATTCAAGCACCCTCAGAATTCAGAATATGCTATTTTTGAGCATAGCTGGTCGGACCGGACCCACTAAGGTTAAGCCAAACATTCGAAATAGTGAAAGAGAAGAATTAGCCGAAACCAAAAACCAAATTTGCAGTTAATAGCATGAAGTGCAAAGAAACACCGCCGTCGCCATTTTGAATTCCATTACGTATTTGCACGACTAACATGTTGTATTATGTATTGTCTTAATGTTAACACCACATCACAGAATTTCTCACACAATACCTGTTTGATTTCTGGTTCACCGGGTACGTGATAAAACAGCTTTTGAAGGGAAATAATAAAATATTAATAATGTGTGATATGTAACGAAATCAGTGCGAACAGTAGTAGGTTTATAAGCTTGTTTTGTTTGTTATCTGTGAACCTATCTTAATCAAAATGCAGTCATTATTGTAATAATATTATTAAAAACGTTTTTATTTGCGAAGAAGCTATACATCCACTTTTATAAAAGAGACTGTGTCAGACGTTTTCATTTAGTCAGGATAATCAAAGAAAAAATATGTTGAATGAATGTTGTAGGCTGTTTTCTACCAAGATGTGCCAGGCAGCTAAGCAGTATGCTTCTCACATAAAATCTAGGCACATACCTTGTGGCTTTCTTCCTTCATGATGTAAGTGCCGGCCGGCAAGTCTCGCACTTGCACATTGCCTCGAAGGACGTGATCGCTCTCCAGACCCAATTCTTTCACGAAGGCTTCCGTTGCTATTTGTACTAGTGCCTAAAATAAAATAATGAATTGTCAAGTTGAAACATTGTCAAATTAAGGCTCCACCAACTTGACACATGGCCAATTTGAGTGTCTACTACCTAGACACATTGCCAATTTAAGTGTCTACTATCATGGCACCTTGTACATTTAAGTACTAGAGGCCGTAGCCTATGCAATACACCACTATCGTTCGACTTGTTAAATTTAAAAACGTATAAGATTCGTGTTCGTGACATCGCAGACAAGCTGCAGGACTGCCGCCTTCGTGGGTATGGTCATGTCTCACGGAGATCGGCAAACTACGTGGGCAACCAATGTCTGGCCATACCGCCCCCGCCAGGTACCGGTAGAAGAGGTCGACCCAAGAAGCGCTGGCTCGACGTCGTTAAGGGTGACATGCGTGCCAACAGACTCACCACTGAGGATGCACAACTTGCACAAGACCGCACGAAGTGGGCCAGTAAAATAAGAAAGGCGGACCCTGGGACCCCACACAACCGGGCTAGACCGTACGGATGATGATGATAGGAATGGCATAAGCTATCGTATAATCGGAATGACATTTGATGTCAATCCCACACGTGATTTTTAAATATGACATGTGAAAACGAAAGCCACGGTTTTCTCTTGGCTAGGGTCTCTGTAGTATTTATTGTTTTGAGAAAATCCAAAATACACTTTGAAAAACATCATATAATAGGGTATTCCACTATGTTTGAAAAAGTACTTCAGAATGGTGATTTTCCTAATACAAAGCCACGAAAAAGTATATTTCGGCAAAATAAACACGCTTTCTTGGCATGAATTGAATTAAATTTTAGTCCTTTTTTATTCCCGCGAAAACGCTGTCAGCCATTTTGGTGACGTAATATTGGTAAAAGCAAGAGTCGTGTATGTACGGTCGTGTATGTATGTACCTAACTGTTTGCACTGAACTGACAGTTTTTGCCCACATGACGTCACACCATGGTGGCTCGTGTTTTAGGTCACGTGATATACATATTAAAAATTACGACCTTTATTTTAATATAATAAAACAATACTGTGAAGTCTGTAGAACTAAAAATCAGAATGTTTAAGTATATTTCCATATAAATTATAATATACCATATAAAATTTCATAATTTATGTTTTACTACCGAAAGCACAGTATGTGGCTTTATTAACAAATAATAAAGCTACATACTGATTGTTATCCTAAGATTGTGTTTTTAAAAAAAAAAAAAATGTTAACAATCTAAGCACTACATACCTGTTCATCGAGGTTGTCAGTATTGTGTTTCTTGAACGAGGATCCCTCTTTGCTCCTCTGAAGTGGTGGTGTGGGCTGGACGTCTGGTTGCTGCTGTAAAAAGCACGAACGTTCAAAAGCCAATTAAATATCAGACATTGAGAAATAGTTATCAACAAAAAGTTGGCTAATTAAAGCTGCAGCATGTGGTTCCCCTAATTTCTAGAAATATCTAGAAAAAACTCAATAATGATCGAAGCTATTTGATTAAGTACAATTTTACGAATTGTTTAATTTAATAAGTAAGAAAGAATCACTGATACAGGTTTACTTAACATACTTCAAGCACCGACATCTCATTAATCATTTGCAAATTTCGTTTCTAATATTTAAGTAACTTGCCTGTATACGGTCCCTGCTTTAAAGGCCTTCATCATTGAAATCAAGGTATCGCTACAATGGATAGGTATTGGCTTGATCTTCATCATCCTTGCTAAATGAGCGATGGTTATCACAAACCCCAACCGTGTTCCAAACAAATCCAGAAACACACTTTGTCCAGGCTGGAATTTGAACCCAAGGCCTCCGGATTACGAACAGAGCTCAGTTACCACTCGGCCACAGAGGCATCCTTAATAATAAATAAATATGCGCCAGACAACACACCACTTGTCATGGTCTCGAAGTAGGGATAAATATCCCTGTATTACGAGGTACCAGACGAGAAATTACGCCAGAGGCGTCTCCACACAGCACACCCGACCCAAGGTAATTCAGACAAGATCGTTTCCTGAATTGACCCGACCGGGAATCGAACCCACTACGGAATTCGAGGCGAGAAACCGTGCTACAGCGCACTACGCCAATCGTGTCGTCAATATCTGATTTCTGTATAAAGGTACTTACTGAATAAATTGCTCACAGCCCCTGAACTATAACCTATTGTATAAATATGAAAAATGTGATACTCAGAAATATTCATATTCAATTATTTGCTTGTCACATGGTAATATTTTAATAAGTCTGTATATTAACCCTTCCTATATTTAAATCCCGTGTCAAAGCGTATTTCCTCTCACTGTGACCTTCTGCTCCTCATGGTTATTTTGGTGTCTACTGTGCTGCGACGTCCTTGCCATAATAAATCTTTGTATGTGTGTATGGTATTATATATTATGTTTTTGTATTATGTATGCATTTTATTGGTTTGTATATACAGATAAGTATACACATTTATTATATATGTATTTGTAAGTATATAATCTTGATTGATTGAAGTATTAATATATATATGTTTTGTTGTTTTTCTCATAGATTTATTTTCACTCCACACAAAGCTCATGCTTTAAAAAGTTCCTCTACCCAAAGGTTGCCTGGAAGAAATCGCTACCTAGCGATGAGGCATGAATTGTGCAAATTGTTTGTTTTATGTAATGCAACTGTTTTTATTCCCATTTTGTGCAATAAACTATATCTATCTATCTAAACACAAGACAGCCCACTTAAAATATCCGCTTGAAATTACGTCAAATTCACAATAATACGTTACCTTAGGAGTACGATTGTTTTAATATTGCTTTAAAAGTTAATTAGGCCTCTGCTGGAAAATATTTTGCTCTCCTAACAACAAAATGTATAAAACTTGTTAGTGAACATACCTGAGGAGTGTTAGACGTGATATCAGGCACCATGTCGGGCCTCGGTCTTCGGCCTTGAATGTGTATGGGCGAAGAGGTTGGGTGGTTGCTTTCCTGCGCATGCTGTCATACAACCAAACGGGTGGACTTGTTAGATTTGCAACTAAGATACATTTATTCTAAAGGGAGAAAGCTGGTAGGTGCGGTTTACACTCGCGGATTGGAGTTCTGTTAATAGGAGGATTACTGTCAAAAACTGTGCTTTCGTCGCTAACATCAAACGCTTTATATTTTTATATAATCTTTACACAAATAAAGATCAAATGTAGTATTCAGGAATTTATGCTTTTCAAGAGATCATTGCATTTTTTTGCTTTAAACGTCATTATCTAGAACAAAGCAGCATATGAAAATGTAGCCGTTTTAACCCAGTTTCAAAGTTGAAATAATTTGAAGACGGCTCCCAATAAGCTCAAATATAATTCTTCAATAAGAACCTCTGGTGTTGCATGAGTCTGTTCTATAAGTTACTGTAATCGCTTTTCATCAAGCGGTTTACATGATCGTTAAGATTCATACGATTCGTTCACTGAATTTTTATGAAGAAAACTTTCGACAAACGCTACTCACTAGTTCAAGCTATTAAGTTTTAGTCACTATCACGCCGTTTCTATCTGTTCAAGCTAATGGTTGAACTACATCTGGCAGCACCGAATCGTATTTTTCTATTCGTCTTTCCTTTTTTATCACTTTAAACCGTCATTTACTAGAGCGAGAAAGAAAGGTGTTGCCGAGCGCCTTCCGCTGCAATTCGATTCTGCCAGATGTAGTTAAACGCATGACAGCATGGATCTGAGGCGGATTGGCAACGTCGCATATTTAGAAGATTTTTCTAAGTAACTATTTTGTTGAATTCAAAGAAGATTATAATATTTTACTCTGCTATGTTCTGTTTCTGTACGTTGTTATTTTAATTTATAAGTTAACTTGAGTATTTACTTTGATTTTTCGCGTTCAGTTTTTACAAAATGCGTGTGACTTATTTAGTAAAAAGTTTGTTATTTTTTTTATTGAGCTGTACATATTATACATTAGCTTTTAAGATGATAATAATATTTGGTGATTAATCGTGTTTTTTTAAATAAAGTAATATGTAAAAAAACAATGAATTTGCTAAAATAATCACAAAAATGTTTCAAACACGCGCCGTTGCCAAACCGCCACCAGCGCGCGCTCTTGGTAGACAAGACACTGTACTGGTGAACTCACCACATGTTCAGGAACCGCCCTCTCGCTGTGATGAGGAGAATGCATCGAGGTGCTGCTGTCCACAGTCGTCTTGACCTTCCCGGGAGAGAAGCCCATCGTGGTGGGACGACGTCTATCGCGACCCTTGAGATAATGAAAGTAAGTTAGTCTGTCTATTTTATAAAGACCGTTTACCTATGCTTGTGGTAGTGACATGAACTGACATACCAGGGGGCCTAGCCGAGAGAAACACGCCACGACGATTTCTACAATAGAAATCGTTCAAATGTATGGGGATGACATAAGCTGTCACTGGCGCTTATGTCATCCCCATACATTTGAAGAAATGGTCGTGGCGTGTTGCTCATGGCTAGGCCCCCAGTATGAGATACGCTAATGTGCGTGCTCTCAGCGGGAACAAATTTACACTTCACTAAGGGTGCGTTTCCACCAAAGATGTGCGAGGATGCGTTGCGAGGAATGTGTTAGTTAGGAACTAATAAAATCGCAAAGCTAGGTGAATGAAACAATTCTATTGGTTCTTAACACACACATTCCTCGCAACGCATCCTCGCACATCTCTGGCTTGCAAAAACGCTTTTCCTTGAACGCTCCAAACATCAGCGTATGTTTGTGTTTCCAGCGGCCCGCTTCGCGCACCGCACCGCTCGACGCCCTGCGTTTTCTTAAGCGAGCCCCTACATTTCTTCTGTATGTTTGAGACTGCGCGTGGGAACGCAGGCCGCTCCACGCGCCGCCTCACTATAAACGGTAAAAACGCTGCAACCGCACGCGGCGCTCGACGCCTCGCGTTGCCTTAAACGAGCCCTAAAAGACAGTGTGTATGCACACTATTGTATATGTCACTACTACAAGCATGGTAAAAAGGTCTTCCTGAGATAGAATGTCTATAAAAAGTAATTAGCCTATTTACTGTCCTTCTGCTGTGCTCAGGTCTCCATCATTGAAATGAAAACTTCCCAACAATTAATGCGTATTCGCTTAATCACGCTTGCCAAGCGGGTTTGGTGATCACAACCCGGGTCAGGATCCGAAAAATCTGAACACACTGCATGTTCTGGGATTTGAACCCAGGGCTTTGGATTTCGGGCCGAGCTCTTCCATCATCAGCCACATGTTTCATTTAAATGAACAAATTACACCAAGATCATCTGGCCCCAAACTAAGCAGAGCTTGTACTATAGGTGTCAAAGACAGATAAACATACTTAAATATTTATAAATACATACATATATAGATAATAACGCCCAGATACACAACACACACAATGTTCGTCACATGAATGTTTGTCATGGGTGGGGATCGAACCCACGACCTCCGGTGCTAAAGGCAAGATCTCCGCCATTGCACCAACAGTCAATGGTTTATTGGTAAATGAATGAAGTAAATATATGGTCCTATAGTCAAGACATTTGAAATATTGGCAGACTATACACAGGTTGACTACAAAGTTTTGTCTATCCAAGAAATGCTGTGTCCAGATTAAATAATAATATGTAGGTATGCTGCATTCAATTACATTAATTATTACATTATAGGAGTTGAATTTGTTTTTACATGACCCAGATTTTTATACTCTTTATAGTAACCGGCAAACTTCTTGAGCAAATGACCTTGACTGCGCAGAACCGAATTTTAGGTGTCATGGGTGGTGAAGGCGGGGCGCGACGGCGGGGGGCATCGAATCGAGCGCGCTATTGGTAGATCAGTCGACCCTCGTCTCCCGCGTTGTGTCTACGTCCCGCTGTCTTCCCAAATACACTTGCGTGCAGTGAAAAGTACTTTGTTGTTGTTGTAGACGTTTTTTTTGTTGTCTTTGTTGTTATTCTTATTGTTACTGTTATTGTTATTTGTTGCGATTCTGAGGATTGTTTTTAAATGAATAATATGCCGCGACAACCTAATGTGGTATTAAAACGACAAGCCAGAAAAATGGTATACGACGTAAATTGCTTCTTGAAGAAACAGGGCAAAAATGACATGGAAACGCTGAAACAGACTTCGGAGGCTACAAAAACATCTGTTAGTACTGTTAGGCGAATTATTAATGAAGCCAAGGGCTCCGACTTGCTCACTGTGTTCCGGACTCCGGGTAGGAATAGATCTGGTAAAAAGAAAGTTACCAACATTGATAGTTTTGACCAATCTGTGATAAAGAGATGTATTTATAATTACCACATCACAAATAATGAACTCCCTACCGTGGAAAGACTTCGTAAAAAATTAAAAGAAGATATCAATTTTAATGGCTCAGAACGAAGTTTGCGGCGAATTTTCACAGTTAAAAAAAGAGTATCTATATTTTTGCACGTAAGTGTACAATGCGCGAACTTTCCCCCACTACGACTACAAATGCTCAAGAAGTTTGCCGGGTACTATACAAACTTACCGGATTAACCAACTCCGCACTCAGTCCCAAGTACTGGTGAAGGGCTGTAAATGTCACCCTTTGAAGCCGCACCATGATAATCTGCAATCGAACAAAGACATATTTAAAAAAACATGAATTTAAATTCCATATTTGTAATTTTCTGTATTGTTAAAATATTTTACAAAAGTTCGTGTATAATTTAAAGATAATGAACAGTTCTTGAGTTTGAAAATCGAATTTCATGAGCGACTTGACAACGAATTAAATAAATAAATATCTGGGACAATTCACACCAAGATCATCTGACCCGAAACTAAGCAGAGCTTGTATTATGGGCGTCAGAGACTGATAAACATACTTAAATATTTCTAAATACATACTTAAATAGATAATAACACCCAGACACACAACAAATATAAATGTTCATCACACAAATATTTGTCATGGGTGGGGATCGAACCCACGACCTCCAGCGCTAAAAGCAGGATCGCTGCCATTGCGCCAACAGGCCAGTCATACATGTTATTATTAATTACATACTAAGAATTTTCAACTTTAAAGAATTTTATTTAAATGCTTTAATGACATTTTATTCAAAGGCAGGCCTTCAAGATGAAGCTGACCTGCTCAGTGCTTGATTTCCATTCCTGTGCTTGTCAGCCTCATATCTGGACCTCACGACTGCTTGCGAACAGGTGGGGTTTAGTCATGTTGGAGACCGAAAAAAATACGAATTTTTATTTTTACTTTAAAATACTCACTTGTATGACTCGTACAAATATGTCAGGGTACTCTTTGAAGACCTCTTGGAAAGCTCTCATGGGCAGTTTGATCACTTGCGAGTCTTCTAAGGCCTTGGCATTCACTGTCTTATACGGTTGAGAATGACCCTGAAAACAATCATAGACCATTGGGAAGTTAAATCAAATTAAGCCTACAGAAAGGTAAGGTAGGTGGACGACTCTACCCGCGATTAACACGTTGAATGTACCACCCGCGAGAAACAACAATACAATGTTTCATATTTAGTCAGCGTGTTAAGCGGCCGGTCTGAATTTATTATTTATTTATATTTATTTATTTATTTATTTATATTTATTTATTTATTTATATTTATTTATTTATTTATATTTATTTATTTATTTGCTGGGGGGTGGATCGAAAACGTTGCATTTTTGTAAGATTTGATTTGTAAATTCGTGTTGTCATGTGACTGGCATATCGCACACACGCTGCAATAACGTCACTTATGCAAAAAGTGTAATTTTTCAGGGGAAGTATTTGAATGAACACAAAGATTTTAGGTCTGACCATATTTAATCCCGGGACCACTCGATCCACGATCTGAGTTCGGGTGCTGAACCACTAGGCCACGACGCTCTAGCGAATATAATAATAGCGAAGCAATGTTTAGGTTTATTTCAGTGTCGTGAGTAAGGTACCTAAGGTTCACCCCGAAACTGTTGTTTGGAAATTACGGTGAGCTTGCTTGTGCCACCTGGTCTCGTGGGGTCAACAACGCTCAAGCGATATCCCCTCCTGATGTGGCATGAGGCAACCGCTTACCATAAAACGGTGCACATACTTACTTGCCACCAACTTTTTATAAAAACCATAAGTCTCATTCATCAGATTCATACAGGCACTCAGAACCGCGTGAATGTGAGATTGGCTTGGAATTATGAGCTGCGATTAGAAGCCCTAACGACCCTTAATGCTATAATATCTCTTAATAAAACTGAAATAAATCTTTATCTGTATCTATAATCTCTCTTATACTTCAGAAAAGCCTTACAGTGTCCTGTACCTCTGCTGTGACCACTTATTATCAAACGGTCCATGAACGTTTTATCCAAAAAAACATATGCTCTCATTAGATTACTCATTATAGGAGGAAATTGCCGATAATATATATTCGTTATCGCGTGAATGAGTGGTGCCTTAAGACCCTTAAAGCCTTACTCATTAGCGAACCGTAACCGTAACTGTAACTTTCATTTAACTACTCCTCCCTGTAACACGTGCATGTATGGTGAATCTATTACTGTTCATGCTGTGCAACTGTGGAACAAGTTGCCTGTATCCCTTCGCGAATGCGGCACTGTAGGTTCTTTCAAAAGACTGCTAAAAGAACATCTTTTGAGTTTTACTGCAATTGCATTGGATCATTATGTTTACATGTATACATATTTTTTTTTATATTTTATTTATTGTATGTATTATGTTTATCTATATGTTTATGTATTTATTGTAGAATATTAATTTACTTGTTTGTAAGTAAAACATGTACTTAGGGGTTTTTAGTTTGTTACGATATTGATTATGTAACTCTCATTTACATTTCCATTTGTACACGTTTGTCTATCCATAACAATTTTAAATGAGTTTTTCATGTCGCCATGGTCTGCTGGAAGAAATCTCTTTCTAGAGATAAGCTAACCTGTACTTTTGTACTCCTTATTGTTTTCTCTGTAATTTGTCTCTTTTTTGTACGAAATAATAAATAAATAAACAACTTGCGTGATACAGTAACGAGGTCCTCGTGTGCACGCGTGATACAGCTTAAGCTCAGGACGTCGCCTGACCGTATTCATTTATGTAACCAAACAGTGACGAGAGGTTCTAGTGTGTCCGTGAAGTCTACATGCACTGCGAGCTGCCGAGCGCCCTTTGATCCGCGGCAAAAACCGACAATCGGCGGCTCGCTGTGAGTGGCTCGTGTAGCGCTCGTTACAAGTTCGCGAACCACGTTCGTCCACACTATGTTTTTTGGTAACAGTACATGCAACGGTTACGGTTACGGCTCGCTAATGAGTACCCGGCTTAATACTACTATATCCCCTAGATATCATTCTACATACCGTCAGGACATCTGTAAAGCTGAGCAATGACGTGACGCTCTCGCCAGTGCGGACAATCTTGAGCGACAAACTGGTGCCATCTTGATTTGTGATGTATACGTTTACTCGACCGTTTTGTACCACGTATACGTTCTCATCCGTGTCACCTGTAAAAATATAAATTGTACTCAGGATACCTAATAGATACTATAATATAATAATATAGAATATCTGACCAACTCGAATTAGCCAAAAACAGAACAAGAAATCGGATGAACACCACACAGGCCTTTCGACCACTCTGACAATGGCGGCGTTTTTGGTCAAAGCGCACTAGCTATCTCGGAGGCGACTTAGATAAGTTTTTTGCAAGCATTCCACTTAGTTACTGCGGTCACAGAGAACAAGTACTTATGGACTTAATACCAAAATATGAAGAAAATTTTCCGATCTTTAAAAACACTTTTTCTCCCTTAGATCATCCACAAGGTATGCACTTCATTGCAAAAGGTTATTGCATGAAGTAAACACCTAAGTGGCATTTTTGATTATAATTGGAGTACTTAACTGAATTCTTCACTCACGGTTAAATCAAACAAATGGTTTTGCGAGTAATCGTATACATGTATTAAATATAAGTAATTGTATACTGGATAGCTAAATAATTATGTAAAAAAACGAGATCGTTTCGTTATCCAGTCCAGATGCAGTTTATTCACTTTCATTAAATTTTTACAAGGCTGCATATTACAATTAAGAGATTCGTTGAAAGATTTCTAATGATTTCGCAATGAATTCGTTTCAGTTCATATTATTTTAGCATTACAAATTAACTGAACTACCTAGTGAGACTGGGGGCTAAGTATTTGTGTTAATTATTTAGGAATTATAAACACAATATTATACACTGCTGCTATTAAAAAATAACGCCACCGATAGGCAACGTTTATTCATTTGTAAGATATTGTAAGCACTGCCTAACACTCACCAACTTTAAACAGGAAAGAGCCAGCCGGGAGGTTGAGTATCTCTGTATGTTTGCACAGCATGAGAAACACCGGTTTCTCGAAATGTCCAAACACCCTGATGCTATGCAGCATGTATAGGGCGTCTGGGGGAACCCGATCATCGCTCGTCAGGTCCTCTTCTAAGTACTCTGCTGGGGGCTCCAATACCTAGTGGCAATAGAATATTTAATAGAAAATGGGCATTAAATAGTTAACTACTACCACAGATTACATTTGTTACTACGTAACATATAAATCACATCCATGGAAAAATTAAAATTTTCTGAATCCTAAATGCCACCTCTTTCGATATGGACACAAATTTGACATACGAGGCTCTTTATTTTGTGATATTACATCTATAATAGATGTCAGTAGTCAGTACTTACAGTACGTCATCGCGTCAGTTCAACCGCAAAATTCGTGTACAAATGCTCTACGCGGCTGTTAACAACCAACTGCCAAATGAGTCTTGGAATACCCGGCGGCTGGAAGGTAATCATCGCGCGCAAGTACATGCAGTGACAGAGGCCTGCTAATACTATCTTCTGACAGCGACCTCGTTACCGGTTTTCTCTCTTGCACTCCGCGAGAAACCTACATACCAAATTTCAGCTTTCTACGCCCAATAAAGTTTTCCCGTTACTGTAAGAATTTTGGAAAAATCTCTATGTGCCCCTACACTCCCCAAAGCACCTACATTAGGAAATTCCAGCTCTCTACGCCTAATCCCATATTTTATTGTTGACGTAGGAAGCGTTTAGGTTTATTTGGTGGCCAAAATTCCCAAAAGGACTACAATTTTAAAGATTATTTATGTTATTTCAAAAGTAATTCATATTAATGTAAATGCATGGAAGTAAAGGATTAGGTTAATAATTGAATAATAGGAGCATTTAATTAGAAATAAATAATACAAACAATATTTAAAAGTTATCCTATGGGAATTGGACCAAATTACTAATAAACCCTTCAGGAAATCCAGGCACAAGTTAGCTGGACCCGCCCTGTGCATTGCGACCCCGTGAGGCAGCACAGTTGTGTGGCAAGGATTTTGGTTTGGAAGGCGCACCGACTGTACGTTGTTTAAAATCGATACAATGCACGCATGATTAATAACCAACACCAACTTATCATACAGCAACGTGGAGCAACGATGACAAAGATTTTCTTCATTGAAAGACCTTTGACCGTTCAACTCCGCAATCAATTCGCAACTTCAATAACTTAATTGATTTGCAAATGTGCGATATGATTCACCAGATTAATGTGGCGTGATTCACAAAACAAAGAAGATGCTACCTGTTGCCAGCGACTACGTTTGCTGGACCTATGAAAAAGTTTCGAATAATATATTCACCTGTATCATAGAAAAATTATCTAACATAACATACCATCACGACTTTATCTCAAACGTGGTAGCCAGAGGCAAGTGACTGTTGCCTTCATGGTGAACGGACCACTCAGATGCCCACTTTTCACCAATGGTATTAGAACCCAACGTGGTAAGTGGTGAGCCTTCCGCCGCTATCCGGGTTGATTTAGTATTTTATCGATGTTTTCTTTCACCGGAGAGTTAGTCGGAAATTAAACAATGAACACAAAGATTTTGGTTCTGGCCAGATTTGAACTCGGGACCACACGGTCCGCCATCCGAGTTGGAGTGCTTAACCACTAGGCCACGACGCTCTCTATCAAAAAATATCTATCATAGAAAAATCTGCTAATCAGGATTGGCCAACAATGGCTTTAAATTATGTAGTATGGAGATAAGGAGTGGCGGCTTTTGCCCTGCAGTGGGACGGATTGGCTGATTGAGATCTAGAAATGATGATAGGACCAACAGATATTAAAGTTCTAAAAATGTTTTTTTATCAAAATCATGATTGATTTCTCCAATAAACGTCAAATATACAGTTTCACATCGGTTAAAATTTTGTTATATTTATAAAACATAGATGTTCCTAATCCTAAGCCTAATAGTAGATAAAACAGGCCAAGGCTTTCTAGTTTCACTTCCGCGTACTTTGAAGAAACGAGTTTGTTAGACCTAAGGTAAAATGCTTACCTTGGACTGTACTAATACGCGCCAATTTATGCGCAAACGCAAACAGTGACGGGAAATCTAATCTAGATTAGGCTAGCGCTTTTTTCCCGCGTATACGGTCGCTTTGGCATACGCGGGTTACGTTTCGCGCTTAAAAAAACCAAACGCGCATATTCGCTCGAACCGGCGCAGTATACAATATGGATACAATATGGATTACACGAACTTATTAGCAAGTGAACGCTGTACGCACCTACATTACTTATACGCGCGTATACGCCAGAAGAAGTAAGAAGCCGCTCTTAAACTGATTGAGACGAAATATCTAATTTAGAGCTGAAGACGTATGACTTGGCCGGTTTATTACTGTTATTCTCCGTGCTCTATGTTTTTAAATATACCTCTCAAGAATTTTAAAGAGATAAAACCGCAATTAAATGTGTAGTAAAACATTTAATAGGGTATTTGACTATTCGATGAATTATATACCATCACGACTATATCCCAAACGGGGTAGGCAGAGGAAAGTTGAATGTTGCCGTCATGGTGAACGGAACACATTCAGAAGCTCACTTTTCAGAAAGCTTTTAGGAACCTTTTGCTACTGGCACTACTACTAGGTACTTGAAGAATTATGATAAAAAATATTTAGTAGTTTTTAGAATTATTTTTTTTTAAATAGGAGTCATTTTCTTCCTCACTGATTCTGAACAGGTTAAGATCGTTCAACAGCGTCGCCTGAGCGTCATATACTTGGTAGTTAATATAGAAAAGCGTCACAGGAAGGGAAATCTGAATTTGCATGGAATGGGAATGAACATCAATGGGCATGCCCACGGCTACTTTTTACCACCGCACCGCTTGTCACCGACAGGGCGTTCATCCTCACACTCTGAATCCGCAATGGTCTCGTACAGTTCGGTTTCAGAGATGTTTCCTTCCGAGGACGCTTAAATTGTGGAATGAACTCCCTGCCGAGGCAGTATGGTGTTCTTCAAGAGGGGATTGAAAAAGTTTTTGCAGGGTCGACAACGCGCGAGTGATACCCCTGGTGTTGCACGTGTCCATGGGCTACGGTAACCGCTTACCATCAGGTGGTCCGCATGCTTGATTTTCACCGACGTGGTATTAAACAAATATTTTTTATCGTAGTTAGGGTCAGCAAAGCGCATTGATCCTGTATTTGTAGGCTGAGGTTACCGCTTACCACCAGACGGTTCGTATGCTTCTTTGTCATCTCATTTTTGTTGTAGAATGGGCTACACCCTCTTAAATCATCATCAAAAAATTCAAGTGTAAGAGATCTGTTTGAACATGTCTTCTCCCGCACTTTTTGGGTTTTTTTATTCATCCTACATATCGAGTCAAAAGACAAGTAACCGCCACGAACCTTTAGCTGCTCAGGGGCAGACTCCTTCTTCAACTGCAGCAGTTTTCTGGCGAAGCGCATGACAGCGCGCCGCTTCTTCCCCTGGCCAGAGTTGGAGATGGACTTGACTTTCCTCAGCATCCGCCTCCCGTAGAACAGCATCTTGTCTCTCTTCCTGAACCGCTTGGCTGGCTCCCCGGCAGCAGCGGTGGTGCCGCCCGCCATTTCTGGACAGAGGAATAAAATAGTAGCTTCTGACACTCTTTTAGGTTTTTTACACATGGGTCGGGGGTTTTCAGACAGTGAGCTTTAACCACTAGGCATGGAGGCGTGAAAGGATGGGATGCGGAAGGAGGTTAATATCACTTTGGAAGAATGGAATCAAACAAGCCTACACATTGTGTAGTCTTGTGCAGTGAACAAAATTATCAAAATCTCATGCATTTTCATCTTCTAAATTTCGGGCTGAATGCTCGAACGATAGGTAAAAACCGTGGTTGTTGGTCCAAAAGTTAATACAAAAACTAGAACGCATAAATGTTCCAAGGTTAATTTGCCATTTCATTCTACACAAAAACTAAACAGTGCTTGTTGCATGAAGCATAACAATAATGAGAAAAACATTATATTTAACTACATTTATCACCAAAATAAATCAAAATTGGCCATTAGAATGATATACGAGTAGCTGGACCAAGGTCAAGAGGAAAGGGCCAGGGTCCTAAAGCAAGTGATACAGCCTCGAGTCTTTTTAGGCATGTTCTTTGCAAGGCATCATTGCAAGGCATCAGGGTTAAACTGACTTGCTATCTTTGTCTTGGTCTGCTGGGTAGTCGTTACTACCAATGATTGTCTGGCATCTAGCTATGAATTTAAGAAGAGCCCAGCTACCTTACACGCGAGCCGTAAGGCTTACGGTTCGCGTACCCCTAATCCGTTATCCGCCGAACTATGCTCGGCCGTCAAGGGCTGATTCATCGGAGTAGGTGTATAACCATTTTCATGTCAATTAAAAAAACTGTTTGCTAACCTTTTGACCGCCATCTTCTATAGTAGTAGAAAAATACGACTAGTACAGACACCAGCAAACACCCGCAGAAAGACCATAGCAACTGGAACAAATAATAAAAATAAGATAATTTATAAACTACAGTAAAAACAAATATGTCTGAATGATTTTGGGCGCTTGTAATGTCAGTCAAACTTTAGGTTAGGTACTTCACTAAACTCGGGCATGCCTAACAAGTACGTCTACCACGAGTTGCCACTTTAAATTTACGTCATAGTTCGCGTAATGCGCATGACAATGTCAAATCCCAAAAAAAAAAAAAATACGCGAACAATAACGTAAGCTTAAAGTGGCAACTCGTGGTAGACGTTCATCTTCTATGAGTTAACACTGATGACAATCGCTAGCGAAATTATCTGCTGTTGTACCGAAAGGCGAAATCCCGACGAAAACGTCAACACTGACTGACGTTTTCGTACGGGATTTCGCCTTTCGGTACAACGCCTCTAATCAATAGAAATTGAATTAAAATGGCGTACAAATTGCTGTAATCAACTATTGTAGTTTACGTTTACTTGACGGAATAGACTTATTGGTAGTTTTACGTGACAGGCAGCGATTTGAACCATATGAATGACATAAGTGTCGGTTTAAGCTTTACTTAGGCCAGATTTAGTGCTATACGGACTGTCCGTACCGATCACCGTAGCTAGAACTATCGTATATCGTCGAGGAGCGTCCGTCCATCCGGAGGAACACCGTTCGTCGAGCGCGTCCGACCTTCTGACGTCCGTATCAGGACGCGCTACATTTTTATTTTCTGAGCGACATTACTTGTGCGCGTGCGTTAGTCCGTGGAGCACTAAACAGTCGACCGACCGAATGCTCCGTTACGGGCGGTCCGTACAGTTCATCCGTACGGACCGTCCGTCTAGCACTAAATCCAGCCTTATGTTTCGTGCAAACTGGGATGTCATAAGGACAGAATAACGCAGATAAATGAGACCTCGTATTTGTAATTTTTACGTATGCGTTGTTTAAAGATTGTGTTGTCAATCAATTGTTGTGGATGAGAAGACATGAAGTCTGGCAAAACCTGAACAAAAAATATCTGAATCATTGAATTATTTCTAAAAATATAGTAGACAAAAGATAGAATATTAAGTACCACTAGAGACCACAACGACAATTTCCACCAAATAAGTGCATACTGATCTATTAACTGCCTTAACACGTAAACAAAAAAGGTCACATAAAAGTGTAAATATAAAAACATGGTTCTTTCACTTTTCACTTCACATAGTAACGCCATTTTATTTATGAAGCCTTTATATAGAATTCAATTATCCTTATCAAAACGAAGATCATTTGAAGTACATTAACCTTTATTACAAAAAAAAAGGTTCTAGCTCTAGCGATAAAAGACCGCCTGATAATTCGGAAAGGCACACTAATATAAACATCACTGTTCTGTTAGATGGGCGATGCGTGATTATCATAGATAAAATGAAATCTTAGGTAAGTTTTTAAGTATAGTGAACTATACTTGAGCATCTGTGACTAGACGTCCGCCGTAGTAGGTAGCATTCGATTGCCGGAATAAATATAAATATGCGCCAGACAACACACCCGTGTTACGAGGTACGATCAGGTGGATTTCCCATATGGAACAGTTAAAGATAATCCTCACGGTAAGTAAACGGTACACTCAATAAATTCACTTTCTGAAGATTACATAACATACATACCATCACGACTTTATCCCAAACGGGATAGTTTATCCCACTTGCTTCTGAAGTGACTGTTGCCGTCATGGTGAACGGAACACACAGAATCCCACTTTTTACCCATTGGTGGTTCATACCATTGTATTAAAACCCAACGTGGTAGGTGGTGAGCCTTCCGACGTTAACCGGGTTGATTTGGATTTTTATCGATAAATAATAAATAAATAAATCAATTTTTGGCTTATTTGTGCTATAAGACGTTGCTTCGTACCAAATTTCAAGATTCTGAGTTCACGGGAAGTACCCTGTAGATTTTGATTCCCTTGCGAGTGTCGAATATTTGCGGAATTTTGCGGCATAAATGGCTGTATCTTATGATTGCGTTGACTTAGAAGTTTGATTTTTTTACAGCTCCAAGGGACAGTAGACTGATATATTTAGATAGATATATTTGATATAAATTCCAGCTTCGTTCCTGAGAAAAAGGGTCTTGACAGACAGACAGACGGCCGGACGGACAACAAAGTGATCCTATAAGGGTTCCGTATTTTTCCTTTCGAGGTACGGAACCCTGAAAAGTATGCATAACATGACAAGAGCTTTTATAGGGTCAAGCAACCACAGTTGAATTCTGGCAAGAAACACTCTAAATTCATCGTTATTACACTTTCTCCGTTGGGCTCAAATATGCTTGGCAAAGCGGGAAAATGTTATTCGCTTCTTCCATTCACCATGTCTATAACAGTCTGCTTGCCTTTAATGAGATTAAATCGATTGGTTCCTTCAGGAGCCCAACTACTTAGATTAGGGTCCATAACAAAATCTCGAACAGACAAAACATCGTGTGATAAGGATAACATAGCGTGATAGTTACCACTGATAAGCTGGAACAATACTACATAGTATCGGAAATAATTATTATGATTGTTATTGTTAGTTGCTTATCAACAGCCATTACATAGCAGTAACGCAACATATTATTGAGTTATTGTCGACGACCGACATGGTGTAATGGTTAAGAAGTTGGCTACTACACCAGAGGTCGCGGGTTCGATCCCCGCACAGTACAAACATTTGTGTGCATGAACATGTCTGTTTGTACTGGTCTGGGTGTCTCCTATGTATAATAAGTATGTATTTACAAAAAAAAATGTATTTAAGTATGTTTATCCGTTGTCTAGTATCCCATAACACAAGCTTTAATTAGCTTACTTTGGGGCTAGATGGCGCTGTGTGGAATAATGTCCAGGGATATTTATTATTTATTTATTATTGTAAAATAATAAATGTAAAGTTCTAATACCATTGGTGAAAAGTGGGCTTCTGAGTGTTCCGTTCACCATGACGGCGATAGTCACTTGCCTCTGACTACCGCGTTTGGGATAAAGTCGTGATGGTATGTATGTATAAATGTAAATAATGTAACAAAGTATCATTTTAGACTGGCCTGCCCAACGGTAGGTACCCTCCAAGGTCTTGGGTTCGATTCTCACCCAGGACAAATATTCGTGGAATTAGCATTCGTGTTTATCAGTGACTGACACCCATAGTGCAAACCTCGCTCAGTTTGCGATCAGATGATCGTGCGAGGTATACCTAATACTTACTTAAAAGAAGGAAAAAGCAGCAATTAATTTTGTTTTTCATTTAAGTATGCATTTATAAAATACTGGCTGTCCGTCAGCGGCTTCGCCCGCGTAGACTGTCTTTCCCGTCAAAATAAAGCCCAAATTAAAAAAAAAATATAGCCCTGATGATGTAGCTTTATATTGGTGAAAGAATTTTTGAAATTGGTTCGGGAGTTTCGGAGAAATCCTACCTCAAACATGGAAACTCACAAACGATTATGTACCTCTTTATAATATTAGTGTAGAAGACGCAAATCTTATTTTTAACGATCGTCAACAACTGTTATTCACTATAATATAGGTATTCGAAAAAAAAAATATTGCAGTCATTTTCCACCATTGCCTGTCTATGAAATCACGATCAACTGTGTTTGTAAACAAATAAACAATCTATCTGCCAAATTTCGCTCTAATACCACAAAATAATTAATCACAGAATTCGCTTAAACTCCAAAACTACGCATTCAATTTAAACAAACACCATCCACCCTTTCACTGCAAACATCAATCACTATTTACACATCCACCAATCGTCGCAAACTCAGTCAAATGCCCTTGCGAATACAATATCTTTGACGTACCACGAAAGGCCACTGTATCATGTCCACGAAGCCGCGACAGACAACCGTACGCGCACAGACTAAATGGCAGACTATCGAATCGACTAAACTAAGCAAGCGAGCGACTTTGCTCTGTCGCAAGGCAAGGCAACAACGACGGACATACGTTCAATTGGATGACGCGAATGTACGTAATTCGCGTGTCAATAATAAACAGATGAATATCTGGCACGAATAACACCGAGATCATCCGTCCCCTGAGCAGGGCTTGTGCTGTGTGTCAGAGACTGATGAGATAATATTTTAAATACCCACTTGAATAGTTAATAAAATAACACCCAAACACAAACACCAATAACCGTCACATGAATACTAGTCATGGATGATCGAACCCACGACCTGGCGCTAGCGCAGGATCAAAAATTAGTGCAGTGAACCTGCATTTACGATGTTTCTTACTGTTCACGCTCAACCTTATTTTTTCAATTGTGAAACGATGTCAAAATTAAGTAGTTAGGTTTACTTACGAGTATCATTCCTGTCTTCATGAACTATATTAAAATCGATTGAGATCTATCGGTCGAACTATTATTATTATGCTTGGTTTTCTTAACGGTAATGGAAACGGAGCACCCTGCGTTATCTAATTAGATTTATATCTGTGGCAACAACTAACAATTTCGCAAAACGTAGCTTCCATCAGTTCCCCACGAAGCTGGGTCAAAGACGTATCCAAAGCGCGAAATCTACGAAAGCGATGTCAACGTGTGCATAAATTATTAAAAAAATAACACTATAGGTATGGGGACATTCCAACCAAACATGCCTTAATGCGGCTATTGCACATGTGGCGAAAGGACACGGAAGAAACCGTTTATGATGAATAGGCGCGCATTTGCCGACTATCTCAATTAGATAAAACTAATGATATTAATCAATGGTAATCTAACCATCATGCTGATTTATAAATAGGTAATTTGAATGGACCAGTTACGGTCAGTACATACTGCATTTCGACCGCCAGCCGGCTGCAAAATTGCAGTTTGGAGGCTGCCTGCTCACAGCAAGCAGACTGCAGAATTGGTTTAGTTGGTTAGCAGTTTCGATGCAGCTATGCAAACTCTCACTTGTGAGTGTGCTGAGGCTCTTAAAGTTCTCGGTGCAAGATTAGAGCGCTCGGTGCAAGGTCGCTCGCATTCTGACAGCTTGTCAGCCATGACGATGCAGTTCGACGTACATTTTTTTTAAACCACGTCATGACAATCAAGTATGCGGACCGCCTGATGGTAAGCGGTTACCGCAGCCTATGGACACGTGCAACACCAGGGGCAACACTCGCGCGTTGCCGACCCTGCAGAAACCTTTTCAAACCCCTCTTGAAGAACTCCATACTACTCCATATAACTCATCAGGAAAACCTCGGCAGGGAGTTCAGTCCACAATTTGAGCGTCCTCAGAAGAAAACATATCTGAAACCAAAAACTGTACGAGACCATTGCGGATCCAGAGTCTGAGGATGAACGCCCTCGGTGGCGAGCGGAACGGTGATAAAAAGTAGCCGTGAGCATTATATGAAACAGTTCTTCAGAACAAAACCCGTTCACAAGCGGTAGAACACGCATAGGGAGGCGAAGTCTCTCCTGAGACTTAACGGCTCTAAACCGCTTGTCAGTTTGGGATCGTCGACAATCCGGGTCGCACGCCTTCTGGACCGAGTCAATAGGCGAGAATTGCAATAATTGTTGTCAAAATCGCGATTTTCTTGTGATCGAAGTTAATGCATAGCCCAGCGAAACACCTGAGCAAGTAAATCTGAATCAGAATCGACGTATATGCCAAGGCTCTCATTGAACGCACCTACACCCACGCGCTACATAATTGCGCCACAAAGTTCTTAGATTGAGGAAAGGCAGTTCAGAACTCTACCACCAACCTAACTCGTCACTGGAGGCGGAAGCACAGGGCGGAACAAGCACGGATACAGGACTGGAATCGCCAATCGGAAAGAAAAGACCTTGGAATAATCTTTTAAACATTATTAAAATAAAAAAATACTAAATAGATGGAACCGCGTCCTAGTGGGAGGCACAAACTAAAGGCCTGTATTCACTTTGATTAGTGCGAGTGCAGTATCTTAGTGAATAGGAGAAAACATGTGTGGCAGGTAGGCGATTGATTAGTGCAAGTGATTAGTAACCCGCGTAGTAAAGTGATTAAAATCGTGTTCTATTTTTTTGCTAGTGGACTGCGAGAAGCCTCGTCCCGCGCGCCTCTCTTTCCCCTCACTCGCAGCGTGCCTGTCACTAAACACGTCTGGACAGCAGTTCTTAGTGTTTATTTGCAAAACTTGCAAAAAATGGCGAAGTGGACGGAAAATATGAATGTCTTTTAAATTGTTAAGACCCTAAATACAATATTAAAGGTGTCCGAGATAAACTAAACACAGCCACTAAACAGAATTGTACAATACTCGCTATACACACCTGCACTAATCGCTTGCAACTACTAATCACCTGCACTCGCACTAAGCGTGAATACAGGCCATAAAGTACCTAGCTAAGCCGAAATAGTACATTGTTCACCGAGAGGAGAAAGAGACCGATTACCTACCGTCGACGGTGTCGTTTGAAGCCCGAGCCGTAGGCGAGGGCTTTAAAACACCCGAGATCGGGAATCGCACTTTCTCTCGAGTGATACATAGTGCTTTATACTACACCTACGAGGAAAATAAAAAACTAAATCTTTACTAATTGAAATTTATATTGAAATTGTTGCAGTTAGTGAAGCTTACTGTAACACTTTTTCTTTCTTTATTATTTTTGCTGTTTCCTTCAACTGCGGCGGAGTTAAAAGATCTTCATCATCACTGTCACTACTTATCATTTTGATAGTTTTATTTTACTTTCTACGAAAACTGAATCCTCAAACAACACACAAATTGAAAATAGCGCCAATGGCGTCTGCAATTTTCACATGTTCTTTTTTCAAATTGTTTATCCTGCCGCCGCTGGGTCGCACTGCCAGCCCGACACCATCCGACACACGGCTAGTGGCCAGTGTCATTTTGCGAACTTGGAGATAAAAACTCACTGTAAAAACTTTTTGGCTTTTGATATTTAGGTTACCGGCGCATAGTCTTACCCAAAATTAAAAAAGAAAAACCACTTACCTAAGAAATGGATTTTCATACACTTTTCTCTCCCGCTCAGATGAGTTTTCTCCCCGCATATTTGTTCGATATGCAATGACGTACTTTCTACCGTAAATTTGATAAAGTATCAAGGTACTTTCCGACCAGGTGTAGTATAATAGTTATTTATCATTCATATTATGTTATACCTATGATTTGATTGATCGATAAGTGCCTCGTCTTCACTCAATGTCGCTGTTGCATAGCTTTCGCTCAAATTTTAGAGATAAACGACAGATCAGTTGAAAAAACATGTCTGAAACCCGAATAAAACAGCGCGCCGTAAACACCATATACCGGGTGATAATTAAATAACTTCCGAAAACGAAATGGCATACTAGGTATATTGTAGTGTTACAATATACCTAGATATTACCTATATTTCCTACATAATATCACGTTTACGTATGTATGTAGGTAGTTATTAACCTACGTTGGCTGACACCGACTCCAACAATAACAATAATTGTACCTACATTATATTATCGTATAAGTTTTAGAAGAATACGCAATTATTTCTTTACTTTTTAGTGCTTTGTTTTGGAATAGTGTTTTTTGTTGGTTTTTTTTTTTGTTTATTTCTTGATTTTCAGTAAATAGTTCATATTTATTTTATACATCAAAAAAGTATCGTCCAATTGCTCCTAAGAATTGAAGAGTTCCGTTACTTTGTCATGGATCCCATAATCAGAACCTACCCAAACTCTCATCAAACTACCCTTGAAGTATTCCTTTCCAATAATTAAATGGTAATGGAGTTTAAACCTTCCATCATCAGTTCACTTAAATAACCTGAAAGAATATGGCTGTCGGTCTTGACGTACCTATAATATTTGAAGAATTATCCTCCAACTACTACCCGTAAGGAGTTGTACCTTCCATCACCAGCTCATCAACATGAGATGATGACTTAAAAAAATGTATAATTGCTTAGCACCCATATTAAAACTATAATATTGCAACCCGAAAAATATTTAGTATTGTGTAGTTCCGGTGGCCATCAGTGGTCTTCATCAGCAGTTCCACTTCACCAAATAGTACTTTTTGAGAGCAACTGCATGAGTTACTATCAAAAATACCTAAATCTTTATAGGTGTGTCTATAATATTTGAAGAGTTCCCTCGATTTTTCCTGGATCCCATCATCGGATCCTGATATGCTTACAATGGGACCACCTCACGAATATACACTTTCGAATAAAAAAAGAATTTTGAAAATCGGTCCACAATAGACAGAGATATCGGTGAAATACATAAAAAAAATACACACAGTGGAACATAGAACCTCCTCCTTTTTTGAAGTCTGTTAAAAATACCATTTGTGCGCGCCGTTCGTCCTTACAGATAAAGAATGTGAATACTGAGAATATAATTTCCTTGTTTTTCACACAAAGTGGACCATTAAGAAATGGGACTATGAGGCAATGGAACCACAACAAATAAATAAAATATTCAATTTATAATGCACTTGTCTGCATAACAAAAGAAGAACAAAAGTGCTGATAACACAACATGTTTACTTTTTAAATTCTGCTTAAATATGTATGTCATGATGACAAACTCTTAATCACCAATAAAAATTTCGAATTTTAGTACACAATAACATTTTGACTTAGCGATTATGTTAAGTAATGAATAAATTATGATATTAACAGTGTCACTGGCCGCCGCTGCCGCCCCGCTGCCCGCGAAATTCGAGGCTGAGGCCTAATAATTATCATTATTTAAAAACCGGCGTTTAAGGTTCGCCTCCCGCGCACCTTTGGCGACCGATGCCACAGAATAAATGCCGTTGCCGGCTTTTTGCGGTGCGCCGCGCCGTGTCCGGACTGTCCGGCCTTTAGTGGCTTGACCTTGACCTTAGTGGCCCAATTCAACCACTATTAGTTGCCACGACTAGTGGCTTAAGGCAGATAGGCACGTGGGAAGATATCGCTGAAATATTTATTTGCGTCGCTAGCACTTTGTCATATTAGCTGATTTGACAAAGTTAAAATGATGCGTTTGGCAAAATATTAAGTCGCTTTGACAAATTGAAGTAAACAAAATAATTAACTAACTGAGAAAACAAATGCTTAAGTTATCACCTATTGTTTCTTTTCTTAACAAACAATAGGTACCTACTCACTTACCTAATGCACAAATTCGAAATTAGTCTTCGAAACATGTTCACAGTATTGCATTTTTAGCATTTACAATTACATTTGATATCTAAAAAGTCTAAGGAAGGGCAGGTATAATTTCCACTTGATAGCTAGGACCAGTGAAAAACTAGAAAAGGATACTAATCTTTAGATGCTCATATTTGTTTTTATGACTTAATCCATCTTTCTTGCACATCAAGATCATTGAAATTAAATATACATCAACACCACATGCACAATAATACATTTCTCAGGGTCAAAGCAAGTTTTTACTTTGTATTATAAATAACTAGAGACACCACAAATAGCCGGGAGACTAACATCAATATCTGTCATTCAAACCTGTGAACTTTCCTTCTCATTGTTTGTTTAAAATGTTATAATGCTTGTCCAGCTGTTTTTTACTTTCTTAATGTTAATGAACCACAAGAGGTTTTTCATATTAAGGCTTTGTTCATTATCTTTTTGTCCTAACAATTTTTTAAATTAAGCTACATACAAATTTTAATCAGCAAAAATTTTCAATAAATTAAATCGGTAAGTATTGTAGATTTGTTTTTAGTAATTTAGGCCCAATACTATCCCAACAGCATGACAAGTAGGTTAATTACTTACATAATTCATTTGAAAATACTATGGGGTTAAGTATACTACAAGGGAAACCTAAAAAGGCATCTACTACTACTAGTAATTATTAGGTGGTAACTAGTTTAAATGTACAAAATAGTCAAACCTACAATCTCGTGATATGCAGGATCTCCACTATCTTCGCCTTTGGGCTAGTCAAAATATCGGTACAATATCTAAATTAATAGTGCCCTAACCAAGATTATGGAAAGTAAAGTAGAATAGAAAAGTCAGTGAATAGTTTGGTTTTTTGCAAGTTTAGTTTCTTCTATACAGGAAGAACCTCACGCAGATCTTATCACCGCGAATATAAACTCAAAGCAGGCATTGAAATCAAGGATACCGATTTCTATTATTAAAACAGTAGTATTTCCGGTTACCTTATAATAGTATACCTACTTATTTAATTCAAAGATCACGGAACTATAAAACAAATCGACAAACGAAATTCGTATGTAAATAATTTGAAATCCAAGAAACATGTAAAATAAAATCAATAGGTACGAACCTGATTTTCTTGGAAACTGTTAGACCACTCAGATGTCCAGGTTTTCACTGCAAACATGTCAGATTTATCATTTATGCTGTTTAATAGGCCCACCACGTCCATTTTTGTCTTCTTTCATTTATATATCAAAGGTTTTCCAAAGTATTTCGCATTTTCCAACAAAAGATCAGCTGGCGGTTTGACAGCTGACAGCAAAATACGATTCAGAACGATAAGATATTTCATTCAATTCACAGAACTAGGAAACCAGCAACAATAAAATTACAATCGCACTCGTAAGCACAGCTCCAAAATGTCACCAATTGAACAATTTTTTTTGCAGCGCCATCTATTACTGGCTCCTGGGACTCTTGAACCAAATTTCGTATATTACATGTCAATTAAAGAAATTTTTGAACCTTATTCCAAAACTTTATGATTCAAAAAAAATTTTGGTGACAGTAATCTAATGCCAATCCAGCGAAATTAGATTCAAGAGTCGGGGGCCTGGGGCCTGACTCTTGAACAGAATTTCATTGGACAAGCATTGTAGAAATGTCAAACAAGAACTTTTTTAACCTCATTACTAAGTCATAAGGTTTAAAAATGTTCATATTGACAGTAATCCAATGCCAATCCGGCGAAATTAGATTCAAGAGTCAGGGGCCTGCTGACTTTTGCATTTTTTTTGTTCGGTTTTACGGTATCAAAAGACTTGCATCCTGTACGTCTACCACGAGTTGCCACTTTAAATTTACATTATGTACATACATACATAAATGAATTCAGATTTGACATTGTCATGTCATAAGTCATCCCAACACAATTTTTTTATGCGCAAACGATATAATGTAAATTTAAAGTGGCAACTCGTGGTAGACGTACTGGATGGAAGTCAAGTCTTTTGTTTGGTGTCTTTCTTCTATTGTTAGAGGGTTTTCTGAAATGGCCTGCTTGAGATGGCAGCACTGCCGTTAGCCAGGTAGGTTCAATCAACTTTCAAATACTTACACTATTTGTATTTTTCGATCATTTTTTTGGTTTATTTATTCTTATAAACATTACTAGAGGAATATTGTTTTCATAAAGGCCAGTGTTGTGCAGTGCTTAGGTGTGCAAATAAAACAGGAGGGCATAAGTTCCCTACGGGTGAAATATATTATATCGATTAAAACAATGCCTTGCAGCTTGTAGTGATAAATTGACTCCAACAAAAAAATAACCTCGTTGACTAATGTATAAAGCATGGTTTATAAGCTTTATTAATAAACGTAAAGTGTTTTAGTGTTCGGCGCCACGTGCTGCCATCTATAGTTTGAGCTCGGTCTCTGATAGAACCTTGTCTTTTGCTCGCATTCATTCTTTTTTTTTGGTTCCCATTCCCATCCTATCATTCATTCATAAATATTTTCATTGATTCATTCACTCGTACTTGTCGATTTTAGCGAAAGGGTGTGTACTGTTGCTGTATCTCATAAGCTTGAATTTTCGTTGTGATTTTAGTGACAATAAAACTGCTAATTACATAATAAAACCGTGACCCTCTTCCTGCGGAATATCGCTTCGTACTAAAGGTAAATTGAATTTTATTAGTCGTTTATCTTAGTCGTGTTGTCTTGTCTTGAATGTCTTGTCAGTCTATGTGGCGTCACGGAACGACGTACGTAGTAGTTGCTTCTAATTTCAAATTATATTACAGATGTCTCGCTACCGAGAATGGGATCTTTCTTGCAAAGTTTATGTCGGGAACCTTGGCACCAATGCATCTAAATATGAAATTGAGAAAATATTTTCTAAATATGGCAATATTCGGAACGTATGGGTGGCGAGGAACCCACCAGGATTTGCTTTTGTTGAGTATGAAGACCCCCGCGATGCTGAAGACTCTGTACGAGGTTTAGATGGAACGTGAGTATGAACAAGCTGCTAGACATACGAACATATTGATTGCACGGTGATAGTGGATGCGCCATATTTATCCGCCATTTTGTTCCACACTTGACCCGTTTACTGAGCCAATTTTGAGCACGAGGTATTTTTACACAGAGCTTCGATCATGGTCATGAAACTAATACCTACCAATCTTCTATAGAAAATGACCTGTAACTATTTGACACAGTAATTGGGAAGGATTTTATAAGGAAGTGTGTAGTCTGCCACCAGTGGCCGAGTGGATAATTCTATTCAAAGGGTGCGTTGCAAATCGCTTTTCGCTGAGTTATTTTCACCCTCGTCCAATAGAAAAAGACTTATCGAGCCAAACCTGCGTCTGACAGCTGTCAGGTGAATTTCATCGGGCTCCAGGCACCAGTAGAATTCGCACTCGTCAGAGAGATAAACGTCACCTGAACTCGTTTCACAACAACTAGGAAACTGTCAGGTGACAGCTCGGTCAACCTCTGTTCACTCATGGTCAATTTGGAATAGGTTGGAGTGATTTTCACTCCTCTGTGTGAAATTCCACTCTTTTTGGAACAGACAGAGCTTATATGGCCTCTATTCTATTTACTAAATGGTCACTATTCTATTTTACTAAATGGCCATTTACTAAATTAAGCTTTATTTGTTTGCAATATCGAGTATGTTTTAAGGAGCGCTGCATGCCTTTATGAACAGTCAGACAAGGCGCGACTGGCTGTTCATGCGGGGGTGTTAGTGCCAACGCTTGTACGGAAGTGAGAGTTGAGTATGGCAAAAGAAGGATAAAAGTAAGATAAATGCAGTGGAAATGAGAGCATTGTGAAAAATGGCAGGAGTTACATTGAGTGATAAAGTGAGGAATAGCCTAATTAAAGAGTGTTGTGGTGTGAAATGTTGTCACAAAAACTAAGATGGGAATGCTAAGATGGTTTGGGCCTAAGGAAAGGGTGATTGGAGCTGTTGGAAAGGGAAGGCCTAGACATAGTTAGGACAATTCCAAGACGTGCTTAGAAAAGGTCAGGTCAGGAGTACCCATTATTGACGAAACGTATGAAAGGATTAATGAGAGTGGAAGGAGCGCAAGAGGTGTGTCAGGACCGTAGCAAGTGGAAAGATGTGGTCTCTGCCTACCCCATTGAGAAAAAGGCGTGATGGTATGTATGTATGTAACAAATTGCAATAGCTATTAACTTGAGGCAGAATAATTTTTTTCTTATTATGCCTCGAGCGGCTTGATAATTGGGTATGGGAACAAAAATCAAACATGTCATAAATCGTTGAGAGGTATTTGTATTTTATACCTTATTTAAATATTTAACATTTTTAGAGGGCCAAATTAATGACCCCAGATTGTTAACGTCCGCAAAGAGTACATTAAGGTACTGGACTCTTGACGGTGATCAAATTGACATCTCACAATGAAACCTATTGGGTCATACGAACGTCCTTTCACGTGATTGGTTGGATCTATCCATCAACCAATCAAATGACACGATCTGTATCATACGTGAGATTTTTAGGTAGGCGATTCTACTGCACGGTATTAATGGGCTTTCCAGATAGCCGATTTAAAATTCTCTCAGGTTAAATATATTTTTCCAGATAGTTATTTTTAATAATACGTGCATTTATTTACCCAGACGGGTAGATAGGACTTAAAATAGCCATTCGCTGTAATCCCAACCCTTTCAGGTAGCGGCAGGGCTTGGTTTCAGAACTTGGCAAAATGTATGTATGTATCTGAAGTCTACTTCTCACATTCTCGTAAGATTCTACATGATGAACGGAGAGCTCTGTTTTAGTCGTAAGTGCAGTAAATCAGTAATTTTCTCCACATAATTTATTTACCACGAATCGGGGAAAAACATATGGGAACACTAAGTGAATTTGTTTGTGTTTGTTTGTGTAGTCATGAGTTCGCAATGTTTAAAAATGAATAAAAAATAAAGTACCGGCTATATCAACGAAATATTCAATTTAGTTACTTAAAATAGTTAAAGGTATTAAAACAAATTGTTCCCATACCCAATTCTATTCACTAAATGGCCTTTATTTAATGGTGGCAGACTAGGTAGGCCTTTCCTTTTTAATTATTGTCTTAGTAGATTGATAGTAAGAGGGTTTTGCATTGATTCTAAAATATTACATACTTTTTGTAGAAATAATGATTATTTTGTGGGCATACAGTTTTAGTTAGATATATTATCTACCTAACCTAATTGGGCCCATATTCTATATCCTTACTCTGGTCAGCTAGCTCTCAATTCAAAATTTAAACATCTCTAAATCGTATTTAAGACCCGAGCTTTAACCTATTACCCTATAGTGAACCAATAATAGATGCCTGGTCTACTTTGTATTCCCTGATAGTGGACCACAATCAATATTATTATTAATAGTAGGTTAACTCTTCCCTGCATTCACGGAGCTTACATAAGTTTAAGTTTAAGAATTATTTTTACTCTAAAGCACAGAATAATGTAATAGTACTCCGTACTGTAGGCTCTCTCAAGAAACGCGGACAAGTAAAAATGTCTCCTCTAATCTTACAAGTTTGTGTCACACTAGTACTTTTTAATTTGTCCGTGCTATCGATCAAGGCCATGTTTAGGTAGCTTGCACGCGAAATCGAAACTTATCGCGTAGCACGAGCGTTTATAATCCACTGTGCGCCACTGAACGAAACCGATTTAGCTGTCAGTGCGCACGGTCGCAACCAGCTGATTTAATTTTTAACTTTGAAAAATTATCACTGTAATTAACATAGTTTGGTATTAGTAGTAGTCATTATTGCTCTTATAATTACAAGTTACACTTGAAACAAATCAAATACAAAACATTAAATAACGCGGTCGGCGGCGAGTGTGCGGGCGGAGCGGCAACCATGAATGATAGTTTCATTCTAGGATATTGGCCTATGTTTATGTTCTGAACAGTGTACATGCACGCTCCTTAGATCCGTCTCACTTCTCAATGTGAAACGCTTGAGTCATAAGTGTGCTACAGCATAGTACCTCCACTCTGAGACTGAGATGTTGTATTCCAATGGATGCAACTTGTCTTGGTGTGGGGAACATTTTATTTACTGTAACCCAAATTACAGCAGCTTGATTTTTGTAATAGTAACATTAAAAATAAATATCAATAGAATAGCTCCATAAAAGTAACACTGTATGGGCAAGAATTGGATTAATTCAAGAAATATCATATGAAAGTAAGCAATTGGTTTAAAGTTTGTATTATAATGTGTAACTGCATCATTTTTTTAATTTTTTCAGCCGCTGTTGTGGGACCCGTATTCGTGTTGAAATGTCCAATGGTCGAACTAGGCGAGAAAGAAGGTACGTTTTGATAAACTTATTATTTAATGCAATGAAGAACTCATTAGAGTTGAAAATTATTTAATGGCCTCTATTTGCTAAATAATAATCTTTGTGGTAAATTTGATTTTTAAAATTGCCTTCAATAATTCTAACTTAAGTACTTTAGTTACATTTGTTTGATGCTTTTTATAATTCCAATAAGTATGAATCCAATTTCTAATAATTTGCTTTTTCTTTCAACTTACATTGTCTTAAAATCTGCTAAATTTTTTAAGTCAATAAACAAATTGATGGCGAGATATTAAAAGTGGTGGGTGTTGGAACGTTTGCAGGTCCATTTTATCAACCAACCACCAACACACCGACCTCACCACATCTCTTCACCACAACTACGGCTTAACCAATAAGACATCCGCAAACGCCGCTCTCAACATCCCGCTCAACTTCTGCGATTGGCTCTCCAAACTACTACGCGTCGAAGCCTCAAACAACAGCGTCCTAGCTATCCTCCTGACCGCCATAACCTAATCCCAGACCTTACGTAACCTGAACATGATCTGCACAGTGAGACACATATAGGACTGCATAGATCATTGCAACCCTGACGCTTCAACTGCACACACGGCGTCACCGAGGCCAGACAACTTAACGACGGTCAACTCGACTCAACTCTACTCTCCCCGTGTTCCACATTTTTTCTCAAATCTTCCGTTAACGCCACCGTCTGAAGATTAAGTCGAAACTCCGTCTTCATTCAAGTTAAAATCTCCCGGCCTCACCGCAGCCCCACATCGGTCGACGACCTTCACAAGCTCACCAAGGCTCGGTACTATTTAAATCCTATATTAGCACTACCTTACCTTACCTAATTAGTAATAGTCTAATTTGTGTTGGCGTTTCTAGGTTTGATTAGGCAATACAGTAATTATTGTAGAAAGTATTTGAAGTACAAATAGCTCACTAACAACTTCCCGTTTGCGTTCGGCTGAACAGTTAAATGAATTAATGATTGCAGAAGTGGTTTGCATAAATTGTAGGTTTCAATACTAATTCAAGAGATACTTCACAGTTTAGGTTAGTCTGGTGTTGTGTTTGAAGGGGGTGTATTGTGATTGTTCGGGCGTGTGTTGTCAGATCCCGCAGTAGGAGCCCGCGCCGCCGCTCGCTCTCGCGGGGCAGGTCGCCGTCCGTGCGGCGCTCGCCGTCCGTGCGCCGCCGCTCGCCGTCCGTGCGTCGGTCCCGCTCCCGCGACCGACGCAGCCGATCTGACAGCAAGAGCAGGTAAGGTAAATACATTTTTCAATCATTGTGTTCTTACTATGCAGATTTCGGTTCCTTCGGCGGTAGTCAAATCTAGAATACTGCAAGGAAATCAGGAAAATATTAGAACTAACTTCCGTTTGAAATACAATACAATTACCTGTTATACTGTGATGCAGTAAAACATTTATGATTAATTTTGACTTTAAACTGTGGCAAATCTTTATATTTTGAAAATATTTTTATGTTATATTTTACCAGATAAGACTAAGCTCCTGGAAAATTCCTTAGACATACTCAAATGGAGGAAGCCCACAAACTTCTTTCAAAGAATTTCCTAGGTCAATATAGATAACTAATATTTCGTTAATTTTTATTTGGTTTGCAGGTACTGAGGTTGGGTGAAAAGAAGAAATAGGACAATCAGACAACTAAATGTAATATAGTGCTATTCTAAAAGTGAATGTGTGTCTGTGTGAACTTGATCATTTGTGTAAGGTATTTAGATTGAATGCAATATTATCGTTAAATATCGGACAAAGTTACTAGATCTAAATAACTAAATAAATTATGGCATCTCCCTAATAATATGTAATAACTTCCAATTAGTGTAAGCATTTTAGTAAGAGAGTGATAGGTACATACTATATCTTATTCAAACTAAACAAACATGTACCCACCAACTTGTATAATTAGAATTATTTGTAAGATGAATTTAATAAAGAAAGATAAACTAAAACATGTTTTTTTTATTTTCTTTGTAGAATAATGTAACTATCACATTTTACTAGGAAGGGGGTAAAGAATACTGAATACTTGAAATAAAGTTAGATTTATTTTCACATGAAAAGTCCATAAAATTACTACATAAATTCAACAGGTCATCTAAAAATATAATAATAATAAGTTTAGATAAAAGTTATATACTAAAAAATACCCTAAAATAACAATTATGATTTAACAATGACACTTCTACTTGCCACTTTAAACCCCACCACAGTACAATATAAAACAAAAACAGACTGGTGATCTTCTTGTAGCTATCTACTTATCACGTAATTAGGTACCACAGTAATTAACTTGGAAAAGAGGATTAGTATTATGTACCTATTCAGTCTTTCCTTTCTAAATAGCTGAAAAGTCTAATCTTTCTTCTTGTTACTAACATATGTAATAGACCTCTGCTTAAGATTTTCAAAGAAATTAAAGTAAACACAAGTTCCAACTGTAACAAATATAGTACCCACAATATGCATAATAGTTATATTATTCTTAAAGACTAAAGATGATATCAAAAGTGATGCAAACTTCCTTAGTGTTAAAATAAAAGTGACAGTTACTGAAGTTTCCTTAGTAGCTAACTCGTGAACGGAATGAGTACAGTAGAATTGAGAAACAATATTTAAAGCTATTAGGAACCAGATTTCCCAGGCTGTGCTGATGGCAGAGTGCTGCAGCTGCGGGTAGATGCCGAAGAAGAAAGGCAATGGGAGTGCGTGGGTGTAGAACATCATCTGAAAAGAAAAATTCCAGGACTATTCGGAGACTGGTGAACATCCTCAATATTTCTAATTCCATAAAAATTTTCATCACATGAAAGTTTATTTAATTTGATCCCAAGTTTCAGCGAGTGCGTTGCTTCAGCAGGAAAGTAGCTTCTAGAGTGATTTGAGTGGAACGTAAAATTAGTGAGATATATGCTGTGGATGTGCGCGGCATAAAAAATTAGTGGGCGTTGTGGTTTTGGAAAAAAATGAAAAAAACGATTCCTGCTGCAGTAACGTTGTTCTAGCAGGAAAATTCTAAACGAAAGATCGAAGAGAAAAATGTTGTACATTGGCAGATAGCTTACTTCTGGGGAAACATGTGCGCCAAAAATATAATATGTGGGGCTTCAGGTTTTCGAAAACTCAAACTCAAATAACTTTATTTAAATAGACTGTATCAGTACTTTCAAATCGTCAAATTTACAGCAAAATATACTTAATAATAGACATAAATACCATAATAATATGGATATGTAAATAAACAGTATACAGACATAATGCGACTCTACCACCGCGTCGGAGTTGTTTCTTACTGAGAAGACCCGGCGAGAAACTCAGCAGTTACTCTTTTAAACTTGTTTTGGGTTTACAACAGGCGTTAGTAAAGTACAAGCAGTGTGTCATTTTGATACAAATAAACCTAAAAGAATATAAAACAAAGAGAAAAAACCAACCATAAAAGAATATAATAAAAAGAATTCATTTAAACAATTCAAAAACAAAAATTGTTAGTCAGTACATACATACTAGGTACCTATTAACTCTTACAATAAAACATCTGTTACAATAGAGCTATTTAATCCCGCATCGACCAGAGCGCTTATACCCAGGCATTTTTATCTATAAGGTAGTCTTTTGTAGTATAATAGCCCTTTTTTAATAAAGCCGTTTTGATGTAATTTTTGAATCTATGTAAAGGTAACTCACAAATTGTTTTTGGAATTTTGTTGTAATAATGTATACCTTGCCCCATAAAGGATCCTAAAACTTTTTGTAACCTAAAGAGTGGAAGTGCAATTTTATCCTTATTCCTAGTATTTCTGCAATGTATGTCACTGTGTTTAGCATAGAGACCAATATTTTTTCTCACCAAAACAATGCAATTGTAAATGTATTGTGACGCTACAGTGAGGATACCAATTTCCTTAAAAATCTCCCTAAGTGAAGCACGAAGCTTATAGATGGATCTGATAGCTCGCTTCTGGAGGATAAAGATGGTTTGTATATCCGCCGCTTGACCCCAAAGTACAATGCCGTAAGACATTACACTATGGAAATAACTAAAATAAACTGAACGAGCAGTATCAACATCTGTTAATAACCTAATTTTTCTCACTGCAAATACAGCCGAACTAAGTCTGCCTGAGAGAGCTGTTATATGAGGGTTCCATTGCAGTTTTGAATCTAGTGTGATTCCAAGAAAAACAGTTGTATCTACAAGCTTCATAGTATTACCATCAATTTTTAGACTAATGGGGTTATCTTTAACATTATGCAACTTAAAATTAATACATTCAGTCTTTTTTGCATTAAGCTGAAGATTATTTACTGTGAACCATTGTAAAACCTTTGAAAGTGCGTCATTAACATCATCAAAAAGGTTTTTATTTCTGTCAGTTTTAAAAACTAAAGATGTATCGTCTGCAAACAATACAACATCACAAATATCTTTTAAGTAAAAAGGTAAATCATTTATATATAATATCAGAAATAGTAATGGACCTAGAATGGATCCTTGAGGGACCCCCATTTTAACTTGTGATCCTGTAGAGAGTACACTGTTAACATCAACTTTTTGAGTTCTTAAACTAAGGTACGAAATTACCAAATCTAAAGCATTATCCCTAACCCCGTAAAAATCAAGCTTGCGTATAAGTGTATCGTGATCAACGCAATCAAAGGCCTTGGACAAGTCACAGAAGACGCCAAGAGCGTTCTGTGAATTCTCCCAAGCCCTAAAGATGTGTTTTAGAAGTGCGATGCCAGCATCAGTAGTAGCAGTAGAACGGCCTCTCGTGAATCCATATTGTTCACTGTGTAAGAGATTGTTCTCAAATATTGCGTTTCCTGCTGGGGTAACGTTTTGCGGAATCGTGTTTCTCTCAAACCATGGCATGTGCGTCTCTTTAAAAAACATTCACTTGTAGCTCTTGATTTGTGCTTGCGGCACATATAATAAGATTTTGAAAATTATTCTTACTTTTTCAGTAATTAAGGTGTCTCTAAAATCTGAAAAAAAAATCACAGCGCCTAAATGAGAAACTGTATCAACTCGCTGAAAACTGCATTCGATTCCGCTTTACACATCTAATGGTCAGAAAATGTTTCAAAAGTTTACATACATGCTTTATCGAATAAGAGATCGAAATAACAAAACCACCGGTACATAACTTTGACGTCAAAATATAAGAAATCAGTTCATCTTGAGATAAGTGAGTGTTAACCAAAAAACAGTGAGTTTCATAAAATAACACTGTGAAAATTTTCAGCCTCCAATGTTTCGTATTTATAGAGAAATAAACAAAAATCAAAACCTTTCAACAACGACTGATTATCCGACCAAATTCGAACGACTACGTAAAAGCGACGGTTTCATACATATCGATGACCTTCTTAACTTACTCACAAGATAGTTTTGGCTAAGTACACTGAAGTAGAAAAACTCAACTTAAACAAATAAACTTGTACCTAATCTATGACGTTTTATTGAAGATGTTTAAAACTATATTTTTTAAATATCTGTGAATAAAGACGTGTTTGTGACGAATACCTATTACAAAAATAAACCTGCAGATACAGTTTATAAATAAAAAACCAATTAACACAACAATGAAACCATACATAAAGTATATATTTTGATTTATGCTTCAAGCAAGATGAATTATTAGCATCCATCAATACCTACCATATTAATCCCTTTTTGACATCACCTTTCGCCGCTGTTTGTCACACCCATTGGCCCCGCGCTACCCGCTGCTGGCGTCACAAGGAGTTGCTTTGTCTAGCTTGGAGTGAGTGAGACAGCTAGTAAGCGTGCGGCATTAGTGGAAAAGAGGCGGTAGATGTTTTAATAAATATTATCTGATTTTATATTACAATTGTTTCATTTCTACCAAAATCCAACTTGGTGCTTAATGTAGGTAAGTATTGAAAGGAAATAAGTTCCTTGCGCAGGCAAGTAAATCCGTGGCTTTGATGCCTCCGGCGCTGCAGGACTCCGCGCGTGCCAATCGTCGCAGACGGCTTTCAGTCATCTCCACAGCTTCCGCTTGCTGGCCGGCGGCCAGCTTCAGCTCGCAAGCCGCGTCGTCCCTACGCGCCTAGCTACACGGCTATGAATTACACTTTTGGGGTAGGGCGAACAAAACTATGTGAAGTAGGTTTTCCGGTGATTATTTTCTGGCACTGAAACCTGATTTAATTACAAACGATTATTATGCAATAAGAGAATAGGAGATTTGACTTTTTTTTGAGTTCTTATAGAAACATTGATAAAAAATATATTTCAATCGCAACAAAACATATTTTTGGACTTGCCCAAAACGCTAGCTACAAACAGCTGCCGTCAAATGACGCCATTTGCTGTCTATTTCCTTGCGTTCTATAAACATTCGTTCGGCAGCTATATTAAATTTTGCGTTTAGAAATGTGGTTTCTTAACAAATGTTTCTATAAATTTCCTAAACAAGTTTAAAGGGCTATAAAATGAACTGTACTTGAGTAAACAAAAGGCCCTTAAAGACCCCTTTTTAATGTATTTTTGATTACATTCATTAAATAATTTTTGAGCATCTGACGATGTTGTCAAAATACCCTATTCGGACATAAATGACTACATGAGAAATAAAGGGAACCAAATACTGATATCTAATATCGATACTTTAAGGTGTCTTTACGGGTTTGGTGCTGATACTATAAGCTGGCCGGCGAAGCCATACTTACTTTAAGAACATAAAAGAGGATAAAATGAGAATTTCAATTTAAAATTAAGCTCTTTCATATAGGCTCATAGGTATAAGCTTTCATTCATATTTTTAAATTTTACTCTAATCTAAGATGAGGTTCTAATTATTGCCAAAAACCGATTGAACGCGATTGTACGGGCAAGAGTTTAAGAGTAATACGTCCAGTAAAGAAGGTCATCCATATGTATGAAGCCGTCGCTTTTTCGTAGTCATTCGAATTTGGTCGGATAATCAGTCGTTGTTGAAAGGTTTTGATTTTTGTTTATTTCTCTATAAATACGAAACATTGGAGGCTGAAAATTTTCACAGTGTTATTTTATGAAACTCACTGTTTTTTGGTTAACACTCACTTATCTCAGGATGAACTGATTTCTTATATTTTGACGTCAAAGTTATGTACCGGTGGTTTTGTTATTTCGATCTCTTATTCGATAAAGCATGTATGTAAACTTTTGAAACATTTTCTGACCATTAGATGTGTAAAGCGGAATCGAATGCAGTTTTCAGCGAGTTGATACAGTTTCTCATTTAGGCGCTGTGATTTTTTTTTCAGATTTTAGAGACACCTTAATTACTGAAAATGTAAGAATAATTTTCAAAATCTTATTATATGTGCCGCAAGCACAAATCAAGAGCTACAAGTGAATGTTTTTTAAAGAGACGCACATGCCATGGTTTGAGAGAAACACGATTCCGCAAAACGTTACCCCTGCAGGAAACGCAATATTTCGAAAACCTGAAGCCCCACATATTATATTTTTGGCGCACATGTTTCCCCAGAAGTAAGCTATCTGCCAATGTACCACATTTTTCTCTTCGATCATTCGTTTAGAATTTTCCTGCTAGAACAACGTTACTGCAGCAGGAATCGTTTTTTTCATTTTTTTCCAAAACCACAACGCCCACTAATTTTTTATGCCGCGCACATCCACAGCATATATCTCACTAATTTTACGTTCCACTCAAATCACTCTAGAAGCTACTTTCCTGCTGAAGCAACGCACTCAGTTTCAGCAATGTTGGAAGATCACTACCAAGCCAGTTAAACAAGACTTATGAGCATTTATGCAATCATGGAATTCAACCTTTAAATAGGAATATTTGTTTTGTATGGATATGCTTATCTTCTTCAAATAAACCTAGTATGTACACTATTCTTCAACACTCACATTTAATGCCCACCATTAGATCTACCCACCTCACTTGGATGTTTCCCATATTTTCCATACAATATCTCCTGCTGTAGTCCAGTAAATGCACCCGTAAATAATGTCGTCAGGAGTATTGTAACTCCTGTGCACCAATACAAGAATTTTCCCCTATTCTCCTCAACGGGAGCCCCTCCGTACATGGCTAAGGCAACACCTATACTTATAAGAATGGAGCCAACTGCATTTGATATTCGGGGCGACTGCTTTTTCACAATGCAGTACACCAGCATGCTGGCAGGAGATGATGCTGACCTGAAACGTAGAGAAAAAAAGAAATTTGTAAATACTGGGTGATTATCAAATAACTTCCGAAAACGATATGGCATACTCACTAAGTGATGTAGAAACTATCTAAGCGAAAATGAAATTTATTTATCTAACTTTCATTTCAAGGTCACCATACAAATCACTCGAACAGTCAGTATTTTTGTATGAAAACCTTAAAATTAAAGTTAATTGAAAAAATCTAATTTATGCTTTTAAACTAAGTATAGTTACTACATCACTTACTGAGTGTATGCCATATCGTTTTCGGTAGTTATTTGAATACACACCTGCAAAGCTTCATTAAATCTGAGTCAGTTTTAGACTGATAACTTTTAATTTTTTAAATTAAAGAAGCAAATTATTGCGTAAATAAATACATATAAATAAATAAATATCTTGGACAAATTACACCAAGACTACTGACCCCAAACTAACCAGAGCTTGTACTATGGGTGCCAGCTGACTGATAAACATACTTGAATATTTCTAAATACATACATAGGTAATAACACCCAGATCATGGGTGGGGATCAAACCCACAACCTCTGGTGCTAATGGCAGGATCGCTGCTATTGCACCAACAGGCCTGTCAAATATGCACCAAGCTACCCAATAAATTTGTCATGGTCTCAAAATAGGAATGAATATCCAGGTATAGCTGGCTTATAGCAGGGATTTAAGCTAGGGGTCTCCCAGCATACCAAGACTTAAAGACCCAAGCCATTTTAGAAAAAGGACCTTTAAAAGGCTTCAGGGTATGAGGGCTTATTCAGATGATAAGCTCTTCAAATAACTACCCTTTCCCTACGGGTGTCAACTATTGTTGATTTCACAGTGGCCTTCCTGAGTATGGGTGTCAACTATAGTTGATTTTGCATAGGCTCTAGAAAAACATTTATTTTGAAATCGGTGTCTATGGCATAACGGTTTTAACGGCATAGATTCAAAGTTGACAAGTTATATATTAATATTTTTGACAACCGACTTGGTGTAATGGTTAAGAAGTTGGCTACTACACCAGAGGTCGCGGGTTCGATCCCCGCACAGTACAAACATTTGTGTGCATGAACATGTCTGTTTGTACTGGGCTGGGTGTCTCCTATGTATAATAAGTATATATTTACAAAAGAAAATGTATTTAAGTATGTTTATCCGTTGTCTAGTATCCCATAACACAAGCTTTAATTAGCTTACTTTGGGGCTAGATGGCGCTGTGTGGAATAATGTCCAGGGATATGTAAGTTGGTATTTCCGATGCCAGAGATTATAAGGAGCATGCTAGTTTCCTTTACATGAAAAAACCGCGAAATTGTCTATAAATTGAGTGTCGACTAATTGTTGACTCCCGTACTACAGTGCGGTCTTCGGTTAAATTCAAGATGGCGGATTGTAGTGAAGGTATGAACAGAAAAGTGGGTACCTAAATTAATATTTTTTTCTTTTTCTCATATATTAACGGGTAGTGTATGGTATGTTCTATAAGTTTTTATATAAAATAAATCAGTTACATATAGAACGTGGTTAGTGCATATTGTTGAAAAAGCATTACATAATAATTGAATTGTGTAAATCTTTGACTTGGATTTGGCAACTGTTGAGTATTGTATTTGAAGAAAGATTATGTCAGATTCACCTGGACCCAGTACATCTTGTGGTTATCCGAGCCCTAAGAGATCAATGCGTAATGACGAAATTGAAAAGACTTCCTAATTCGGATGACGAATATGAACTGGACGAGCCAATTCATAGGTAGTTTAAAATTGTCGATAACTTCCAATTCTATTGCACATCACTATAGGCAACAGTCAATTTTGCTAAGAATTAACAGTAATATTTAAAGATAATTAGACTAATAATTGAAATATCAATGAAAAAAAATTATAGGTTATTTTATTTTACTTAGGTAACCATAGACATTACCCTATAAATTCAGTGATGAGTGCCGTTAGGTGAACGATCTGTATGTTGTCAGAATTTATTTTTTTGATTTTTTTCTCTGTAAAATTAACAATTATATGAATGCAATTTCAATACAATATTAGTTAATCAATACATATTCAAAATTTCAATAATGTAGTCTTTGTAGCTTTAAAAATATTGTCAAGTGAAGTGGAGCTATATTTCCGCGAGTGCAAAAAAAGTGCCCGTATTGGGGGGTGACATTGGTTTCCTATAGCCCGTAGGTGAAGGGTTAAGTAAAATTTGCAAATAAAATCTGTGTAAAACCTGCCGTAATCAATTCTAAAAGTCCTCAGAGAGACCTATACTGAAGTTAACTTTAGCAAGGGTACAGATGTCCTTGAAGGATTCAGGAATAAAGCCAGTATTACAATTATATTTATATTTCTAGTTGAACATGCAATAATTACCGTATTATCATATGCAGCGTGGAAGGCACATGCAAGGAGTAAACATAGTTATTGGCAACACTAGTAATGAAAAACAAAACAATAAGCACTGCATATTGCTTGAGGGGTATTTTGGGTTTAATCTGAAATGCACAAATCACTAAAATAAACTCACTAAGATAAATAAATGATAATTAACAAAAATGCCCTTCTAAACGTTATCTAAAACATGCAAATAAAGGCATTTAACTTACAGATAATGAATAATACTTACAGTACCGAATTTCACGGTAAATAAAAATCCTTGTAATGATATAAAGAAGAACTGAAGAAAAGTTATGAGGTTAGCACTGTCTGGGGACTTTGACATTAACATTTCCATCAAAAATGCAGAGGAACAACATCCTACAAAAACTTTAGTCACAGTTTTGGAAACCCACATGTTTTGTTGTCTTAATATTATCAATTGGCAAAAAATTACATAAAAACAACTTTACAGGTATCAGTGAAGTAGTAGATAATATGATGTACTGTTATTCTTTAAACAAAGTTTTTCACCGTACGTAAACATTGACCTAAAACTTTTGCCGACGTTTACGAAAATTTTGTGTTAAACAACACGTCACTTTGACAGTTATAGTGAAGTAAAATTGATAATGGAGCAGATATATTTACTCGACATACTAGAAGTTCCAAAGGGCCCGTTCCAAATAGCTTTTCATAGTGATTTTCACCCTCGTCAAATAGAAAGAGACAAAACGAACTTTGTTTAAATTGAATGAAAATAAATATAGAGCATTCGATAATTCACACAACTTTTGTGTAGAAATTATTTTTATGAACGCAAAGATTAATGTGGCTGCCGTACTTACTGTTTTGCAGAACACACAAAATAGACGCCACGTTATGTTACGTCACTACCTTTTCGACAGCTTAAGGAGCGTTTCGGGGTAGGTGGTCAAAAAAATACGATTTTTAAAATTGCAATATCTGGGGGTGTATTAGTGCTATCAGAATAATTATTAATTTTAATTTTTGAGTCCTCACATCAAAAACATTGTCAAATACGCAATTGAATTGGATAATACCGTTAACTGAGTGATTATCAAAAGACTTATCGATTAGAGTGTCCGTCCGTGTAGTAAGCATTCTATTTTTTATTTCATACATTAATTGTGTAATCCATTTCACACACAACAAATGTGTGCACACAAAACGTAAGTACGTAAACGTGTGAACTTCTGTGCTTAGACAAGGAAATTGTTAAGGACGCTGAGCCAGACAAAAATACGTAACTAATGAGATAGATTAAGTTAGCACGTAGTTTTTTACTGTATTAATGTTTGTATGTTTGTTTGACGACCGACTTGGTGTAATGGTTAAGAAGTTGGCTACTACACCAGAGGTCGCGGGTTCGATCCCCGCACAGTACAAACATTTGTGTGCATGAACATGTCTGTTTGTACTGGTCTGGGTGTCTCCTATGTATAATAAGTATGTATTTACAAAAGAAAATGTATTTAAGTATGTTTATCCGTTGTCTAGTATCCCATAACACAAGCTTTAATTAGCTTACTTTGGGGCTAGATGGCGCTGTGTGGAATAATGTCCAGGGATATTTATTTATTTATTTATTTATGTATAAGTTGTTATTAAGTAAGTAGGAATTCGTTTACTAAGTTTTATAATGAAGAATTGAAATAATTGTGTTTTATTTATAGGAAATAAGATGTAGGAAAGGGTAAGGGCCTTAGGCCTTCATCTTAGGTCCAAATGGAGACAATGCAATAATGCCTTAAGAAAGGCAGGGCTAGGACCCCCAACACTTTTGGTACCCTGATCCTAACAGCCAGACCCGTAGTTCCAGCTGCGCAAAACCCTACCTACCCGGGTGAAGTAGATGGGGACTTGCAGTTAGAGCAGAAAAATATGCAATTTTCATAATTTTAGGGGTGGGGTCTCAAGACAATACCCGCAGAAGAGCCGCTCGAAGGGTGGGTCAGTAAGGCCATACCCGCAGGAGAGCCCATAGAGCAAAATTGGCTATAACTCGATTTGGGGGGGATTTCTCAGACACCTGATTGGTCCTGAAATCCTATAAAGGTGATGCAAATTCTATGGGAAGCCAGTGCAGACCAGTCCACTCCAGAGCAAGGCACAAAATAGGAACAAGGAACAATAAAGGAAAAATAAGAAGAAATCGAAGGATTTTATTACCACCATCATACAGTCCACTACAGAACTCTTAGGTTCTATAGTATGGTAAAATTGTATTATAACTATAGTTGTAGAAAAACCCGTTAGCTACCTTAACTTAACGTTAGTTATCAGATTGCGACCAAGAAAAAGGGTAACAGTTCTTCAAGGTAAATCGGATAGACAAGGATGACCAACCGAAACTATAGTAGAATTGTTTTGTCCGTGCAGTTGGGGTCACAACTCATCGGAGTATTTCGCTCTCTCTCCCACTCACGGGCCTTATGGGCGGGCATAGTGATGCGCATTATTGTTGTCGATAAGCGTTATCGTTATCGATAGTGTATTTAGTTTTGTCATTATGTGGGTTAGTGATATTTAATTAACACTTTGTAACTTTTCGGATCTATTTTCATTTCAGTGAGAAATGTGCTCACCGCGCAAGCCGGGCTGAGGCCGAGCTATGATTTATGACCCGAACTGCACGAACAAAATAATTCTAGCATAGTTGCGCCACTTGCACGGCTTGCCACTGATTTGCTTCTCTAAGAAATGACATTAATAAATTATTTGTTTGCGAAATAAAGTTAAAATAATAGGTGTTTTTTAGAATTGTTTTCGTAAGTTTTCTGAAATTCCGATGTTTTCTGATGCCCATTATTTATCTTTAAGTACTGTAAATAATTTGTATTGTGAACTGCTAGGTGAAGCCACCTTCTTACGAAATTCGCATCGCACTGTGTGATTAGATTAGATGTCGAACTTCCTGAGTAATCCTGAGTGAACGGTCAATAATAGTGCCGCCAGCGCCATCTAGCGGTGGTATTTAACCGTTACACACACAAAATGTTGTTAATTAACCGATAATAATGGAAAATCCATTTTTAACCAGCGGCTTCGCATCTATAATTTACAACTCAACATTAAGTCTCGTGCGTGACATAGTAGGTATAATGTTCGTCTTTAATTTTTAACGACGCGACGCTAAGTTGTTTGAACTTGCTCTGCAAGCCAGACGCTTTCGACTGGGTGGGTAATCTACTCTGTGATCAAGTGACGGGGCGGGCTGGAACCGCACTAGTCGGCTGCTTTTGCAGAGTTCGACTGAGTTCGACAGAGTTTTAAAAAGTAGTTCGGTTTACGGCGTTGCGGTGTTTTGACGTGTGTTGTGCGTATGTTATTTCGATGAATACGCTACGGAAGAATAGTTAGTGACATGAAGCTGTTTTTATTGACTGTATTCAATCACTTTGAATAAAATTCCATAGTTTGTTTTAAGTCTTGTGCGCAAGAAGTCTGCGTAGCTATTTAATTACATTTTATCACAAGAAGTGCACAATGCAAACAATTTTGAATTTTAAGTCAACGAGTGTGTGCAAATTGGTCCTGTTAAAAAAATGTTAACAGGATTTCTAGTGTTTACCCTTCTAGTTTTTCACACATTCCCTACAGGTAAGTTACTTTTATAAGACTACTAAAATATTGTCACGTTAGTTTTTAATACAACTGTAGGTACATACATAACAAAAAAAATTATCAGTGTTGGCTTCCCCAAATAAGACTAGGTACTTAAAAAAACTATAACTGGTCTGTAGCCTACATACCTACTTGCTGAGAGAATTAACTATGTATTGATTCAATACGAAAATCTTTTTCATCATTTTGTTTTATTCAGAATCCAAGTGACTTCGCCAAGTTTGGCGAAGTTTGGAGGGTAGTTGTTACCCTACACAAAAATGTGACATCAAGGAATCCCCTTTAAAAAACACCAGTGGTTGATTGCGTGTTGTTTTTACTTCCTATGTTACCATCACAGAAAGTTATGAACGATCATTGCAAAAACAGGATTATTCGTATATCTTCGCATAATGTTGTAATTGTAAACTAGTGATAGCTATTGCCGTTTGGCGAGGCTTTGCCGGCAACACAACCGGTGCCAATGCACCGCCTGGTACAATAAGTTCAGAAGGTAGGCACTTAGGCAGGCAATGTAGCCACATCATAACAATAAGAAAGTACTTATAGAAAAAAACGCTTTTGAGCACCAAGATAAATAATCACAATATTCAGTGAAATAAACATTGACTTGTATTTCGATCCTTTTAAGTGGGTAGGTACAGAGGCGCTCACATCAACCTTTACAAAACCATTGCAAAATAGGTCTTATGTCAGCAGCTAAGGTGCTATGTAAAAATTTAAAGCTTGACATGAACGCGTGTGTAGGTACGTTGTTGCCTACCTAAAATACCTATATACCTACCTACCTACTACATGACCATTGTTTAAAAAAAGTCCCACCCTGGCAGCCAGGAAAACCACCAATAGAACCATTCGTTGATTAATATTCGGGATTAGCAAAGACAAAAAGCTTTTTCATTTTTTTTTGTTCTGATTTGACTTGCTTTATAGGTACCATATTTTGGTATAACCTCGGTACGATATTTTCGCATTTATAATATTATAAATGCGAAAGTTTGTGAGTATGTATGTATGTGTGTATGTTAGTTACTCTTTCACACAAAAACTACTGAACGGATTTTGATTAAACTTTACAGTAATACAGCTTAAACATCAAAATAACACATAGGCTACAATTTATAAAGATACTATGTAATTTGGCCATAATATATAACGATAACGCGGGCGAAGCCGCGGGCGGAAAGCTAGTACTTAAATAAAGATATCATTCCGAATCCGAATTGTAAGGTTCTGGAGCTTTCGAAGTTTCGAAGCAAATATTCAAGCAAGGCCATCGAATCAGGTGAGCGTTATTTATTACAAACAAGCTGGCTCGTTGCGTGGGGTGACCAGGAAGTGAGCCAGGCATGTTCGGTTTCTATGTGACGTAAGGCACAATAGGCTACTTGTGATGTGACACGTTAGAACTACAGCAATGTCTACGGAACTTACCTAGGTGCCCGTAGCTAGCCGCAGCATGGTCCTTCCTGGTGGCTTCAAGCCTGTTAATCTAGGCAGAACATTGCCGGCCTGGTGACATTAGTTTTAAAAAGGTTAAAAGAGGTACGGCACAGAAGTTTCTATTGCCTGTCTGACTGCAAATATCTAATAAGGTTTTCGCTGAGGGTTAGGTAGTCGAAACTCACCTGGGAGGTCTTAATTAGGCAGCTTGGGGACAAAAGGTGCAACAATTTTCGCCTTGCTAACTACACTAAAGATCTCCGTAGCCTTACAGTGGCAGCAACGAGTACCTCTGGTGTTGCACGTGACTATAGGCTGCAATGACTGCTTACCATTTGGGGTCCTCAGGCTCCAGCCGAAGAAGTTAAAATTAATATTATACTGATGAACTCTACATCATCTCATCCTAATAAGGGTGAATGCGTCTCAATTTAATTAACAAGTTCCCTGTTTAACATACTTAATTTATCTTACTTCATACGAAACAGATTTAAAGTATTAAATGACAAGCTATGAACATATAGTGCAGGCGCGGGTGGTTGTGGTAAGTACAACATTTAGTAGGTAGATGAGCGGTTTAGATCAAGTGTGAATCATGAATGGAAACCACAAGCAGACTATCCTCTAGCTAGATAGACAAAGCGATGAACTTCTGAAGGCCACAGAAAACCGCTGTTAACAGGCTACGACAGGCACATCTCAAGCGTAACAATGCGAGATACCATCCGCTCGAAGTGAACTCACTATATGCCGGCAGAGTTACACTGTGGCTGGTCGTTGACTCTACGCCAAGAAAAATGATTCCAGTTTAAGGTATTCATCTTGTTCTATGTATTAAAAATGCTGATTTTAATCGCATAGGGACTCCTGCAATTTGTCCTTCCATAGAAGCTTTAATTTTGGAACAAGCTGCATGCGAAAAAAAACTTCAACATAGCCCCATATCCGGTCGGCAGTAGCGATATCCTTAGTTTTGCTAGAGTTATATAATAAAACAATAGTTTTTCTTGTGTTTTTTGCCCACTTTATAACGGTCAATATTACCACATTATGTATCATCGCGACACAAAGTCCGCCTCGGTGCAACAACAAAGCCCTCGATCAACTCTACTATCTTCAAGCCAGCCAGTTTTTTCCAATTGACAGCTCACTTAAAGTAATTGCGTCAATTCCACTCGTTGATGCAAAACAAACGCATCGCAAGTAGACGCACGTTCCAGTCACCATGACCATTGTTTGAGAGCAGGGCCTGTAGCCTTTATACCGCGTAGCGTAGGGCATTCTATGTTGTTTTGAGAATGTTAAGTAAGGTATTCGTGCGAACTGAGACAAGTTTTTTGTTGTATTCTATATCAGATACAATTTTTGACTGTCGCCCAGTTATTATAGTTTTTTTTAAAGGTGGGAGGATTCAAATGGATGCAGACCACCTGCAACTGCAACCGGCCGCAGCGGAGGACTTGTGGGGGGCCATGTCATAGAATAGGTGATAGTACTCCGCCTTTGTTCAGCAGTGGACGTCTTGTGGCTGCGAATGATGATAATGAGATACGTTTGATACGTTCTGTCAGGTAGCTCTTTTCACTACTAATAATATTAGGATGTACACAGAATTGCTGCAGATTTTTTTAGTGGAAAAGCCAATGAAAGCTTTCCAATTTAGTTACCAATTCAAAAGTTTAGTGCCCAGAAAACCAGTAGATAAATCATAAGTAAATAGGCGATATAATAATGGTGGTTAAACTTTAAAATTGCCGTAGCTAAGTAATAAACATCACAGTTAATGATTTGATGACGAAATGTGATGATTACACTGGCAGTCATTTGGCTTGCGAATTTGTTAGCAAATAGTGCCAGTGCAGCGACGCTACTTTATTTTGGTGCTTCCTATTCCTGTAGATATTTTAGGCATCGTTATTAGAAAAACAAATAGGATGCAAAATAATGAAAAAGAATAAGAATTTTTATTTCCTAAGACTGGGGTACAGTCACTTGTTTTTCAAAGTTATGTCAATACTATAAATTTCCGAAGAAATAGTATAAAATGCACTGCATTTCGAAATTATGTAATTTGCCATGGTTTCAAAATTTGGTAAGTATACATTTTAAGCACTTTAAATCAAAATTAAGTGTATGCCTTTCACGTAAGGTATTAAAAACAACGTAAACACCTGGCAGGACAGCAGGCGCTGCATGGTTAGTTTCGAATCACCACACTCATTGTGGGTAACTGCTGTAAAAACGCATGAAAAAGAACAGTTCCCATGGTGTATCCCCACTATTTTTGCTACGCTTCAAACTTGCCAAATTATAACAAACAACCACGTAAACAAAAAGATTAGGCAACAGCACGTCACTGGTGAGAGTTAATTATAGTGCAAATGACTATAAAAATACTAACTACACACACCGGCTCCTGCCAAAACATTGGGTTTTAGTCGCGATGCGACAGGAATTTTCCTGCTATTCCGAGGAAAGATTATCGGAAACTTTCCTTTTTATAACAGAATACCTTACATTTCTTGCGAATTCAGTTGACGCTTTTGATGGAGTTTCAAACATATTAGTGTTTCTATGATGCGAAATCAGCATATTACTGCATTGAATGGAAAAAATCTAAAAAAAATGCACATCTAGAACAACAATACAGGTCGGTATTCCATGAGATAACACGCAGACACAATTGAGCGGTCTTAATTCTTAAAAGCAACCCTTGTTAGGCGTATCGTACGCTTAAAGCAACAAACCTAAGAAATCCCGTTGAGAGTGCTAGCAAAGAACTAACAGAATGATCTAACTCAAAGTCAGAAGAGAGTTAATCAATGCATAACGCAGCTGGAGCTCGAAGACTATAACGTTCATCTGCTGAAAATGACATGCTAAATGAATCAGTACTGAATTCCACTATCGTTATCAGCCCTCATACGCACGTGTACGAGTATGTGTAGACAGACAGTCTGCGCACGCGCGGGTTCCCAATTTGAATGTGATTCAACTTTCTATTGCCAAGCGATATTTAGTCGCCTGACGCATTCATTGGGTGGCATATACTCAGTAGTACTTACCTTCAGTACCTACATGTTGGGCTGTTTATTTCTGGAACTACCTTAATGTAAAGTTTACGATGTAACTCTGTAGCTTTTCGGAACCTACAATGTTGGCCGGTGGTGGTGTGGTATCAATAGGACCCGGTTTATAGATCCATGCAAAATCGTGACTAAGTTTTAGACTTTTATTATCGTCTAATCGTGAAGATTCATAAACCCTTAGTTTACCAAATACTCATTAGTTAATTGACTTCTTTACTAAAGTAGCAGAAGGTTCAAGCTCGTAGTTTATAAATAAACTACTTTACAGTATGGGCATTTATGTGCATAACGTTGAAAAAGGTGTTATTATTTTTTTGTAAGTGCTGTTGGTCATAATATACTCTTAGATAGATTTATAATAGATAGAAATTTACAATAGTCTTAGCAATAGGAAATGCTGGTCGCGATAACCTTTTGGATTCCAATACTAACAAGGTTTCTGAAATCTTTTTTAATAATGTCGCTTATTACCAACGTATCTGGGAGAAGATTGCTTGAGAGAAAAATATTGAATTTTTGGTCATGAAAACATAAGTTCCACCAGACCTAACAAAACCAACATTGTAACTTAAAATTTTTCAGAAAGTTCAATACAATTCACATTTAGCATTTTGCCTTTTTAACCATTCTCTTGGAAAAGCTAAAAAACCAGGTCGTGGTTTCTTAATAATTATTACATCACGACATAAGCCTCGTAGGTTTAGTTAAAGAAATTCCTTGTTTTTATGTATTTTCAGTGCCAATTCTAATCTTTTCACTTCTCACAAAACGGACATTATAACATTTATAACATGAAAAGCTATTTTAAAGACACAGTGAAGTGATGCAGACCCGGTTTGGTCAAATATACATTTGGTCAGTTTGATAGGCGTGATGGGTGGCTTTATATTAAAATTCATCGTAGAGACGTAGAACCTTGAACTTGTCTTTGGCAAATGTCACGCCCACCACTCTCATCGCAGACCGCCAAATGCCTATTTGTTCACACATTCGCAAATGACGTGATGGTGTGATAACCGTGGCGCCTGATACATTGTTAGACTATATATTGTCGATGGTATTATTAGTTAAGAGTTTTTTATGACTACTGTGCTGCAGCTAAGCCGTTAGTTAAGAGCTTCTATTATCATGCCATAAGGTAATCTTTATCTGTACGTTGCACCTAGTCTTTATTACTAAATGGTATATACTGCAAATAAATGGCTACTATGATTATTATCACAGAAATTCAAACTTGGTCCATGTTCGCGTCCCAATTTGATGTAATAATAAGTTATCATTTTTAATAACTTTGCCTGCTTTGTGTTTATAAAATTTGAGGCTAACTGAAATCCCGAATCATCTCGGATGGCAGCAGAGCGGACCTACCACGTTTGGTTACTTATACCTACTTGGCAAAGTGGCCTTGAGTGGTGGCACTATCGGCTACAGTCAAACATGCCTCTGAGTACCCCATTATGTGGGAGATGATCGTGAGCGTGTATGTTTTCCAATGAGGATGCACAGTTATCATCTAGAACCACAATGTTTACTGTTCTACGTCTAGTCAACACTAGACTGATTGAACCTGACCTCTATTTGAGCCTGACCTCTATTGTTTATGACGCTTCTTCGATTGTGCCTCAATTGACTTCAATTTCAGGGTCAATTTGTGCTGCTATGATTTACAATGTAAGGAGGTCAATTTATTTGAATTCGAGCAGATGCGACGGTCGCTAGGCTAACTTGTTTGTTATATCTACAATGAAAAATTCCATGAGAAAATAAAATGCTAAATTTCAAATTAATTGCAGGTCCATTGACTGCTATGGAGCTTCTAATGCATTTTACTTTTAGACACTCTAAATCTAAATCTTTCGAAGGCATCTCTCCTCTTTAGACAGCACAGGAACTAGCTAAAAACACCTGCTGTACTCCTCTAAATTTCCTTGCTTAGAAAATATTTATAGTTTTAGAATGTAATTTAATATCGCCGATTCGCCTGTGCTTATATACTGTTCTTGTACATAGCATAAACCTAGTGGCATTGTTTCTTGGCTTGGCCTTACCATGATCGGCATTGATGCCTCCTAACGAGAGCACTTTAAGAAAAACGCTGCACTTAGTAACTTTTTTGCTTTCTGCAATGCAACTGATAGGTATTATTTACGTCGCAAAACCCCAAGTGGGTATGTGGGGCGGTGCGTTCCCATGTGACGGTTCTCATTCTACTGCTCGGGACAGTTAGCTGGTCCAGTGCGGGGAGTGGTACAACCGTTCTTCGTCCCAGTTGGGTGAACGCGGATGTGTGATCGAGCAGATTTAGTTTCGATTATCTATTTTTATTGGTGCGATCTTATTCGTTATTGTCTTTATAGACGCGAATATGATGAATTATTGTAGGGATTGAAACTTCATCTTCTGATTTTCTTAGTCTGAACGTTCAGGTTTGAGGGGCTGGTCCCCCCGACAGCCTTAAAGAAACTGGGACCAACTCCCATTGTACAATAACGTCAACAACCCACCCAACCCTACAAAGTGGTCAGAAAAAATGCTACTCACGGCCATAGTACAAGTTTATTCAGTTAGTATAGTTTGCGGTCATATTCTAAAGGTTCATTTAGACCAAACGAGCGAATGCTCATTCTATCCCCACTGTATCAAAATCTCTTTGTGTAAACAGAGACAGAGCATTCTTTCGTTGTTCTATCTATGTTCGCGGAGACCCTAGAGCACGAGCTAGAATGCTGGTTCTTGATTCCTTGTACGATATCGTTAGAATTATTTTTTGGTGTGAATGGAAAACCAATTATCATTGATCCCGAAAGAACATTTTTGCTTTAGCTCTAAGTTCGTTTGGTCTAAACTCTAAATGCACCCTAAATGTAAGATGTTCCATAATGTTCCAAGGTTTTTCCAAATATCCAAGATGGTTCCATATTCAAAAGCAGCTCACATTAGGAACAAATGACTGCACTGTTATTAAATTCAACAGCACGCGATTAAACAAACTACTTCCTAACTGGCTAAGAGCCGATGTTTACGTAACATTACAACTTCTTTAGCGAGCATGGTACCTGCCTATGCCTTATGCAGTACGTCTACCACGAGTAGCCACTTCAAATTTATATTATCGGTCGCGTAAAAAATGTTGAGATTTGACATTGTCATGTCATGTGTCATCCCAATACAATTTTTTTACGCGAACGATAACGTAAATTTAAAGTGGCAACTCGTGGTAGTAGTACAGGTCGCGTGAGGCGCCTAGGTTTCTCGTGTTCATGAACACTAACTGTGTAGATATTTGCATTGTATTTTGACGAAATTATCTAACCATCGTATTTGATGTGTTAAGCTTCAAAGACAAAATTCCCTTGACCTCGTGTATTAAGATGCTAGGACCATATTAAAACTATACTAGTATGTACCAGCGTTATTGTGCTGTCACTAGCGAATCCAATCTCGCAAACGCGGGATCCCGGCCTTTATGTCTTAATCCCGCGTGAGCAAACTACTAAAAAGGTAGTTTATTGCCCAAATAAATAACTTTTTCGTTAAATTTGAGAATATTTTGCGAATTGTATAGATAGGTTACTAACGTTCCGGAATGCTTACACTCAAAACAATGAAATTATTAACAAATTAAAATTTAAGTAAGGTATAGAATTTAAATAATCATAACAAGAGTCAATAAATTAGTCTTAGGTCATAAAATATTGCACTTCAACATGGAATGTCATTCTAACAATTCTGAACAGTAAAGTCGAAAGCATTTGTGTCACAGATAAACCAGTTATAATAATTACTTTCAAGCTTAATTACCTATTAAACAAATACTTATGTTCACATTTGTTGCCCCAGTCTAGAATTTGTGTTAGCAGTGTAAAGTTTATTTATAAACTAGCTAATGGTTTGTTTACAGTACAGTATACGCTACGTGAATAAATATCTAAAAATAAACACTATCTGGCTTAGCCGTGCTTGTCAATTGATCGCTTGAGCCTGATATTTTTAAACACAGGTATAGAGGCGTTCACATCAACCTAGATACAAAACCATTTCAAAATGGGTGTTATGACAGCGGCATAAGGTGCCCTTATAAGGTGTGAACGCCTCTGTACAATAGTTTAATCAGTGAAAGAAAATTGAGAAACACTATTAAAACGCTAACCCCAAAATTTCAAACCGTCACTAAAAGTTGAGGAGCCCTCAAAATAACGCTGTCCTGCAATATGGCAGTAGATAGAGCGGAAAGCGACCCACTCCCGTACCACGCGTGCTAGACTACGGCGTCATCCACACACAATTCAACATTTGTTGGCCCGGAACATAGGTCCCGAACTGAAAGGTTCGGTGACTCGTTTCTTTGTCGTACCATCCAGACTTGGAACGCCCTTCCAGCAAATGTGTTTCCTTCCTCTTATAGTCCCGGGGTCTTCAAGCGGGGCGTGAAAAGGCATTTCTGCAGGCCTTCAAGGTGAGGATGGCCAGCCCAGTGATCGTTTGAATGACTGGGCTTGTCAGCCTCATATCTGGACCTCACGACTGCTTTCCATCAGGTCATCTTGACGGGCAATATTGAAAAAATTAAGCGACAGCTATACCAGTCTCTTAAGACCAGGGCCCTCATTACAATCGCTTTAATATTCCCCAAACTAAGAGTAGCATGCAATTTCGTCAGTAAAGATCTCGCCTAGAAGATGCCTTATTGCAAGGTAACTCAGAGTCTGGAAATGAAAGATCGTGGTGCGAAATCGCTCGCTACGCTCAGTTCAGGAAATTAACTTTACATGTTATAAGGGATTTAATAAGGCCCCTGTAGGCCAAAATCTAAGGGCTAGTGCTTAGAATAATAACGTATAGAAGGATAGTCTTCCTTCATACAACCGCCTCGTCAGAAATGGAGCATTAATCCGATCCACACATGCGTGACTATTACTTACTTACGTGCGGCGCGCTTTGACATTGAACATTGCGGAGCGGTAATAAACACTGCAAAGATGGCTCCAATTAAGGTGCTTCAAAATGGGCGCGCGGACTTGGTTTCTATATGTAATTATTCTAAGGGCTAGTGGGTTTTTTTTACCAACGAAAGTAAGCACATCAAGCCCATTAATTGTAGTGATAACTCTTTGCTCAGCTGTGGGAAAGTAGATACCTTTCTTTCAACTCGCCGAATGAATCTCTTGGTTGACAACGGATTGAAAATCTCATACTTTTTCGAGAGGCCACTATACTTGGCTTCACCCACACAGACATACGTTACGTAATATGCTAGAAAGTCAGACAAATCGGGCGATATCATCGCGGATGACGTCACAGTTCAATGTCCTTTAGCTTTTACCGACTTTATTGGCTCAAATGCCATATAAGAAGGTACAATGTTAGAGCAACTCAATCAGAATTGCGCCACAGATCTGATGCACTTATTATACCTCCTGTACAAGACAGTATCGGACCACACAAAATGTCCTTGGTATAAAATTATCTAGACAGAATTCACTGTTTAATGTTATTTGCATTTAAATACTTAAAAACGTACCATTGTCTGTAGAAGCAAAGCTACCATTTTGCCTCAGCTCGTGTTCTGCAATTTCAGCTCAGATTGGCTGCAGTCTTACATAGGTTCATTGATCGGTAAATAAACAGTGAAAAATCCGATAAAAACCACGTAACTAATTTGAGATTAAAGGTAATCAGTAGTTGAACAATAAAAACGTTAATGCATTTTCACAAAAACCTTACTAGTAGTCGTACGAGTTGTAGTAACTCGTTGGTACACTGCCGAAATGAGGCACATACCGCACTAATTTACTATGGAACACAGTTGGATTCTGTCGATTTTACAAATAAAAATGTCACCTTGACCACGTAAATCACCAAACTGAAAGTTTATAATCATTCCTACTTATCACTTTGTTTCATACTCACAAGATAGATGATGATTAGTCACCACATCGTATCAAAACATGTGCGTAATAATTTAATTACACCGCAATAAGATTGACTATGCCTAACTCTTGTATAATAAATAAAATTAACAGTCAACACCACGTTTATAGCAACACATTCATGCAAGCCTGGTGCCAGGTACCGATTGGTTTCGTTGTGACTTTTATTTGTATATTCATGCTAGTAACAATAGCTAGGAGTAAGTTGGTTGGATCGAATTGGGTAGTTGAAAACATCATCGAATTCTTTAAATTATTTAAAATAATCGAAAAATGCAATGAAAAGGTTCATATTAAAACTTTTAGTTCGTTTACCTAGGTATAAATAATTTTAGGGCTCTCTTCAAACTCGGGCGGGAAAGTCTATTTTTAAAAGTGTAAAATTAATAAAAATAAGTATACCATTCGATAATCCACACAATGTTTCATAACTTTTGATAAGAAACCATATTCATAAACGCTAAATTTTATATACCTACTTAGCTGCCGAACAAGTGTCTTGCAGAACGCACAGAAATTGGCGTTCTGTGACGTCACTATCTTGCGATAGTTTGTAGGGAAGCGTTTTGGGCAAGTCCAAAATATGATTTTTAAAATTGCCATATCTCGGGGAGTTTTCGTGTTTCCGTAATATTTATTTTACCAATGTTTATATTAGTGAGAGGTCTTTCGATAACCCTGAACAGAAAAAAAAGTCGCCTACCCTATTTGATTATGCTAAAAACATACCTACCCTAAAAAAAATATAACGGTTGTTTTATACCACGTTGTATGGTCACATTGAAAGACACCAGTAGCAAACAAAGCCTAAAAAGCTTTTATAGGCTCATAGGCTTTTTATAATTACAAGTCGCTTATAACCATCCTTTATTATGCCTTAAAAAACCTAATAGGTTTAAATTTTGGGCTAAAAACCTGTAGTCCTCGGACACAATAGTTGTACTAATTGAAGCCAACTTTTTGTCCTTCATCTCTGCGTTAGGCGTTGGTTTTGTTTTAACTTTCGTATGCCACGTTAGAATGTATAAATACCTACATCAATCTTTGCACATTGTAGTGACTAAAGTACTAAACATAAACGAATCGTTAATGCAGTCGCCCATCCAGAGATTGTATGTAAATGGCATCATTATAACATCTTATCTTACTAATACTAATTATAAATGCGAAAGTTTGTAAGAATGTTTGTTACTCTCTCACGCAAAAACTACTGAACGGATTTGGATGAAACTTTACAGTAATACAGCTTATACATCAGAATAACACGTGGGCTACAATTTATATAGATTTTAAGTAATTTGGCCATAAAATATAACAAAACGCGGGCGAAGCCGCGGGCAGAAAGCTAGTCTGGGATAAGAAAATATTATAGCGAATAGCTTACGCAAGTGTGTAGCGAGCTGAACATAAACAAACAAACAAACAAAAAATATCTTTATTTAAATAGACCTGTAACAAGTACTTTTAAATCGTAATGACGATGTCAAGTAATGACAAGTAAAAAAAAATACTTAGTAATAGACTTAAATACTATAATAATATGAATACATAAATACACTGTATACAAACATAATGTGACTCTACCACCGCATCGGAAGTTGATCTTATACTGAGAAGACCCGGCGAGAAACTGAGTACTTACTCTTTTAAACTTGGTTCGGTTTCACAAAAAGAGTTAGTAAAGTACAAAGAGTATTTAAAAAAATGCTTACGTTCTAACATTTCTTTAAAATATGGACCTAAAAGTACATCTAAACTACCGGATATAAAGCAAAAACATTGTACAAAGTTTATACAATTCAAGCCCAGAAATTGTTAGATTTTTGTTAGTCAGTACAAACTAGTTATATAAATATTAAAAGAGTTAACTAATCATGTACCGAGTAGAGAGCTTAAGCCCAGGCCTTTTTATCTAAAAGGTAATCATTTGTAGTGTAATAGCCCTTTTTTGATAATACTGTCTTAATGTGGTTTTTTATAGACTGCAGAAGGCTTTCAAGCTAGATAAGATACGACACGATTAGCGTAGTGCGCTGTAGCACGGTTTCTCGCCTTGAATTCCGTAGTGTCCCGGGTTCGGTCCCCGGTCAGGTCATTTCAGGAAAATATATTTTCTAAATTGGCTTGGGTCTGGGTGTGCTGGGAGACGCCCCTAGCTTAATTCCTTGTCTGGTACCTCGTAACACAGGGATATTTATCCCTACTTCGAGAAATCGAGACCATGACAAGAGGTGTGTTGTCTGGCGCATATTTATTTATTATTTATTTAAGATAACGCCTCCGTGGCCGAGTGGTTTCAGAGCTCAGCCCGAAACCCGGAGGTCCCGGGTTCAATTCCCAGGTCGGGCAAAGTGTTTTCGTATTTTTCGGAACATAGCCCGGGTTTGTGATTACCAACCCGCATTTGGCAAGCGTGGTGATTAAGCCAATACCCATTAATTGTAGCGATGACTTGATTTCAATGATGGAGGCCTTTGGCCAGCAGTGGGACAGTATATAGGCTAATTACTTACTACAGAGACAGAACAATAATCTGGGAGATTGTTGACCTGGGTTACTTACTCGTAGCAGGCGAAGCAATATAGCCTTTCGCGAAATTGTTGACGTTTGCGAGCGATATTATGATGGTGGCCTAAATATTGGACCAGTGGTTGCGCATAAAATAATTAATGAGCCTCGTTCATATTTTTTTTTGAATTGGTAAGATTCCCCCTGATTCAGAACCTTGTTGTCAACTGTTTTGGTATATTTTTATATTTAAGTCAGGAAAAAGCGCGGGAACCTTAAAAGTGCAAGGTTCCCGCTTTTTTAGTGACATTTGACATATGACGTCCTGGAAAAAGGACTGAACTGTGGATGTGACGATTAACTAGGATTGACTTAAAAAACAAATTAAAACGGAATTTTAATATTATATCATCCATTTAATGAATGATGAAATTAACATGGATTTTATATATTTCCTGGAAAAGTTATCTCATATATTTCACAAGGAAAAAGAAACGAATGACAAGGCAGCATGGTCTCAGACCTTAGCCTGTTCCAAGCGGAACGAAGGACAAATAATCTTTATAAGTCACTTTTTAATGAAATTTAACATGACCAGAAAGATTTTGGTTCTGGGCAGATTTCATCTCGGGACCACACGATCCACGATCTGAGTTGGAGAGGGCATACGCAAAAAGTAAAGGCATTTATAATTTAATTTTGATTAAGTCTAGTTTGTTTACGTTTAGTTCTATATATTTTCAAAAAACAATACATAGTAATGCGTGAGATTATCTTACACAATAGCTCTCATTAACTTGGTTACCGTGGTATTGTTTACACAGTCTTGACATTTCAACACCTGCCATAATGTGTGTTTTAGAGACATAATTATTCTGAAACACTTGTGCTTCAGTTCTTTACAATTAATAATTTCATTCATTAATTCTCATTCATGTGTTGTGTGTTTAAACATTGAGTGTTTTACATAAATCACAATTGAAGACATTTACCACGGTATTAGGCAAATGTTTTTCTGAATTTAAGGATGATTTAGTTTATGGTAAAAACAATAAGCAAGTATGTATTTATCTTTTCCAACTAACAAACCTAAGGTGTTATTTGCATTAAGTAATAATCTTGTTAGACCACTCATTTTAATGCATTTATTATACATTAGAGTTTTGAAGTTTGGATTAAACATTCTGAGTTGTAATAATCCTATAATAAGGCTTTATACATTTTAGGATAACTTTTGAGATATTTTAAAATATCACAATATTTGACAGTTGGAAATAATAATGTGGTTATTCTTATATCCGCCACCTGCATTGTTTTGAATATTTTATAACTGAGTTCTGTCTGTTCTGGCAGAACATTCGAAATAACAGTCTAATGTTATTTCTTGATTCGTAGCATTGGCACTTACGGTAGGTAATAAATAGAATATTTGGCTATACGAGCCACGCAGTGTTAATAGGACCAAGAGTAATCTACGTCCCTTATTTCATGTTTGAAGCTAAAATAAAAAGGTTCTAGACAATTCTACCATTGTATGCAGACCATGCCTTCCAGAACCTTCATCAGGTTATTGCTCCGTCTAGACATCAAGAACAACAGAATAAATAAATATCTGGAACAGCTTACGCTAATGTCTTCTAACCTCAAACTGAGCTGAGCTTGTACTATGGGCGTCAGAGACAGATAAACAAATACGTATCTACGTAGGTTTATACAGAAAATGCACACCCAGACAGCGGACAAACATGAATGTTTGCTCTGCCTGGCTAAGATAGACATCGCAAATCTTGTGCAATTTAATTTATACCTTTGTTTTTGGCGCGAGAATCTGCGTATAAATAAGTGGCGCCAAACTTCTAGTTGAACACGAGGCGAGCCGCGCATTTTCTGAGGCAATCGTGTTTGCCCATGTGCGAACAACTTCAGAGCAAAGCCAAATCAAACTTTAACATACTACCCAACTTCGCTTTTTGAGCATAATGATTCTGAGTTACATATGTATCAATATAAGTTTGTTTCACTCTCAGAATGCTCTCAGATTTACTGAGCGCGTTTGCATCATCTTAGTAGCTTAGATTTATTTTGCGTCAACAGTTTATGAAGCTATCGTAAATCACGACTTAATTCATAATTCATATTTTACCTATATGTACAGTTCACCGTTCACAAAATGCTCCTTATACAAGTACATAAGCAACTGAGTGAGCGGACGCGAAGAAGGCTATTTTTGGATTGTACAACTTGTTTTGCCCATTAGTTGCATACAAATTAAGGACTCTTGTAATGTTGAGCGTATATGGCCGATTGTTTGTGCCGCTCAAATATGTTGGGGTGATTTATTATTATAGCTAGAGGTGGAATGAGCTTTGTTTAAACCGCTAAGGTTAAAACCACAGTATAAGTAATGTAATTTGGTAGTATTCACTGATTCGTTGGTCCTGTTGGTTGTATCCTCTACTAAGCCGCGGTAATCGCAGTTCTGTTGTCCTGACAGTGAATATGCTTATTATACCATATTTACAAATATCTTGACTTGACTGGCCTGTTGGCGCAATGGCAGCGATCCTGCCTTTGACGCCGGAGGTCGTGGGTTCGATCCCCACCTATGACAAACATTTATGTGATGAGCATTTGTGTTTGTTGTGCTATTTAAGTATGTATTTAGAAATATTTAAGTATGTTTATCAGTATCTGACACCCATAATACAAGCTCTGCTTAGTTTGGGGTCAGATGATCTTGGTGTGAATTGTCCCAGATATTTATTTATTTATTTATCCTGGTATTCATATCAATTTTTGGCCCATCTTGGGCGACAACGCCCATCTTTTAATTTAACAATCGAACTTGATAATCTAATTTGAATAATAAAAAAATCCGACCATGAGACATGTTTAACTGCTCACCCATGTATCGGTCATTGACGATATTATTTTGACCACTGCGTATAAAATATTTTATCGATAAGATGATGTAAATTCCCTTGTCATCACTTGACGGGTTCTCGCTAAGTGTTTAGTTATCATCATCGTACTAACTTTCCATATTTGTTAGATTCCGGTTAGACTCGTTTTTCGCGGTTAGGTAATCGACCAAAAGGTATTTTGTCCGTTTTATAACAAAGTTCGGATCGTAAGTTCTCGGATGGAGGTTACCAAAATGTTGGTTATTTACTGTTTGCGTCAGTTGACGTTGACATAAGTTTTAGCAATGAAAGCTCAGACTTTACAATGTTTTGGGTCTAGCTTTAGTTACTGCATCAACGTGCAATATGTATGCATTGGCACTAATGTGACGCCTATGACATGAGCGCTAAGCTAATAACATATTTCTACACATGCTTGTTCATGGTTGAGCCAGTTAAGAAGCCAGCGTGATACTTTTTAAAATTTATAATAAATTCGCCCGCGTTTACTGCTTTTCCCTTCAAAATATAGCACTAGATCAAAATATATAGCCTATGTCACCCTGCCCTGATAATGTAACTTTATATTGGTGAAAGAATTGTTAAAATCGGTCCAGTAGTTTCGGAGCCTATTCAATACAAACAAAAAAAAAACTAACAAACAAATCGTCCTCTTTATATTATTAGTATCTGGTTTAAGAACTTTATTTTCTCAAAAGAATTACATTCACTTACATGAGAATATTTTTACAATAGGTATAAATTAAAAAGTTTGGGCATTCGTATTGACATCTATAAAATTGAACATTAACTCTAATAAATGCAAGCAATAGATCGCAAGCCAACACAACAAATTAAAACAAACGTAGGGTAGTATAGATAAGCTAAACTAACTAGAAAGATTGAACTGATAAACATACCTACGTACATATCTAAATACATTAAGTATGTATGTTTAAAAACAGACACAGAACGATTAGAATCGTGCGTCACACATGAATCTTAATCCTGAGTAACCCGCCAAACGGGCTAGCTAACCTATCGAGTTAAACAGCTCGTCTAGCGTAAAAAAATTGTCCGTCTCAGTAATACAAATGTTTTCTTTCCAGGCCGGTGCTCGAGCCTGCTATGCGGGCGCACCAAAGAGGTGGAGGTGGGCGGCAGCGTCGGCGCGGGCGCAGCGCTGGCGCTCACGCTCGTGCGCCCCCCCGCGCCGGCCGCGAGCGCGCCCTGCCAGCTCAAGCTGACGGCGCCTGATGCTGCTGCGTTCACTGTCAGGCTTATTGACGTTAAGGTGAGTTCCACTACAAGGTTAAGATCCTTAAATGGAAGGTAGGCGAAGGAAAAGTCAGCTGGTTACAGCAAAATTACATTTGTTCTTATTTAAAATTATCGCGTACCCTTGCAAGCATCTGATGTGGAATTCTACAGAAAACAGGGGATCTTGAGCGTTGCTTTGCGTTACCATATCATTAAAGAAACTGCTGCCTTTAAGTAGTAGTGACACATTCTTTCTGCATGCTGTAACTGGATAGTGTGAGTGCACATGCCTGTCTGGTATCGGCCATCCACAGAGACAGTACATAAGCCTGGCCACTAACTTGGTTAGTTGGGCCACCAAAGAGGTGGAGCTGGTCGGAAACTTCGGCAGCGCTGGCGCACGCGTGGTTTGACTCGGTTTCAAAATACTCGGGTGGTCAGGTTCGGGTGCGTTAATCGATTACCATTATCATCGTGGACTTAGCTGTAAAATTAGTTAAGATAGACTGCTAAATTGTATATTAATAATCATTTCTGACATTATTTTATTGACTATATTTTTTTTAATTTTTATTTTTTATTAATGTATTGAAATTTTATTTTATTTTGATTGTAAGTATTAGCTTGAATGTATTTGTAGAATTATTTTTATTTAAACTGAACATTTGTATGCCAATTAATGGCTTAGCATAGTGATTCTGTACCTGTCTAACTATAACACCATGTATTTTTACACCTATGTTTAAACAAATAAATTTATTTGATTTGATTGATTTGATTTGATTTATCAAAGTTTTTATCATAAAACTGCAAGTCTCACCAAATCGTCAATAAACTAAATTATAGCGTTACCTTGTTACATCTGCGGTAACAGATTACCTGTTACCGGTTACCATGACAAGCGAACAATCCTTGAAATATCCACCTACCATTCAATTACGTACTCACAACACCACTTTATTACACACATGGTCTTTTGTGAACCACCTAATTCGCTTAATCTAATTATGATTGATGATCTAATCCTTCATTAGATACAACGGGTTGGAACAAACAACCTTACTCTTCAAAGACTGCTTATCTCACTTTACCTTTTAATTTTACGAACTTTTAACTAACTTTAAATATAAACGGTTACGGCTGTCTGATGGGTATATAATTACATACATATTCCTAAACACATATTTGAATAAGCACACACAAATAGCGTCTAGCTAGCCAGACATAGAATACGAATCTTCGAAATACTCGTAGGTACAACGTTACTAGAAATGCGTGTGTTGGGTCTTTCGACAATTGTATTTCATGTTTGGTAAGAAAAGCTTTAAAACCTTGGTGAACTTTAACAAACGCACCAGATTAACCCTTTTTGTGTTGCGAAAGGCTTTCACGAATGATATAATACAGTAAGATTTACATTTAAAAGTATAATTTTGTACCGTTATGATGAGTGATTGATGAAATGTTAAGGACGCGTGCGCATTCGCTTGTTACTTTCTTTTTCGTTTGAGTTATGATTATTCATTGTATTCAGAACGTGGCATGGCAATCTTTTGTAATTCTCGTAACAAAATTTGGAGTAATGTCTTTGTAAATCTGACAAAGGAATCCTGATTCAGAAGCTCTTGTTCTCATCGAAACTTCTGGACTTATTTATTGAGCAATGTTTTGTAAGAAAAATACTGTCTCGCACCAAAATTTGTGTTACCTAGATATTTGCCACTTAGCATAAGTTTAAATAACACGGTTCTGAGAAGTCTCTTGACATAGTTTTACCAAAAGCCGTTACTAATTCTTTGACAGAAACATTGAATCATCTTGTAACTTTCAATTGAAAAACTAGGTAAGCATGAGTCTGTTTTTATACTCTTAAGTAGTATTCTATTATGATCGATAAGAGACGATGACTTACATCTATTAGATCATTTTGTTGCTGATTTATTCCTTCGTTAAATAGTGAGTTCTTTCTAAAGTACTCAATCGACATTCAAACTACAAGTCACAAGTAATAATTCTCAAAAATTGATTAAGTAGATTTTTGGTAGGAAATAACTAAGCCAATGTATCTTCCTCTATGCAAGATTTTATCTGTCTCCATTGTTTTTTTTTTTTTTTCTACTGTGGATCTCTATTCTCTACTAAATGACGCTCTGACAAAAAAAGTTACCAGTTAACTTTGTAGTTCGATCTGCAACACTAATACTGTGACTGTCTGTGCTGTGACGGACTGGCACCGTGACATATTGTAATACTCTCAGCAACACTAACATAGGGGATCGCAAAAAATCAAAGGGCCCATCCCCTGCCCTTTGATTTTTTGCGAGAGAAAAAAAAAGACATAATTCTGAGATAATTTTATCAAACTGAAAAAGAAAGTGTAGAAAGCGGTAAACAGGGCAAGTTGCTAAACAGACCGCCAAAGTAGCTAAATGACTGTTACAAACGTTTTCCAGTGCAGCGCAGAAGCCTACGCATACCTCCACCGTGCTCAATAATAAATGGTTCCGAACCCCTCTTAGCGGTCCAGCTCGTCAATCCAACAACGCTTCAGTCTTCCGGCTATGCTTCTCCTTTTTTTAGGCTAATGTTTGATTCTTGGCCAAGTTCAGTTGCTTCCGAAAGACGTGTCACAAACCCTGCTTGCAGTTCACCAACTCTTTACATACCTGCTGTATTCTTCTGATTTGCTGCTGCTGCTGTTAGTAGATCAAACAAGGTCACGTTATACAAAACGAGCTGTAAGATAAAATAAGATATTATTAATTGCACAAATATAATAATTGCAAAAATAAAGTTTACATAACTTATGAGTACAATTTAGGCAGCCTTATCGCTAGAAGCGATCTCTTTCAGACAACCTTCGGGTAGAGAAACTAAAAAAAAGTAAACAGTTGCGGTGGTGCAAGATGAATCAATAAAAAATAAACTTATTGACTAAAACAATAGACATCTTCGCATTTTTTAAGAAAATTCAAAACATTTTTTAATATAGTTTATTTATTGCCATCTTGTAGGTAGGGACATGATCCTATTGCTATAGGAATTTCGAGGCTTCTGATCAAAATACCGCGACAAGTGGTTTTAGCAGTCCTCTCGTGATGTTAACCTGACACTGCCTAAAGAATTCTGAAGAACTCGAAACAAGTGGAAATCTGAAGGTGCAAGGTCAGGACAACGGCCGATGCATTAACACCTCCATATTCATCTTTTTTGTAGTAAACTTTTAAAATGTATCGAATTTCTTCATTAAATTCGCTCATCTTGACAGTATGAAAAAGAAATGAAAATCACACATTTTCCTAATTTGAATTTGGAATTATCTTCTTTAAAATGTAAACTTTTAATGATACCAAAACCAGCCAGATACAAATAGTATAGCCAAAGAGATTTTATTACAAGTTCGTACATACTATATGCGAAAAGACTTTTTCCCCAACCTAATATAATTAAGATAGCAATAAATAAACTTCCTTAAACATACTTAAAATTAATAAACGCAAAGTTTTGTATGGATTATTCAGTAGGCACCTAAGTAACAAGTGTAACAACACTAAATCAATTTAAGGCGAGGATTGAGTCAAAGTGACAGAAAAAATGAGCCATAAGTACCTACATCATTTTTAATTACTCAGCAATGTTCAAAACATTCAAGATTTAATGTACCACCTTGTCATTGCTAAATTAAGAGATTGTAAAATGTTTAGTTCCGTATTAAACTTCCTTCAAATATTCCATTGGTATTGCAAGTCTTGATTTTTTTTAATGACTGGTTTATTCTTAATTCAAATAACTACATATGGATTTCTTTGGTATCCTAATAATTTAAATCAACAAAAATAGACAGAGTTTGTTTCTCTTTCTCTCCTATTTCATTTATAGAATCGAATCGACCTGAATAAATTTGTTCAGATACCTTATTTTTTTGGCTACAACCGGCGCTCGTAATCATAGCCTGCTTATCGTCAGCTTAATTTTTTGTAGATCTTGACAAATGAGAATGACTCAGCTATCGACAGTATTTAGTGGGTTTATTTCATTTTGTGGGTGCTGATGTTTTCCGCCTGCAAATGCTTATTCGTATTTAAAGAAAAATATGGGAAATACAGATTGACAGCTAAAAAGCACACCCATTACCATTTGTCGACACTGAAAAATACGCCTTAAGCAGCGTTCGCTGACACTAAAATCGTATTTGATTGATGAGTTTATAGGCAGACGTTTTACCAAGTAGTTTTAACGACTTACACATTTGACATCTTGTAACTTTCGTTACGTCATCGTCGCGTGCGCATACGCTGCATTGTTTATTTTGGGCAAGGTCATTCGCTATGACCTGGGTGTTTTCATATTTATTCATCCTGATTACGTCTTATGTTTTCTTTGAGATTTTCTTATTTGTCTTTTGCGTTTATTCAGAATTTATGTAGTCAAAGAACCCTAGCTGTGTTGGGACAGCCGGTACCGTGTTACGTCATACAAAATGAACTCGGATATCCTGCACGATGGGCTATTTATATGATAATGCAAGGTGGATGAAGCTTTACATTAATATCATCATCCGGTGATCAAATGGCATCATGGCAATGGTATATAAATAGTTTCAGGACTTTTCTTTCCCAACCGTTGGGAAACCATACGCGCGCGCGATGCCCGCCTTCCTGATTGCGAATAGGTGCGAATGACTTTGTTTGTAGTTATATCCAAAGCTAGATGAGAATAAAAAAAATCGGTATCTAAAATAAAGTCATCAACTGTATAGACTGTATGGCAGGGAACCTTTTAAAAAAAAAATAAGATTAAATATAATAAATAATAATATCCCTGGACATTATTCCACACAGCGCCATCTAGCCCCAAAGTAAGCTAATTAAAGCTTGTGTTATGGGATACTAGACAACGGATAAACATACTTAAATACATTTTCTTTTGTAAATACATACTTATTATACATAGGAGACACCCAGACCAGTACAAACAGACATGTTCATGCACACAAATGTTTGTACTGTGCGGGGATCGAACCCGCGACCTCTGGTGTAGTAGCCAACTTCTTAACCATTACACCAAGTCGGTCGTCTACAATTACAACTAGTTAGTAGGATAGTAGGTACACATTAAAGACAAAAGCCTGCGTTTGACCTAGAAGGTGATGATTTCCTTGCAACGCCTTCCTTCCGCGAAAGCCTGACATTAAAATCAAAACCGACGATCTTTTGCAATTGTTCGAATAAGTATAACTAACTGATTGTCCGGCACCGCCTGCACCAAGTTCACTTGATCTCAAACTATGCGAAGCGGACACATGAACTAACATAAACATTGTGTACATACTATCCTACTAACTAGTTGTAATCTTATTTTTTTAAAAAACGTTGCCTGCCATACAGTTAACCCATCTATTTTAAAACATTCTCACGATTTACATTTTAAGGAAAACCGCAGTAAATTTATTTATGTTAAACATGACTTTATGTTGATGACTTTATTTTGGATACCGATTTATTTTATTCTTATCTAGCTTTGGATATAACTACAAATAAAGTCATTCGCACCTATTCGCAATCAGGAAGGCGGGCATCGCGCGCGCGTATGGGTTCCCAACGGTTGGGAAAGAAAAGTCCTGAAACTATTCAAACTATTTTCGTTTTTTTTTTCTCTAGCATGGGTGGGGAATTGGGGATCCACTCCATGCCACCTAGCGCAAGAATTATCACTTACTCGCTTATCATTGTAGTCGCTACAACTGCTCACAGAGGGATGTGGGTGGAGAAGTCGAAAGCAGAAAGTTTGACTTAGGAACTTTGTTTGGACTAGTTAGGAGATAAACATACTAAAAGTCCTTACCCCTCCGAGGTGAGCCCGAGGTGGAGGGGCCCAAAGAAGTTGTTCTTTTGCTTACATCTCGAAAACGGTGCGTCGTACGAAATTCTGTTGTATCAGTTCATGACAGCTGATAAAAAATTCTACAACTTTTGCTTTATCATAGTTATGAGCTTCCAAAATTGGTAGATTTTCAAAAATATGTTAAATTCTCTATAGCGTGTGCAGTAGTATCTGTAGTGTGTTTGATACCACAGAAGTTTTGACTAGGTGAACCGATTTCCACACAAAGTTTCTAAGTCAAACTTTCTGAAAAAATAAAAAGTATTTACCTATTAACGATTTTTAGTTAAGGAGAAAAGTCTTCCTAAAATGAAGGCTAACAAAGTTCAATTTTCAAAACCTAATAGTTTTATGAGCAAACTCAATAATCCTGCACCAGTAATAGCTTAGACGGTACAATGGCTTCGTGATGAGCTGCTCAGCGAGAATAAACATGATGTCCACGGTTATTTGTGCACTTACGTACGATTTACACAAGGCGCACACAGAACACTATACAAATTGTTAAATCAAACCGAATTCTCAGTGCAGGCGGCAAAGTACCAACTTGCATAGCCAGAAATGTCTTTCACGGGTCGCCAACCCTGTCAGGCTAGGGTGAACTTGTGTGCAGGCTGCAAGTTGAACATTAACGAACCTCAGTTGCCTTTTCCTTACTTACCACCGAGAAAATAACCTCGCTAAAGCATTTTTAACTATTTAGTTTTGATTCTCTGTAAGGTGAGGGATAGATAAGATAATATAATGTGAAACTTCCCTTTTCTAGTAATTTTTATAATAATTTGAACCTTAATCACTGCTTAAAGGCTATAAAATGCTCCCACGCTTGCCGTTCAGTGTAAATCGCACTTTAGCGTTTATGCCCTTCGATCTTCTGCTGAAGTGCTGACGGAATCATTTACATAATTTTAATTTGTTTACCCAGCAAAGGTCGTTCGGCTGTAAAGACTCCATTAGGGTGTTTTCATTTTCTTCCTTATCATTAGTGAGTACAAGGTTTTGTGTAAGTTCTTTGATACTTGTAAATGGGTGCTTAATAGGATCACATACTTACTTGTTAAGATAAGATACACTTTACTGCACAAACAAAATAATACTGATTCAATTTAACAAATTTAGTGTACAATTTAGGCGGCCTTATCGATAATAGCGTTCTCTATCAGGCAACCTTCAGGTTGAGAATCAGGAAGCAAATTAAGAAGACAGACACCATCACGAATGGTAAGCTTTTGCTCCTGACTGAAATCCCTGTACCTACAACTTTGCCCACCCCAAAAAAACATCTAGTGACATACGCTCACGCATATATTCTAAATGAAATGAACGGATAATTAAGAAGCCTACACTTCACGAAACGATGGCAATTATAATTTTAGTTTTTACTGGTTTTTTAGCACTGACAAATTCTATTAAAATCAAAGCTGCCAAGGAATACCAAGGTGCAACTATTTTGTTAAAGGAAGTACGAGTGACAATAAGGAAACAATAAGGAAAAATGCGACGACTGATTATTATGAAATTGTGACCTAATAGGAAAGATCAGAACCGGTGCTTTGCGGTTGCAACTTACAACATAAGCCACTGAACCTTTGTCATGAATGAGAGACACAGTGTATTATAGTATGAAGCTATCATGCGATTGCAAAATTTTTAATTTATTCTCATAAACCCTCTTTCTCATATAACTCAACGCAAACAAACACGTACGCGTAGGAGACGCATACATACATAATTCGTATAAATGTAGTGTCAAGATTAGTTGGACCCAGGGCTTGGAAACCGGTTTTGTTTTTCAAACCGGTTTCGGCCAAAATACCTAGGTACGAGTAACGTATTGCTTTTGTTTCCGTTTGAACAGGAACGTAATAAAAACGATTTAGAAGAGGAATGTAATCTAAGCCGTTCAAGCTCAATATACCGGTTTTAACCATTTTTAACCGGTTTTTGTATTTCTCAGGGACGCAGCTAAGCCACGGGTCGTGTCGTTAAAGTCTGAATGAACTAAAGAACATTGATGCAATAATAAATTTTTTTTCGTCTGGAAAGTTTACATATTGTCATCAACTTGTAGGTATCATCTAACGAATAGATTTTTGCTGTAACGCCACGAGCCTCTGTTCCTTGTGGAATAAACCGGGTTTTTCCGTTCTCCTAAAATGTTCCCATTTCGTTCGCGTTCCGAACAATAATATCAAGGAACCGTTCGGAATGCTTTCAAATCGTTCTTTTTAAAACCGGTTCCAAGCCCTGGTTGGACTATCTTAATTGTAGTTAAAGTCGAAGTTACTGTTCAAGTTAGATCAGTTCGGTGGTACAGATTTGACAAGGGTAGTTTATACTAAAACATAAATCTATACTATATCTGTACCAGATCTGCACACGAGTACAAATTGAGCAGGAGATACAGTTGAAAAAACGTTGCAGGCTGCTCGAAGAGTTAGTAGGCCCGCCGACAGCTTGAAGCATCGACAGTTATCACTGGCTAACTACTCGAGCTGTCCGTGAGTGGCGGGCCTTTGTTGATCACTGGCTAAAGTGGCTAACTACTCGAGCCGTCCGTGTACGGCGAATCCGTTCAGTAGTTCTTGCGTGAAAGAGTAACAAACATACACACATACATACTCACAAACTTTTTCATTTACAATATGATTTTGATTGAAATAAGTATTTTACTAAGTATAAAGATATATTTGTTTACAAGGTTTCATGATATGTGTTTCCATAAACAGTTATATTTTTCAAAGATTATAATTTCAAAATTAATAACCGCCGGGCCTTACTAAAACAATTTTTTTTTTAAAGTTTTTACTTAAAATTCGATAATTATCAGTTTCATCCTTTGCGTGCCAGCCACGAGATAACTCGTAGTGCGGGTCTTTAGCATGCTGCCCACTACGAATATATTCGTAGATTTTGTTGGGCCTTCTATATATAAATTTATTTGTTGGCACTACAGGTAAGGTCGGATTATGAACGTTTGGCTTGGCATTAGCAAAGAAAACACATGATAAAATCAACGACAAAAATAAGGTACTGAGTAGTAGTACAAAAAAATAAAGGAAGGCATAATTACGTCTTTTCTGCAAAAGGAATACAAAATGTTGCTGTGATAGGCTTTAATTTTAAAATAATCAAGTACATATAAAGCCGGAGTTTTTGGACATGATGGCATAAAATGTCAGAATGACAGTCGGCATAGTCTAAGGTATTTATGTTCCACTATGCCGGGTACGATTTATCTCGTAGCTGATTTGTATGTTTGACGGCATAAAAAATATAAAAATATTCTGGCGCTGAAAGGGTTAACATAGATGAATCGAAATATTTAGTGACCTTACCTTACTGAAAAATAGGTTGCTATTAACTGAACTTCATCCTCAATAATTCGCAATAATGGCTGCACAGCCCTTATAAGTATATGCGGTCCATTTAAGAAAATAGTCAGAAATGAGTGCTAATTTAATTAAAACCGTATGTTATTTAATCATCTTGTGTGAATATTTTGACTTTGCAAAATGTAAAAAATGCGAAATATTAGCGTTCAGATCATTATTCAAACAGTTCCCGATTAAAAGCGAGATTGTACGAAAGTTATGTTATGGCTGAATTTGCGAAAGAAAATCAATTATTTGCGGGTGAGTCAGGCACTCATTACACGTGCTCTTACTAAAATGAAATGCTGTGGTTTGTATTGTATCCATAACACTGATAATTATTTTAAAGTCCAAGAAATACAAATACAGCCTTATACGTCCCACTGCTAGGCACAGGCCTCACCTCAACTATGAGGTGGTACGAGCCATACGCCAACACGCGGGCTCAGTGCGGATTGTTGGAGAGGTGAATGTAAGGCCACCCCTTTCCAATGTCTACTGAGATTTATTTTAGTGGCCCCCCCGACCAACCTCTCGTTTATGCAGAAGGGCACACCGTGAAGTGTACCAGGGACCATCTGCGGTAGGTCCTGCCGCCATAAAGCACAATGCACAATGCATTACACATTATGGTACTCATAGGCGAGTAGTCCGTGGCATAACCCACTTCCATTTATCCAGAATGGTACCGGAGCAGTTATAGTCGCTCACCACGCGCATCCCAAAGAATGCTAGCGGCTTCAATCCCCGCTGGGGACGTCAGAAAATCCAACTACCATTTCTCCAAAATGGTGCCGGAGCTGTATAGCACGCTCACATCTCGATGCAAAGCGTACATCTACCCTTAACTACAGCAGGGTGGCCGGATAGGCAATCTAGCGGATACCTATCTCCTTGCTATCCAGGCAAGTACCGGAGGAGCGGCAAGCCGCTATAAGGGTTCCTGACTAACCCTGCATCTAAAAACTTAGCGGCCCAACCCCCTAGACCAGAGAATTTAGATACTCGTTGCGCGCGAGGAGGGACGCTCTGTACACACTACCGAGCAGACGAACATGCCCCACCTCTGCAACTAACCACATGCCACTACGAATCCAACTCCAAGTTGAGGCCTGCCTTAAGAAAGGCAGAGTTGGGACCCCCAACACCCGTGGTACCCTGATTCAAACAGCCAGACCCGTAGTTCCAGCTGCGAAAACCCTACCTACCCGGGTGAAGTAGATAGGGACAATGTAATGAATGGGGATGAATGTAAGGCCAGTGATAAACCTTACCGTCAGATGTTATCAAGCCGCCTTTTAAGGCCTCTGACTAGGCTTTACGACTGATATCTTGCGACGTCAGCCGGGACCAACTGTTTAACGTGCCTTCCGAAGCACGGAGATGCCCGAAAAGCACATCACTTTATTTCGGTCGGGATGGTCACCCATCCATAACCCGACCTGACTGGCGTTGCTTGACATCGGATCGTTGCCGATCTGCTGCCTTCACTTAGCCACGGGCACCTCATTTTAAAGTCCATTTATTAGTAATTCACTAAATCCACGAAATGCAAATTGAGAACACACTCTTAAAGCTAATCTAACTAGAAATAGAAATAAAAATAAATTGAAAACTCCCAGTCTTTTGGCTACACAAGGTGGGAAACTCATTTGTGGGTCAATCTGTAAAATACTTTAACAAAATACCTCAAAGTCTTGTTGATCTACCTCTTCACAAGTTTAAGTCTGCAATTAAAGCAAAGTTAATGAAACAAGGTTATTATAATGTAAAGGATTACTTGAACGACAAAAGTTTGTGGTCATAGTAGGAATAATCTGCTCCTCTGCTCAATATTGTGTTCTTTTTTCTACTCGCATTGACTGTACTCTAAATTTATTTTTTGTAAAACAAACAAAGCTGAAAAGAGTAACTATCGAGTTTCTTGCCGGAGTCTTCTCGATAAGAAGCAACGTCCGAACCGATGGTAGATTCACATTATGTATGTTCACGATGTGTACTAATATTGTACTATTTTATTTACGTTAATTATTATTATTTCTATATACTTTTTTGACATGTCATAAGTGCTTTGTACAAGCTTAAATGAATAAATGATTTTTTACTTACTTTACTTACTTACTCAACGAATGTTTCTGCTTTCAATACCTACGCAAATAGACAATTGCTGCAAGCAAATCATAAACGTGTCATCATGTTTCTTGTGAACCAACCTGCAACAATAAACAATTGTTGACAAAATTACTCCCACCGTCTTGCAATATGAAATTTAACATCTTCCAACATTTCCAAAACTAGTTCTCGATTCGGCCTCGAAGATTCTTTCGTGTGGATTTTCTCAAAGCCGTCTGTCTAGGTATGTCGGGCCATTGCATTCCAAATGACACCGTTCACCGTTGCATGTCTGGCACGCAGGTTGCACTCGACAAGGAAACGGCATATGGGATCAAACGAACCGTGGAGATCGCAAATGGCGTGTTTGAGACATGTGACAATGACACGACTATGAAGTGCCACTATTTCACATTTCTCAATTTGGATACATCAGCATGATGTTCCACCTTTTGTTAATATACGCTTAGAATTACTTCTCGTAGTCTGTTTTAGTCTAGTTGCCTAAAATTTTGCAGGATACTTCTAAATTATCTCAATCAGCTACAATACGGTGTTTTTAACAAAGAGTTTAAAAAGCAAGATCCATTCCTGCTTTTCAAAATCCTTGGGTTCTTTCGGGGTTGCCTTACCGTGAATATTACTAATGGTATGGTTTTCCATATTTCCGTATGGAGTCACACATGTTTGTCTAGCTAAAGCATAACGTTGTGCACAAGTAAGGACATGATGTCTGCTGTTCAGCTCATTAACTTTCACCATGTATTTTCGTATGGAGCATGATATTTATACCAACTCGTCAGTAACTTCATCAAAAATCGAAGAAAGACTAGGCCAGTCTTGTGTTCTTATTATCAGAGCTGTAATGATGGTCGCATTTTTTCCTTCCCTATTATGCAATAGGCTGGTACAGCCCATTACCAGTAGATCGATCTCCAACATAAACAGATTAAGTAGTTTTCGTTGTAAACTGCACAGTCATACCATACATAATATGCAAAGTCTACACACATTTCAAGCATTATGCATGTGTGGCCAAACCTGTTATGTAGAAAATGTTGTTGTTATCCAGTTCCCCCTTTTAATGTTAACGAGCGATTACATATCGTTGTAAGACTCCATAGTCCATACATTTTTTTAAATCGTTGTTATTAAGGCTTTATTTCGGAAGTTTAATCTGAAGTTTTGTTGTTAGACCAACTTTTCAACCAAAGCGCGCCGCACGTAAGCAAGTAATAGTCACGCATGTGTGGATCGGATTAGTGCTTCATTTCTGACGGGGCGCGCGGGCGGTTGTATGAAGACTATCCTTCTATACGTTATTATTCTAAGGTCTTATAGTTTTCATAGTTTTACTGGGTTCCTAGTTGACCAACAAAAAATAACTAATAGAAACATTTGATTTAAAATCCAATTAAGATAATTCAGTACCATTCAGTTCAATTTATCGCTTGGTACAAATAATTGGCCACCAATGGGTTCTTACGTTACGAGTAACTAAATCCGTCTAATGCCTTACGGCATCTCAGCTCAAGGTCGTTCACCGGGTCAATGCCACTGAACTGAAGAACCGTCTATTTGATCTATCACGTTAATTCATTCAGCGGTGGGAGATTTAGCGAGGACGTTCGATTGTTCTAGTTTTTACAATGGTCTGGATTGACGCTGAATGTCAGTTTGAATCTCCTGATGAAAAGTATTCCGTCATTTACAAAGAATTAAAAATATACCATGTGCCTTTTTTTTCTAAATGACGACAGCTCTAAACTGCTTATCAAATGCACGACGACTAATGTAACTGTCAGAGTATATACTGTGGAGTATTAACATATAGGTACTTAAATAAAAACTGTTAGCTTTTAAGCAAGCTTTTACTAAGCACCTAAATGGCTGACTTGGCAAATTTAAATTTAAAATCAGATATACGAGCATCGGACCACTCGCAGCTCATCACTCTTTTTGATGTGTCCGTCATGATTCATTTGGTATTATTCAACAGTTATTTATTTACCCTCGAATTTATTTTCACTAAAACTTAATTTAGGTGAAATACCCATTCACTTCTTGATATTACAAATTGCTATCACGTCATCAACCACAAAATGATACGAACATTAAGATGAACGAAATCATTATAGCAAATCGAATTTTATTTTTTAATGACATCGTTATCTATTCACTATAACAGTAACTCTGTTTGATTCACCACCTTATAAATATTCTTCTGATAAATTGGTTAGGATTCAATGTATTTACTGATTATTTCACTTAGAATTTAGTCACTGGACCGTCAAAAAAGTAAAAGTGGCAATGGGCAGGGCATATAAAGAGACTATTTGCTATCAAGGAAATAAGCAAATACACCATAGGGCAGCTTATTAATGGAGTCTTTGGTAAAAACCCAAGTTTCAGCACCATATGCTGCGAGTGGCCCAAAGAGCGATAGAGAGAAAACTGGTAGGAGTTACACTGCGAGACCGTATGACAAATACGTGGCTAAGAGAGCGAAGTAAAGTTACTGATGTTGTCCAGCGAGTAGCGAATCTTAAGTGGGAATGGGCAGGCCACGTCGCCCGCAAACATGACTCCTGGTGTAAGACGGTAGTTGAGTGGAGACATGGGGAGAGAAACGCCCGGTAGGAAGACCCCAATTGCGATGGAGTGATCACATCAAGAGAGAAGCCGGATCGATGTGGACACAGGTGGCTCAAGATAGAAGAGCCTGGCATAAAAGAAAGGAGGCCTACACCAGAAAGATGGTAGAAAATGGCTGAGAAGAAGAGAAGAGAAGTCCATAGGGCAGATGATCAGATAGAGTTTGTCTGGAGTCAAAGTCCAACCAATGTGCTTGCAGGCTACTGGCGTCAGACTTCTACATCACGTGCATTAATTCCGCTCAGATCATAATATTGTAAAGCTTACTCTCATTGCGGTAATTCCGCAATAGGTACTGCTGAACGGTTTGCTGCGTCTTTTCTGGTACGCACCGCTAGAGAGTTTATCGCTCTCCCTGCGTCTGTTTCCGAATACTTACAACCTTAGTATCTTCAAGGTTAGAGTGAATAGGCATTTTCTGGGTAAGCGTGTACTACCATAGGCCTCGTCATCGCTTACCACCAGGCGAGACTGAGACCAAACGCAAACCCATTTTTCTGTTTCATAAGAATTGTCATTATTAAAAGAAAACAGTAATTTTAATTCTCACTTGATTTTTAAATTTTATTTTGTGTTATTTGGTTTTCAAATAGATCTTGTATTTTTAATACACACAACAGACTGAAACCTACTTACTTTCTAATGGGCTTGCATTTAGCTCGTTAGACCGTCCGCCTCGTGGAACGTACACGTGACTGGATGTCTCAAACTCGACCTCAACTGTCAGAGTGGTACTCAAATGCTTTAGGTCGGTTTATATCATCAATAGCCTTGCTTTTATTACAATTAATTGTTGACAGATCCGCGGCTTTACCCTTACGGAATCCTCTTAGAGTTACCACAATTAACCTACAAAAAAACCATCCTTGGTGTATGCTCTCTCGCCTTATTTAAAAAATCAACTGTCCTAATTTGTTCCAAACATCAAGCAAATTCGACCCAGAGGTTATTTGCAACAATAGTGATGTGTCATAATCATTCACAATGTTCAAAGTGTGGTACTGACTCTAACTATATTTACTGTTAGCATAATATTTACTTAACAATGTATCATGCTAGCTAACTATATTCTGATTAATCATTACTCACTCTCAGTTAATTACGTTGTGGTTTCTTCAACAACCTGTTGTAAGCATTATGTTACTTATATTAATTGTCATTTGTATTCAGTAGCATGAAGTTGTCTTTGTTTTGTCGGACCGCCAATTAAGTAATAATCATATGATAACATCACAGAACATCAAATGCCCTGGGAACATGACCCTTATCTAAGCAGAGTTTGTTTCCTATACCTATTACTATTCGTACTTACTTTTGATACTTTTACAAACAACCAGGCACAGTAAGTATAAGAAATATTCATCTCTCTCATATTCTCTCTCTTTTCTCTCTTCAATATTCTAATGTTCTTACTCTGTAACATCACCCTCTGACGCACCGATAAGTACAAACCCCAAATTTGTCTTTTTTCGTATTTTTCATTTTTTTAGCTTGCTTTCATATCTAAAGATAGAAAACTAGAAAAATTCGGAACTCGGACTTAAGATATCGAGCGGGATCTGAACCTAATCACTGAGCTACCAAAATAGGAATTGACCGAACGAATCTTTTTAGTGTATGCTTACGTTGCAAGCCAAAGTTTTAAACGTCCGAATTTCGAATTCTTGCAGTTTTCTATCGAAATATTTCAGGTAATCAATAAACTCATTCGTCTCATCCTTGAAATTTAGCTCACTTCAAACCATTCTTCATTGTATCAATTTTATAATTAGCACTGGGCAGATCTGCCCCTATAATTTAACCGGCTCCATTCTGAGTTTGCACAGCAAGACGTTATTGCAACCAATCTGGCTTTAATACTAAGAACGAGTTTCAAGTGGACTTATTTATATGGTTTGGATACGTCGTCCATGGATGCATAAGCAAACACAGGTGTGTTGTTTTCAGAATCCGTCCCTGGACTTATTAAACACAGCTAAATCATTCTCGGTGTTGCCATAAACACCAGTTTTTGAACAAATAGTCCATACTATTCGTTCAAAAACTGGCATAAAAGGCGTGGGCGAAACTACTGCCAAATTAAAATGGAACTGGGCGGGGCACGTTTGTAGAATGCACCAGATAAATGGACCCAAATAACTACACAGTGGCATCCCACAGATGGTCATCGCCGAAGAGGAAGGCCTCGGAAACAATGGTGCGATGACCTATCGAACTATATTTCAGCGAGTGGCAGACCTTCGCTAACGACAGGGACATATGAAGAAATATGGGGGATACCTTTGCCCAGCAGTGGGACATTCTAGGTTAAATTAAAAAAAATGGATTTAGATTATTAATTTCTTATTCCTCTTTTATCCTCGTAACACAGGGATATTAATCCCTACTTCGAGACCATTACAAGAGGTGTGTTGTCTGGCGCATATGTATATTTATTTATTTATTGCAAAAATACACATTCAATTACATTGCATGTTCAATTAAAGGAATTTCATAATAAATCGTCAAAAACAAAATAGAATCCAAAGAAATAAAATAAAATAACATAAAAATTCAAAATAAATATAATATGTCACAAAATAAATAAAAAGTCAAGGAATACAGTCACAAAATAAAATAAAAAATAAGATGTCAATATCAGAAAAAGAAATAAGAAATAAAGGTCATGAAAAAAATACAAATTAAAAATGAACTATGAACAAATGTCAGCATGCGCTACAGTGAAATCCCTTTTCATGAATTAAACATTGCATGATTTCTCAATAGAAGGCTCTTTAGCTGGCGTCCAAATACCTCGTCCGATGGTTTGCTTTTATTTAAGTTTGGTGGGTTTTAAGTCTCTGAAAGTTAGCCTAAAGGCGGTCCCTCACCTGGAGCATTTCAATACAGTACTGCATCCCTGACATGACGAACAATTGCCGGCAATTTGCATTTCAGATTTGATTTTGAGCATTACATTATAATTCTGCCTTACAAAAGCTTCAGGGAAATTGTATCAAAATATTACACATTGTAACAATAAATTGCGCACTGTAATGCGCGGGTCTCCTCCCTCCCCGATGTGATGCTCTACTCTGTAACGTTGCATTACAGGAAAATGCTCTAGTTGAGGAAGCACCTCTATTTATGAAACTTATGGCTAACTCATTTACCGTTATTGATGTCATCTTTGTTGTCTAAATTTTAGCTTTCATCTTTATTAGAAGAAATTCACCCTTGAATTTTAGAAAGACACTCAAAGGTAAGCATCTTATGATATATATCAGCTGACATTCACAAACTTTCTTTTATACTACGGAACTGCATCAATGATTGTCTGTTTCCAACGTTGATGGATTTATTGTTCAAGGCATTTACTACACCATAATTGAGCTAATACGTTCACCAGCTTATAGGTTCCCTTAAAGTGTATTCTGAAGTATCCCAACACTTTGAACTAGACTGACAGATATTTTCAATTGCGTCTAGTTTCTCGGTAGTTCAAAGGTTAATTCACTCATCTTTAATAGCGGTATTAGTTGATACTAATACAGGAAGGCTTCTATCAACTCACGCTGACACGAAGCTTGATAGGGGTCAATCGGTATCGCCATGGGAGGCTGGTGGTCATTAATGCGCACTCGTGGATCCTCCTCTACATCGTGATAGCTTGTGACGACAGACGTCACAAGGTGACTCAACCACCACGGGGTGATTGAGGTCTCCTTCAAAGATTCTTTCTTCAAAGAATGGTATGCAACCTCGATGGTCGGTTTGGGTAAAAATTGGCTTACTTAATTGTTCCTTGAGAAAAATCCCTTCTGTGGTTTTCAAGGCAATAATTTCCTAATAATATCGGATGATTTTATATGTTATGTATTTTACGTATTTTAATGATATTTTCTTATTAAATTTGGAACTACGTTTCATAAAGTAATGCAATTTAATTAATCGGTCAGGGATAACTAGCGTAATAATGATATTTCGTGAATCAACATTGTGTTTTCCGGCACTCAGATGAACCTGACACGAAATCAGTATTAATAGAAAAACATCTGGCCATTTAATGGGCAATTTAACAAGCAAGTTTCCATGGATACAGGTGGGCAACAATAGATTTCGTGATGTGGAACCTGCTAGCAAAAACACCTGTATAACAGTGCAGTGAAGTTGATTATCGTGAAACAAAAAAATCTGACACACCCAAGTGGTCCTATACGTTGATGATTTTTAGCGAATTGTTTCTGACCTGATTTAGTTTGGAAAACGTGATATTGATAAAGGATTTTCGAAGACTTTGTTGCTGTAAGCTCGGCTCGATGTTTGCCTGAAATACGTCTTTTGACATCTGTTTACGATTAATCACAAACAGATATGTTTCCTCTGGGCTTCAGCATATCGTTTGAGCTCGAAGCCCTCTGCCAACAAGCAATCACACGTGTGCCATTTGTATATAATATTGCGAACAATATTCGTATCATAATGTCACGTAATTCATCATTTGTATTCCTTATGTCACTGCTATTAAAAACTAAGACTAGCGCCATATAATGCGACTAGCAGTCCGTCAGCGGCTGCACCCGTGTAAACTATTTCTCCCGTTAAAATAAAGCCTAAAAATGTAGCCTATGACACTCGCTGATAATATACCCTTTATATCAGTGTTTTTTTTTTAAAATCAGTCCAGTAGTTTCGGAGCCTATTCAATCCAAACAAACAAACAATCAAATATTTCCTATTTTTAATATTAGTATAGATTAGTATAGTATATTATATATTTTTTAGATAATAAAACTCGTCAATAGAGGTGTGGCGGCTCGCAGCCTTGGGTTTTCCAATAACCTATTATTGTTTTATAGCTTTACCCTGTTTTATTAAACAGTTATTATTAAGTGGGCGTCAATAGTGTCAAAGAACATGTCATGTACTTCCTGCATAATATCATTCGATGTATTATTACAATGCAACCGGTTAGCAAAGCAACCGATTCGAGATTGTTGTTGGTTGTTAATACAAACCAAACCAAACATACTGGCCTGTTGGCGCAATGGCAGCGATCCTGCCTTTAGCGCCGGAGGTCGTGGGTTCGATCACCACCCATGACAATCATTTATGTGACGAACATTTGTGTTTGTTGTGTGCATGGGTGTTATTATCTATTTAAGTATGTATTTAGAATTATATAAAAGTATGTTTATCAGTCTCTGACGCCCATAGTACAAGCTATGCTTAGTTTGGGGTCAGATGATCTTGGTGTAAATTGTCCCAGGTATTTATTTATTATAACTACTCCTCTTTTTTTCTTAATTTTTTTGTTCTAAAATAAAGAATATCCTCAAAAGAAACTGATTCCAGAAATTTTGTTCGATCGCTTTCTCGTCTTATAAGACTGTTTTAATCATTGCTCTTTGTTTTTCTATTATAATTCTTAGCAAATTTTGCGAAATTGAAGTTCATAATTTTTCGTATTACTCTATAGAAGCTATAAGAGTAGATTCAATTATTGATACGTCCATGAACTAACAGTATTATGATGCATTGTCCCATAAAAATAAGTTGTTTTGTATACGGCTTCTGATCGAATTATTGGCTTGCAATGCCTGCTAGAAATAACTTAGCTAACGGCTGAATTAATTTGTTATTGTATTGTGTCTCCACCACCCAACCACGGCTAGGACGTTACACATTCTAATATCTATACTTGTTTACTTTGAGATGTGCTGCTGTTATCTGTATCTTTAAGTTAATGATTAATTTACATGAGTAAGACAAAAACGAGAGTAATCGGTGTATTTCAATGTTTTACCGTTTTTATTAAGTATACCATATTTATAACATAATATATCTGTGCTATGTGATGTAGTTTGTTGATATTATTCATAATTTATTAACTTAACTAATAGACAATTATTTAAGCATGTTGTGATGATATAATATTAAGTTTCTTTGGAATGCTAATAAAACAATTATTTCATAAAATAAATAATATCGTCAATATTAATAACATCAAGCGTTCAATAATAAATAATATAACAAATATGGTTATTATTACATATCCCTGGAGCGGAATGCATTTGCGTGCATCAATAGTATATTTTGTATCGAGGGACTAAACGAAGCCATACCTCGGAAGTCAATGAAACCGAGGGTATAACGTTTAGTCTCGAGGTGCAGACTGTACTTTTCACTTTGAGTGCGAGACAAATAGTCAATTTTGTACAAAAACATTTGATAAATAAAAATCACAAAAGATAAAACACATGATATGGCGCCACCTTCTTTGCGGACAAACCATGGAACTAAAACTCTCAATATTTTCGCAATGAAGATGGTCCACACTTGCACTTCACAGATAATAGAATATTTACTGGTTGTTTAGGTTTGTCTATGTCACAGGAAGGAAATCAGAAAACTAATTACTTTTAACTCTCTAGAGACTAAAGTGGTCACTTTAGTCCCGCTTCGTAAGGCTATATTGGCGTACTTTTAAAGCATGAAAAGTAAAAATAAAATTATTTACGTCTGCGTTGAGAATTTACTTTTTATCTAATTTGTTGAAAGAGTAGTCTTTCTTCATCATATTATTTTTGTCTTCTCCAATCTTAACGGCCAGGTAGAGAAAGACCCTATGTCAGTGTTTTCCAAGACACTTTAGGAGGTAGTTGTGTATTACAATTTCTATTTACATCTGTATTTATTAGGCAGCTTACTTATTCTTAAGCTTTAAAATTTTTACACTTTTAGTTAAACTAAAATCCAGAATGATTTAGGTCAACCATTTAATTATTCGAAGCTTGCCACCATATGTCATACTTCTAATATTAGACTTAAATATTTCACTTCATTCCATCCCATCGTTTTTAAATAAATAAACCGCTATTTCGGTTTGATCCCCTTATAAAGTATCTCGGAAAATTCTATGTCTAAAATTGGATACGTCACGAGAATGGCGGAGGCTGTTGCGCCGGCGCGGACCCGGCTGGGCAGGTTTCAAGTCCAAAAATAGCCGCATGCGCAGGGTTGACAGCTGCATCGTGAATTAACATACTAAATATGAGTGTATCAGTCTGATCTTTACGTAACAAGATATTTTAACTGAAAATGTTTTCAGTTTTGGTTTTAAGTAACAGTACTGTCCACGATTTAGAACCTCGGATCGAGAAATGCCCTTTTTTATTCATAATATTTGTAATACTTATTTTGAGGCACTGAGGTTGAGAGTTTCTAAACTTCTGACTAAGGAACTGGTACCGCAATGTACTGAATATCCCACCCACACCAATAAAATGTGGTGATACAGTAAACAGTATCCATTTCGTGCTATTACCTAAGTGCAATGATAGATGCCTCCTCTTATCTTGTTATTATTATTAACAATGACATACATTACTGCTTCTTCACACCCCTACTATATAAATTACGCCGGCTAACGGTGCGTACGCGCCGCCATACACGTAGCCTTTTCTCCTTTCACTGACAACGTAATTTGCACCTTAGGAGGAAAAATTACAACGGTTTTTACACTGTTTATAACCAATACTTTATTTTAAAAATGACTGATGGCCTTGTGTCAAAGATGTCCCGAGATATGTATGGTTACTGGTGGTTTTTATGGTATTTGCAAAGGCACAAAGGTGCAAAATTACTTTTAATAAGTGTTGAAAAAGCTTTTGAGGCATGGAAGCGAAATCTAGATGAAAATGGCTTTGTAAGTTTTGTAGTAAGTTTATTTGACGTCCTAAAAATTTAAGCCGGTTCAATGAATAAGGAAAATATTACCTATAATACTTTTTGCATTTATTAACACTTCTAAAACGTATGACAAGGGCGAATATGATATCATATTTCTCAGAACAACGCAAAGCAGTTATATTCGAAGAAAGTGAACGTGGTCTTCCTCAATTCAATATAATTAAATCATATCTGGGAGTATCTCTTTTATTCAATGTAATGTGACTATGCAATTAATAAATGAATATGAATATGAATATTCGAATTGGGTAATTTCATAGTACACTCATTCATTCTTGGTTTTGGCCCGCTACCCTTAATAAACACATCAAGGCTTTGAGGGAAGTTAACAGATAAAACCTCTAATTCCTACGAGCTAATTTTTTTATTCACTTCTGGCTAACAATATTTAGACATTTATCATGTTTGTATCTTTCAGTTTATGGAATCAATCTATACACGATACTTTATCCCCATTGGTTGTCGGTTTCCAGAACAATAATGATGTAATACCATTTTCACAGTACATATGTCAGTTTGAACCAGTAGTACAAGGCCCGTTGCCGAATCAGTTTACCTAACTGATCCAGCAGGGCTTTAAAGAAAATCCTTGAATTATTAAAATCTAAAAACGGCGATCCTGTTTCAAATATATTACAAGGTGTCATGAGGGAGGGTAACCTTTAGTATGTGGATGAATCGTTTACGTAGTTCGGGTTTGTGATCGATTATCAACTCCATTTCACAAGCACAGGGATTAACCAGAACTCATCAGTTAACCGAGAGTCCGAAACATGATTGTGATGAGACAAGCAGTGAAAACAATAAAAAATCAGTATAGCTGACCGGACATTTCTTGTCTAATTTTATCAGCTGTAGAAAAATGACATCGATTTTTTGTAAAAATTTTCATTATTAGGTATCCTTCTCACTGTGCTCTTAATTCATTATAGCAGTGTAGCGAAATGGCATAACAAAGCATCTTGCCAAAGCACACATTGATAAGGAATGAGGACAGCCCACGGGTGCGCTTGTGCAACTCTTCGCGGCAATGCGCAAGGCTCGAGAACCACCGGTTGGTGAAATTGCACACGTTGGAAATGATGACGTCAAATCGAAGGTCTGCTTTAAATTAGCAGTGACGAAATGCTCGCAGAAAATGGGTTAAATTGCTCACAAATGTGATAAGTTACGATGACCAAACAGGAGCTACTCGCACATAGTGCGTCTTTGTTTTTACATTTTTGGAATAAGGTTCTTTGAACTGTAGGATTCAAATGTTGAAAATATGTGTAGTCGAAATACGAGTACCACTTTCCAAACTAACGCCTTTTTTTAATCACCCGCTGTCGCAGGACTCAGGAATTCAGTCAGCTAACTTAAAACTATCTAATTAGAGGTCCGGCTATAATAATAAAGTTAATAACCATCTGCGTGAGACTTTACTTATCGTTCATTTTGTCATGCATAATATGGTAAACAACGTGGTATCTTAAATAAGGCTACAAATTGCCATTTTGGACGAAACGTGATATTTTCTAGATGTGCGGAATGTGGCAATGGCACAATTTGGTATTTAATGAAATCTTTATTCGAAGATGTTTCTTAATAAGAGTTAGGACCAAAATAGAGTCCAGTAGATTAATTATAAAAATAATAACTATAGACTACAACAGCTGAAGTGGCGTAAACTTCAAGTGTATCTTTACTACGGTAAGTTCCCACAGTAGCCTTTGATTATGTTTGCAATGCCTTTTGAGTGGAATATTAAACAAAGAAATGCCTCGCAGTCTTTTGAACTTACCCAGCAATTTATTATTGTGCAAATTTACGATTTAAGCACATGAAATGAGTTTAAACTGTTATTTGTGCAACTAAACTAATCCTTCTTTTAGTTAGAAGTTTAAGGAGTTTAATGATATAGTCGGTTATCTAAAATTACGGAGCAAATTGATATTTTGAAGTCCAATAGGCAAACCGTTCACTTATGAATATGAAAGGAATAACTACTTGTCACTAAACTTTAATGGAAGTTATTAAATGATCAAACCTAGTTGTATAAACGTTGAATCACAAATTATTAATAGAACCAGTGGTTTTCAGCCAATGGTGAATATGGTGATGCAGTCTATGCCATTACTGTTCATGATCGTTGAATCTGGCAATACTTCCTCTGATGTTGGTTCTTATAATAAAGTCTTGGTCACAAGAAGCAATTTCTTGCCAATGACTAGTACAAATCAATTTAATTGTTAAACCACGAGAAACAAACAAGGGTAATTACCACTTAATACCTTAAGCGGATCAACTATAGAGGAGTTACTTAATGCATTATAAAACAGGACCATATGGCGTTTCTTACGATTCTGCTCATGCTTGTGATATACGAGTATAGCTTGATATATATTCAGTTCAAGTATGGTTACAAAATCGTTACATAATAATAGAGCCACGAGTAATTATGTCACTTTGAGACCTTCGGGTGCGCGCGCGCGCTTTGGACTTCACAGTTGCCGCATTTCATTATCAGATTAGCCCTTAGCAATTACAATGCAATGGGTTTGGTCTCGTTATTAATTCTTGTCACGAGAGTGACTTACTTTTTTTTTACGACGTCTGGGGGCAACAAGCAGAAGGACCTCCTGATGATAAGCAGTTATTCCCACAGCCTATGAGCTCGTGCATCACCAGAGACATCGATCGCCCGTTTCCTAACTGATGAGCTATAGGTCATTGAGAGAACTCTGGCAAGAACCATCTCCGAAACCGTCAACCATGGTAGTTCTAGCACAGATTACACACACATGTCTGCAATGTGCGCGGGTCTTTACAAAAAAGATTGGCTACTTAAGCCACATATCTCCATAATGGAATCGACGCAGTTGCCGTAGCCGAAATCGGCAGGGACTACATCATCATCAGCACAGATTATTTAATTGTTTCTTTCTTGAGTGCGGGATTTACCCCTTTTTTTGCGACAGGAAATGCATTTAGGCATTCCCAAGGCTCTGGGTTCGGAACACCCGGGATATGTGGGACTCGAAACTCCTGGGAAAACAGAGACCCCTACCCACTAAAACCTGACGGTGGTCATCTTCGGCGCAGAATGGAAGGGACCCGGGATCCCCAACATGGGAGAGACTACTCGCAGGACGCGAGAATTAACCCTCAGTTAACCAATTCTCTGCCGAATCAAAAACAAAATAGGAAATCGATTGTTAAAACGCACCGGTGCGTGGTGTGGCATTGAAAGTGTCAAACAAAACAGGAAATATGATGAGAATATGGCAATGCCAAACGCAGTATGGCAAGGTGGAGGGAAGAAGTCATGCCTAAAAGTCCCAAAATTTCTGTATATCAATGAGGAGCAGTGGTTGTCATTGTGAATGTTATTGACGTCACAAAAGTATCATACAACGCAAGTTGATGCGATCTCAATGAGGAAGTCATATGTAATTATTATATCATTGCAATCTCGAGCATGGAATAAATAATTCATTGTGGGCGTTTTGGTAGATTTTTAATGAGACATACACTTTAAATGCCCAGCGAATAGAACGACCAAGGTCGTGAAATGCGCTCAAAATAAACTTAGTTTTTTATGCAATTCAATGATTTACTACCTGGACTAAGGAATGCTTGTTATTGTTTACTTACTTTTGACATGAAAGAGGCCTTTGAACGGTCACAATAAGGAGGCTTTACGCTACCGGATGTATTTAGCCAATACTGAGTATAATATATCTTCGAGAATCGAGACCATTATCCTTGATCTTGCGCCTTCACTTGCTACCTACACCTACTTGCTAAAATATTATATTTTTCCTAAAGAAAACGTGTGTGAAAAAGTGCGTATTCTGAAACAAAATCTGTACTTGAGTATAGATCTGAGTGACGTTTTTGTATGAACTGACGTTTTCAAATCTCTTCTCAAGTACAGATCAATGCTTGAGTATGATTCTTGAATACGGGCCTAAGACTACAATTCAATGGTGAAAATAGTAATATATATAAGACTGGTTTACATAACATACAATAACGACTTTATCCCAAACGGGGTAGTCAGAGGCAAGAGACTGTTGGCGTCATGGTGAACAAAACATTCGGAAGCCCACTTCCGAGATCAAACAATGAACACAAAGATTTTGGTCCACACGATCCGCGATCCGAGTTGGAGTGCTTAAACACTAGGCCACGACGCTCTGACTGACTGGTTTAGTTTTTATGAATAAGTGAGTTCGAGTTTAGTCACCGCCCTTCTCAGCATAATCCTCTTAAGATACCTATACAAGTTCAGTTTGTAATTAAATAAGGAAACTTCTCGAATTTCTATGTCTTTCAACGTTAGGCGCAAGTGCGTGACCTTACGATTGACGTCGAAACCACAAGGAATTAGCTCAACCAAGCTTTAATTGATAATCTATGACGTAGATCTATTATTATTAATTATCATCAGCAAGGCATCCATGGCTGAATATTTACCGACCTCATACACTTTCGCAGTTGCACCCACTGCAATGTTATCCGAACCAGCTTGCAACTGTAAGGTCGTTTCTGCGTTTGTGGATCTATGTGGGACTACCTAAGGTTCTTTATTGTATTACACTTGAATGCAGTTCATGTGCGAAGGAAGATTTATGAAAAATCGTTTTACATTCTCGCGTTGTGATAATCTCTGACCGCGTAGAGTTTCCAGCGTAAAGTTGAATTGCGATCAAACAATTGGTGATTAGCACACGATCACCCAGTCTTTCCATTTTGTAACTGTAAATATTGAAACGGCCGCGTTAAACATATTAACAAAAGATGCCGATTTCATGCTTGCATTACATAAAACAATGCCCTCACTGAATCCTCTGAAACATTTCCCAGTCGCTCTTAAGTGCTTGCATTATAGACGTTTTCTGCTTGGCAAGGTGGTGCGAGGAAAGGAAAGATAAGGCACGTCCTACATTCGCGTAACACCTGTTGTAATAGTAACATCGCGTTTTACTGTAAGGCCGTAAATGGGAGTAGGTTGGGCAAGATTCAGAAATATTTGAGCAATTTGACGTTAGTAAATAATACTAAAAAAACTAATGTCGACTATTTTACTTATACCAGAAAAGAGAAGACAGCTGTGCAGCTGGCGTTTGACTTGGGACTTGTCCCCACCCAGGGCTAACATATTAGTAAGTGTGTACTTATGTTTTTCTGTGTCTGGGTGATTATTACTATATGGTCACTGACATCCTAAATCGTCTGCATTGTTTCAGACAGGTCACGTGTAAATATTTCCGGAGCTTCCAGATTATAAAGATTAGAGCGCGATACGTCAAAAATATCTCGCTGGAATCCTGATAAGCCTGCAAAGTCTACAATACCATTAAAATTGTGTACTTCTTTAATCACTGCAGCTGACATTTAACTAAATCCGTTCATTTGAGTGCAGTCTATAATCACATAAATCTCTCTACAATTCTAAAGTAGTCCATACTCTCATAAGGATTTAAGTAATTTAGTGCTGTCGAGAAAGTGGCGCCTGCGTCGCCCTGAGGCGAGATTTGACCGTTGACGGAGAAATCGCATGGGTGTATATTACTTTATACAATATACTTATACGCATACTTACGTAGACGTACACTGACAGCAGTGTGTAAATATAAGCTGCTATGTAATAGTGTAACAGAATCCGTAAATTAAAAAACAGTTAATTCAGTTATTCACTAACTAATATCGCAATTTTGAAAGCGTTTATTGCTTTTCACATCGAATACTGCACCGTCAGTGGCTGATAAGTTGTCAAAATACGAGCAAGTAGCAATCAAGTCGCGTTGCAAATTGGACAATAAGGGGTGGGGGGGGGAATATAGCCCAGCCCATGTTAAAAAAAATCCATAACTCATTTTGCCCCACCTGTAAATTGAATCTTCTTAAAAAAAACAGTAATCTAATAGTTAATAAATAAAGGCCAGATGAGTATATTGCGTGTCTCTACGTTAGATCGAAAACAATCACCAGTCGCTGAGGTGGTTACTGACATTCGAACCGGTTTCGTTCGCAACAGCTAGATTTGCTCAAATTATTACCACCTAGCTAGTTTTTGTCTCGACTTTGAATTATCATAACTAGCTTCCCCAGTGTAGAAAACACCCAGAAAACATCAGCATTTGCAAAATTAAATGTTCATTTCTGTAAATGTTAAATGCTCATTCTTTTTTTTTTTTTGTCGACACGATTGGCGTAGTGCGCTGTAGCACGGTTTCTCGCCTCGATTTCCCTAGTGTCCCGGGTTCGATTCCCGGTCGGGTCAATTCAGGAAACGATCTTTTCTGAATTGACTCGGGTCTGGGTGTGCTGGGAGACGCCCCTGGCTTATTTCCTTGTGTGGTACCTCGTAACACAGGGATATTAATCCCTACTTCGAGACCAACAAGAGGTGTGTTATCTGGCGCATATTTAATTGTATTTATTTATTTATTCTAAAAGTATAAGGACAGTAAAAGTAAAGAAGAAAAAAAAAGCATGTGGCTGTCTGCAAGGTTAGGAATATATATTACATGTAGGTAGAACAGAAAAGACAAAGATTATAGACTGAGAAAAATAAAATTCTCCTCGTACTGAAGCTCGAAGAGCTTTCAACGCAACGAAATGTTTTCAACGGTCGTTTTTTGGACTTTTAGATCATATTTATCAACTAGCACTCAAAATTCTGCTTAAAAATATTCCTTTTCATATAGTTAGACCATACCTGATTGAAAATGTTTTTTTTGTTAATTTATCTCAATAACCTCTAAAGGAAAATGCCGTTAGCGCCTTGGCAAATTAGCCCGTAGCTGCGTAGCGCCGATTGCGATTTTGTGATTTAAAATTCATCATGTTAATTAACCAATAAAAACATAAATAAATATGCTGCCTAAGTCACGTAGACCTACAAAATTAAAATATGAATGAGTTTAGAATGATCTGTTGCCAGATTCCATAATTTGCCCATGAGCAGAAAACTTCAAAACAAATATAAAATTAAAACCACTCTGAATTCTTCACACAAAGCCATCTTCTAGCCTGACCGAACCAAGCATGTCAGGTCCACTTAGATATTTTTATTCGTTCATTGGAGAACAGATAAAGGTCGCAGAACTTCCCATACCAAGAACACACACAAATGTTGGACCTTTTTTTTATCTGGTAAAGATAGAACCTACGACCCACAGCTTAGGTAGATCCATCGCCCACTCCCAACATTAATTATATCCTAGCTAGCATCTCGAAGATAAGCCTCCCCCTTGATTTGTGAAGTGGCCGGCTGCAGATGTCCTGTGTCCATCAAAATTCTGCGACCTTTATCAAGACGGAATGCCTGCTCTTAACCACTTAACCCTTTTTATACCGACCTCATTGTGTAAAATACCTGAAATCAAAGGTAAACAAGGTCATCCTGGTTAAAAATAATGTTACGAAACCTTTTAATTAAGGGTGATTATCGTAATCACCATGTCAAAAACTAAGAGGATTGTGGTAACATCTTAAACTGAAGTCAATGACACAATAATTAACTTGAACATCAAATTGTGTTTCATAATGAGACCGACACAAAAAGCCTTTTATTTATCTGGCGTAACTTCTGCTTTCACACTTTTTCTTCTGACCAAAGCCATACAATCCTATTAAAATAATGGCTGAAGCCACTTCAAAACAAAGCCAAATAAGAAGTGCCATGAATGAAATGTCTTTCACTTTCGCCGCTATTGTTCCAAGTGCCATTGTCGCATTGTTGTAGAAAATGGTTATCGGTAGCAGCTTCGAGTGAACTAATTTTATTGAGAGCATTGACATAATCAACAATTTTGCAAAAGTTGTCGTTTGTACCATTTTGAAAAAAGTAAACTTGCAAGGGAGCATCTGACCTAAAATGCCCTAGCTTTCGTAAATTAAGCGAGTCTCTCTCTTGTCTATATTTTCTTAGTTCTGATAATACCAAGCATATAAAGTATGCCAAGTATTGTAAATCAGGATGTTTCTTAATCACGTTTAATTTCATAAAGCTGTCCTGGTGGTCTTACCTAGTCATAATTAATTATCAAAGTTGACATTTTTAGTATCATTTCGCAAGAATGAGAAATCGCAAGACTACCTTCATAAGCAAAACGTACCGCAAATGCAAATTGCCTGAGGTGGCGTGATCGCATTCCTCTAGAAGCCGCCAGGAGTCGTGTTGGCTTTTATTTGTTATTTGCGATGGACGGCACAGTATATAGTCTGGCGAAGAATTTATGGGTGTCTACAAATCGGTTGCGTTGCCTTGCGTTGATGACGAAGACTTAATGCTGGCACTCGCAATGGCCGCCTCGTTATATGGTCCGGCGAAGGAGTGAGGGTATCCTCAAATCGGTTGCGTTGCCGTGTGTTGACCGGCGAAGGCGTAGGCTATTACGAACAAACCTGTTCTAGCTGTTGACTCAATACAAAAGGATCTGGTTTTAAAGGCGAGCTGTTTTTAGCGTTACTCGATTTCTAATCGATTTTTTATGGTCACTTTTTTGCCAGGTTTCCTAAAGGTGCCCCATGAGTTAGTACGTTATATTGTCTACAGTTTGGTATAAAAAAGAGACAAAACAATACGAAAAAGTGGTCACTGCTGAAGCAATTTTCTGCTAAAATCTGTTTTCAAATTATATTTTTTGGGAATTCACTTACACTAAAATATCTTTATAGCTTAGCTTTTAGCATTTAACATATTTGCTATAAAATCTAGAAATAGTGGTTCTAATTGCAATTTCATTATGAATATTTGATTGGATAATAATTATTGCAAGGACTCGATTGACCTTAATCGTGTATAAAGTATTGTTTTTGTTTGTTTCAGGTAAATAACTGAAAATTTCTACAGAAAAAAAAGAATACCTAAATGTAAGTTTTTTTACCTGTACTTTAAGGGGTTATTTTTTACCCCTTTATTTCCTTTAAATATATTTTTTTCAAATACAATAGGCTCGTCATTTCATGACGGAGCATTTCGCTGCGTTGATATTATAACTGTTTTGACTTTGAATCCGTTTTTATACCATGATAGGAAAATAAACAGTTAATTAGTTCTGTCAGTTTGCGTCTTACGCAACGTTGCGTGGTGGGCGTGTCTTCTCGTCATGGTTGTGCGTAGATGCTCCTTCTCAGCGCGGCGGCGCGGGCGCAGCTGTTATACGCCGTGTGATTTGCTTACTGATTCCTGCAGACTAAAGCCGCAAGAATGCAGCTTAGCCAGGGTTGCATCGTCGCAAATGTTTTCGTAAACGTTCGGGGTTTCGCAATGGTTTGCATTGAAGAAAATCTTGTCGAGTTTCTGGTTGTCTTTCAATCAAGTTCTGAAATTTTGCAGGTAGTTATATAAATAACATTGATCTGTCTGATGAATAAGTCAATAAATAATTGATAAATAATACAAAAAAAATATTGATTGATCGAGCAGAAGTAAAAAACCAGAAAATGAGACCTTTTTAAAATATTTGTACGAAATGATCACGAGTAGCCTGAGAAGTACAGGCTGTCAGGAATAGAGTCCCATCTGTGGGAGTCTAGGATCCCATCATTCCTGGCTTAAGATCAGGTTTGGCGGGTATCTGCGTCTACTTACTGACAAAAATAAAATATCGAAATATACCTACAAAGTTAATGCATAAAAGTTTCTCTTTTAATATCCGCTTTTAGAACACATGTTCTTGTTATTGTGAACGCACCCATTGTCCTCATTCGGGCTGTTCAATAACAAATGCGAAGTAAAGCTAACGGTGAAACTCATCTGTTTCCCGCCTATCGGCTAAGTTTTAACCGGTCAGTTTTCTCTCAGGTTATAAAAAACCGGCTTTTAGGCTAAAAATAGATGAGCTATGACTGACCGGCCGTTTGTGGCCTAAGACCATACCAGCTCCGTAAATGAGCTGACTAGTATTGCAGACATGTTTATGAGCTAATCGTAGGTTCTAATCTTGGTAGTTTTAGTTTTTGCTGCTAGGTTTCGTCAACGTCTAGCATTAAGGCGGATCCTGGGCTTTTTGCTGGTAGGTGCAGTAGACATTTTATTACGAGTTATGTGATATGGCGATAAAAGAGCTCTTTTTTGCTTTTGAATATAAAAGGTCTGCGAATAATGAGAATCTACGACGCTTTCTAAAGGAATCCAATTGATTCACTTATTTCAATGATGGGTAATTTCGTCATCGATGGTAGTTTAGACTATAAAGTTAAGGAATAAAGATCATTAGATAACAAAAGTAGGATATTAAACCAGACGGATTAATTGATAAAATTGTCGTACTTCCCAAATGTATTTATCTTATTTATCAGGGCAACCGACAACACTGATGAAATTTCAATAGTTGTAGAAAATAATGTGACTTAAAGCTATAATGTGTCTTCTTAATTATTTGATGTTACGGCATGCAATAAATACTAAAGTCTATATAAGAAATATCTTTTTTCTTGAGAATATCCTTTCTATAGCTTAAGCTAACCTGTTATTGAATGAAGTAAGTATCACTACACAATACATTCACAATAACTGTATCACCTTGTAACGGCTCGGAAAAACTGGAATGGTCATAAAAGTATAGGTTTTTCTAGCCGGCTCAACCTTCGGCACGTGCATTACACTTTTTTGCCGGTGTGTAAGTATAATGAATAATGCTTGGGATATTCTGTACTTACAGTTGTCTGTGGGTAGATAGATAGCTAGCAGAACTGACGGCCGTTGACGGTTGACGTGTGTGTGTGTGTGTGTGTGTGTGTGTGTGTGTGTGAGCGCGCGCGCGCGCGCGCGCGTGTGTGCGTGTGTGTGGGTGTGTGCGCGTACGGGTGTGTACGTGTAGTTGTTGATGTGTGAATGAGTAAGTCTAATATACCTACAGATTTATGTTGAGTCTGAGTAAGCGCGGTTCTGTCAAGTTCAAGACAATCTTACCAAAATGACTTCAACATCATCGTAGCTAAGACCAGAGAGCCATTCAGCCAGAGTTTTCTTACACTCATACAGTAACATGGGGTAAATCTTAAGTTTACGGTTGATTTTATTATAGGCGTGAGGAGCCTGAGAAATATATTTTGCCTTCTAGCAAAGCCTGTACGTGCGGGGTATGAAAATTTCATTTAGACAAGTATAGGATTTTAATAAAATTGTTGAGTATGATCAGTTTTTTGTGAACTTCGGGATGGCACATGTAGTCTCTATATCTTTAATGAAATCTATACATTAAGTAAAATAGTAGGTACTTAACTGTACTAAATAGTACCTGCACAAAAATAAACTGTAGGTACTTTTAAACCCTTTGAATGTTGAATAAAATGTCTCATACAGCTCCTATTATGATGTCAGGATGGCTGATGTATTGTGTCATAATTATCATGTTTATAGCTATAATTAATAACTACCACTCCTGAACGAATATGGAGGGAAGAAAACGTAACAATTTTTACATCCGTTACAACAGCAATTTCTGCGTTAGAGGAGTTTTTCGTTATAACGAAAGACGGTTTAAAGGGTAACTGTATAACACTGTAGTAACAACAACTTAAAATTGTATGTTGATATCGTAAATAATAAATAACGAAGAAAATACCGGTTACAAAAGATATAATATCGCTTTTTTATACCTTTACTTTGTACAGGTTACGGTGACCGTTCTAAGTTATAAAAGTTAATAAGAGAAGATACGTTCTCGTGACGAGGGCCGTTAAGGATAGTGAGTCGTGGATCATGCGATAATTGCCGCCTTGTACTTGCGCGCGCGCATGTGACGGTTACCTACTCGTCAGGTCACGATATGTCTTAAGTAGTAAGGGAAATATAGTGATCAGTCAACGTATACGGACAGCAGGCGGACTTGAGACAGTTGCAAAATGTGTCTTAAGTTGTTAGCATAAAGGTAGTCGCTTACCTGGAGCATTTTCCTGTAATGTAACGTTTCAGATCCGATTTTGAGCGTTACATTACAATACGCCTTACAAAACTTCAGGGAAGTTGTATCAAAATATATACCATATCGTATCATCAAGTTGCGCTCTGTAATGCTCGGTGCTTTTCCATCACGAACGTAACGTTCGAATCTGTAACATTACAGTTTGCGCACTGTAATGCTTGGTTTTCCTCCCTCACTGATGTAATTAATGCCCGGTTATCCTCCCTCACTGATGTAATGCCCGACTCTGTAACGTTACATTACAGGCAAATGCTCCAAGTGAGGGAGAACCTTAAGGTAAATGTAAAGCTTGACGTGTTCGTACTACTGTTGAGCAAATCCATCATAGTAATGAATTAGTACCAAGTATTGCAGTCACCCGTGTTATCGGTGACTTTTTGATCAAGTCTTCGATTTTTGGTTTTTAAGTTTGTTACCCTGCAGAATTGTATTACTTAACTATTTGTAATTTACCTAGTGAGAAGTACCGTGTTTAGTTTTAATAATTATTAAATTGTAAGTTCACAATGCACGCCGTGGCAGCCTTTAACCCCTTGAGTGTCAGCCGAACACACGGGTGTTCGTAAGAAACCCCTAAGAAAAAAATGCCAAACAATGACTCACAATGCAAAAACCTGAACGATAGAAACGCGGGACGAGTGTGAGGTGACACTTAGCTTTAAGTTTGAATTGTAATATCATAATAGTATGTAGTGTTTATCTTGTTGGTTGTCCTATCTAAATAAATAAATAAATAATTGGATATAATAAATCACCGTACTGACCAAATTAATGGAGTACAAAGCCAGCTGTCAGCAGGAACCGCACCCCAGATAATACGAACAGCTTATGTAATAACACCTTACCCACGATACAGGATGTTTCTAAATCTTTTGGTTATCTTTACTACAAGCTGGATGCTAATCCTAAACCCCTTCATGGGGCGTTGATGGAGCTAAAGCTGATTGGCGGGCGAAGAGCTCATCACTACAGTAACTAGTAAACACGTAAAAATAATGGCAACCTAAATCAAAAAACTGTGCAGAAATTTACCAAGCCTGGCTTTTATAATTATCTCGCTGATACTTTGAAGAAATAATGTCCTTTGAACTCATTGCATCTAATTTAGTCGCTGTCTCACGATCAGTCCTATGAAGGTTTAAACTATATTCCACCGAAATAGTAAGACGCAAGGATCATAATTCAACTCTCAAGACCTAACTATCCCTTCATCCAAAGGGAATATCTAAAATGTTAATAAAACTATATGAACAATTAAACGGAGTACATGGCACTTGTCCTGACGTTATTAATGACACGTTTTTGGTTAAGTATGCAGTTTTACTTATTAAAGTCTATATTATGTACATAGACATTAAGTTCTAGGTCATACGAAAGAGCATACAATCACTGCGCTTGTTCGTGACCTAGATTCTTAGTGTAGGTAAAGCCCTAAAGTAGGCCGTCTACCTATTTATTATATACCCTTGTATTCATATAATCAACAGGAGTTGATTATATGTATACAAAGAGTAGGAACTCGAATAACTATTTACTAGATTGATTTTAAATACCACCTCCAGGATTTTTCTTTTTCACTTAATAAGTTGATTCTGAACAGAATCGAGAAAAAAAAACCCTTCGATGGTAACTTCCAGTTACTTCGTTATAATATTGCAATCATCACCTATACCATGAAAAAGCAAACATTGTAATTCATCTTCATCATCATCATCCGTGCGGTCTATCCCGGTTGTGAACCCACACCAGTGTGTGGGTGTCCTAGGGTCCACCTTTCTTATTTTCTTGGCCCACTTCGCGCGGTCTTGTGCATCCTCAGTGGTGAGTCTGTTGGCACGCATGTCACCCTTGACGACGTCGAGCGAGCCACCGCTTCTTGGGTCGACCTCTTCTGCCGGTCCCCGGCGGAGGCGGCATGGCCAGACATTTGTTGCCCACGTAGTTTGCCGATCTCCGTGAGACATGACCATACCAACGAAGGCGGCACTCCTGCAGCTTGTCTGCGATGTCACGAACACGAAGTCTGCCTCGGATGTTGAGGTTCCGCACACGATCTTTGCGTGAGACTCCACACATCCATCGCAGCATCTTAATTTCCGTGACGCGCAGCTCCTGCTTGTCCTTCTCTCTACCACCTCTACTGAGCAAAATCACCGTTCGACAAGGTCGTAGAAAAATCTCCTCTTAAAAATGCTTTTATTTATTTACAAAATCTTTTCTCCCTGACTTTTCACGACCCTCCATACAAGGTCTTACCTGATCCTTGTAGGATCAGCATAAATCTATAAGCTAATACAATGCCTCCAGGTCTTTGGGTGAAAGGTGAAGGCAAGGTCAGGCGGAAGCCATAAAACACGCATTACTAATAGCGAGATATAATCTGCTGTTGGGCCTGTCAGTATGGGTCCGTGATTTCACACAGGAAATTGTGTTGGAGATTAATAGCACTTATTAATCTATATTGATATTATACAGAGGAAAGGTTTAATTGTTTGTTTGTATTAATTAAATAGGCTCCGAAACTACTGGATTGATTGAAAAAAAAATTTCAGCAATATGAAGCTACATTATCAGGGAGTGACATAGGCTATATTTTTTTTGAACAAAACGTGCAGTGATAAAATAGTAGTATATGTAAATCAAGTAGGAGAAACGCGGACTAGATGTGCTGATTTAAAAGCTATATTTGCTATGGCAAACTGATTTTGCCATAGCAAATATAGTTTCTTGTACCTATTCTACCGTAGAACCTTGATTTAAAGACCCTTGTAACATTGACATTAATAGTATCACACCTAATTAGGGTCAGGTTTGTTTTATACGTTATTTTATGTGGTAGTAAAAGAACACGAGAGTTAAAATTTTGACTCAGACCGCTCAGGGTCTCCTAGAAACAATTGAAGGATAAACAATAACTATGTTTATTACTATTCAACAGGCTTCCTAAACTGGAAAGGTTTTCAGTAGTAGCTAAAAAGTCGAAAAATATGCGACCTGAAGGAAAAAAGTATTGTGTAAGATATTCAGTGCCAAAAGTCTTTAGAACTAATTACATCTCGTTTGGAATTGGATAGCTGAACTAGGTCATATGAAATAGGTTCATATTCAGCATTGTAGCGTTCTTTGTTTCACCAGCCACTATGCGCCGATGTGTTAGGTAAGACCTCATTGTTATTTTTTCATACCCCGATTGTTTTCAAAGTTTTAATTTTTTTATCTGTGCGATTTAATTAACGAGAACTTTGCAAGCGTGTATCCCGATCAATTGTCTGCTTGTGAGATCTTGCGACACATTTTTGAAATGTTATTTATGAGACAATGTATAACAGACTCCGTTGGAGAAATATAAAGACATTGCATGCCATGTTTTATATTATGTTGACCCTACAACTTCTATCGCGCATGGCAGGATTAGCAGGCAAAAACTATGCTTTTCGAGAGTGGAATCGCGTTTCTCTTTGCACCTTATTTCAAGTGCTGTTATCATCTCTTTCTTCGAAGGCAGCACAGCATTATGTGTTACCTTTTACGTTGGAACATGTCGTATTATAAGAGCATTTGATGAACGGTTTAATTTAACGTGATCACCTCAAGTCCTACCTGACGTCATCCATTTTTTTGTCAGTACTTACCAAGAACAAGATTCAATGTGGAACTTAGCTGGAAAAGCACATAAAAACAAAAGCTTGTTTATAAGTATTGAATTTCGCAGAAATTACTAATTATTGTGCGTTTTTCCTACAAAAAGAGGCAACGGTAAATCCTTTGTTAAAAAGAAACCAAAAAAGTGGAGTGACGTACAAACCCTTATGCGGTTGTGATATTTCATTCAAATTTTGAGATTTGAATCACAAATACGCATCAAATCGAAGGTCTTGCTGCGTTACGGAATACCAAATGTGTGTCGCTGGTGATGTTGACATTTCCGGGTTTCTGCGTCAGCAGCATGGTACTTGTTACCATGTTGTAGCAAACAACCTATAACAATAAAACCGACCAAGTGTGAGTCCGAGTTAGTTTGCGCTTTGAGGTATTTGTACGAACTTGCGAAAATTACAGAAAGCATCCCGGAGATTTTGGTTTCGTTTAAGTGGTTAAAGTCTCCGTTAGTTCAATGGGTCCTAAACTCCTAACTATCCTTGAAGCCGGGGCTCGGTGGACACACAGGACAAACAATGTTTTGGTACTGTTGCTAAGTACTTTGCTTACTTTGATTGGAATCTGTGAGCCGTCCCAGTTTTTTTTATGAATCTTTTTTTACCTCTAACTAGCTGCCTCGACAGACTTCGTTCTGTCAAAAGTATTTGTACGTCACAGCGTCGGTAAAGTAGTACATCTCGCCTGCGTTTCTCCGACTTGATTTACATAATATACTATTTTTTGTCACTGAATGTTTTGTTTAATCATATAGCCTATGTCACTCCCTGATAATGTAGCTTCATATGGGTAATAGACTTTTTAAAATCGGTCCAGTAGTTTCGGAGCCTATTCGATACAAACAAACAATCAAATCTTTCCTCTTTATATAATAGTATAGACATAGATCAAGCACCGTCAGTGATGTTGATAAAGTGGTGTCTGTTGAAGCTAATCTCTTTAAACGGCCAATAAAAGGCGTCACCATATTTACCACCACAGGTCACAGCACAGCCAATGCATTTACGCGATTAAAAGTCCATTTTATCAATTACGCGAACAGTCAACCCCAACTAAATCGTCCCCCTGTGTCATTTGTATCGTCCGCTTGCAGTACGTAAGTTCATAGGAATAAAAGCTCAGTTTATGCTGGAAATGTTACGATCTAACTATGGTTGACTGTATAACACTCTATAAGATTAAACCGTTAGAGCAGAAGGCATGGCAATTGGAGGAATGATCAGTTGGCAGCGTTGTCTGTTTGCCTCAATAGTTTAGGGCGTGAGTTCGATTCTTGCAATGACCTCAAACTTTCGGCAGATAGACACATTAACATTTACAAACGCTCACTCGACCATATCCCAAAACAAACTACGATATGGCAGGGGCAAGTCTGTTTGTCGTGGTGAATTGAACACTCAGAATACCACAGTTCACCAAGAGCATTCGAACCGAACTATCCAGGCATGGCGATCCAACTGCTGCTATTCGTATTGCTTGGATTTTGAAACGGCCTTTTTTTTATTACCGTAAGAAGTTTTCTTAGGCCAGGTTATGGAAAGATTAGATTTCAAACCTATTTCAAGTGCTCTTCAGTTACCCCCGAATTTGACTAACAAAGTTGAGGAGCCCTCACATTTATAGCTGCCCCTTTCGTTACCACTGACATTTGACAGGATAGCATCAATTTGAATGTAGGTAGGTAGGTATCTTTGAGCTATGTTTCAGAATTTGTTGATTAGAGCTTCACTACAAGAAGTCGTCAGACGAAACAAATTCTTAAAAAGTCATTATCATATTTGCATTATGCAAATTCTAACCAGAAAATAACCAACGTGCGCATTCGAGTTTCAAGAAAAATACTAATAAGTACACTCATTTTCCTTTAAACATTCTAATAAACTTCCGCAGAAATACCAGGAAGTTGATTGAAAAGTGACCACAAAATGTGACTAAGTACTAAATATTGGCGCAATTAGACAGTGAATGTGTGTAAAATAGTGTAATTCAAACTAAAATCAGATAGGTACAATACTGTACTTACTTACATGCTTGTACGAGTATAAATCACTATCATTATAGTTTATTATAACTGTAATCTCATAATCTGACAGTATATCCAGCCAATATCACTGACCACGAACTACGCTAAACTTGTAAATATAATTTAGGTAAACAAATCCTGACAAGTCCGAAAATCACTTGAAATAGTATACCCTTAAAAATTTCAGCTTAGCTACTAGAAGAAAACCAAATCACGGGCTCCTTTATCTTATTTTCCGAGCAGACTTATTCATCTTGTTATTCTTCTGCTTACTGCATATTTGCAATACTGAACATTCTAAGCAAATCTCTTAACATGGTTAGTTTTAGGAGCATCCTAAATACTGGTTAAGTACTAGTCTTCGTAGGCGAATGACTGAAGTCTCCGTGCCCTTGTTTGTCAATGCTCATATTACCAGTATAATGATAAAAGTGGTGGTGGCCTGCCGCTTTTATGATTGAAGACATCACCAAACGCTTCAGAGTAAACAACTTGCTGACATTGCTGATACATCCATCTTATATGATTTGTGATTTGATGGTAAAAGTCCCTACCTACGAGTATATTGATTCGTTACCGATGCCACTTAAGAGGCAGTCTATGCCGCTCTTGGATAGATCTCTCCAGCCTGCATCTGCTTTTTTGTCTGTGTCTAACGTCTGTAACGTGCTTCTTATTTATGTTACATTGATTTTGATGACGAATTGTTATGTATCTCTACCACCTCAACATTTGCGGCTATTATTAACTACTGCTATTCATTGTGAGTTATTGTGGTGCTTAGTCAGGAAAAGTCTCTTAATTACTACAACATTTAAGAAAAAGAATATGTTTACTTCATTAGGCTTAACACGACGATCACGGTTATTGGTTATATTATAACATACACAAAGCAACTGCTTTATTTACATTACCTATGTGCAAAACCAGATTTGTAGCCATTGTATGTACTCGAATGACGTTGGTCAAATACGTCTGAAGGCGATGACGTCTTCTGAACTAATATTTGCTTTTAAAACTAACGATTTCATGAGTAAATACTATGCAGGGTAACGATAATTTATGGGTACGATGGATGAGATCTGATCTCATCTCAACGTGGAAAAAATAAGCCTCTTCAGAATTTGTATTTATTTATTTATTTGTTGACTATGGTTATATTTTACAGGTTAATGTTTCGTTTCTCATAGTAATTATTGACTATGATAGATGATCATTGAGTAAAAAAGTTTGTATAACTGCCCTTTGGTTAAATTCAAGTGAACTTGAATATTAAGCGTATTCCAATTTAAAAGGCAAGCAACGCATCTGTGACACCTCAGGTGTTGCAGTTGTCCATGGGCGGAGGTGAAGTGATCACCTTCGCCATCCATCAGGTGACCTTCCAGCTGGTTTGCTGAAAAAAGTTGGCCCCATTTTTTTGAAAGCATAAAGTTCGTTCGTACGTATACAGACGTACGAGTATACGTAATACGTATGTGAGTATGTATTACCTTACGTAACATTTTACTTGAGGTTTTGATTTGAGATTGCGTGAAATCGTAAAACTCCTGAATAACCTGAAGCAGAGGTCACCAGACTTTTGTTTTCGCGTAGATCCCTTTAAAATTATGCGGGTTCCGGTGGACCCCCTACTAGCTACGTTCCTAACATATTCCCAAGACTCGACAAAAAATGTGCAGCCAACATAGTTCCCCGTCGAGTCTCCCGTGGACTCCTTGGGGTCTACCTGGGCTACTTTGGAAACTACTGACCTAAAGTATGTTTGTAAGTGATGTTTTTATCTGTACAACGACGCTTGTGGCAGATGGCCAATGCCTTCACATTGGCTTGTAAATTGTCGCTGATTTGCTGATCAAGTGATCATTGTTATTTTTTTAAGGTTCGAGTCATAGGACAATGTACAGTCACGTTCTAATTGTTTATGAATATCTGAACCTTTTGCCTTTAACTTATGCACAAAAAGTCTTTGCTCGAGACTGTACATGCTGATGAAGCGATTTATAGGGTGAATTATTCTGGAATCGGAAACCGAACCGAAGTCACGAACGGAATTTTGATTGACATTTTTTTATTTTATATTTAAGCTATTAATAGTGTGCTTCTGCAGAAAACCACACATACATCGACTGTTACTCAAAAATACTTTCTCACCCATTCCGTAGCCTTAAATGATATAAAAATATAAAAAATATAATCATGCGCCAGACAGCACACCTCTTGTAATGGTCTCGAAGTAGAGTTTAATATCCCTGTGTTACGAAGTACCACACAAGGAAATAAGCCAGGTGTCTCCCAGCACACCCAGACCCGAGTCAATTCAAAAAAGATCGTTTCCTGACCCGACCGGGAAACGAACCCGGGACACTACGGAAATCGAGGCAAGAAACAGTGCTACAGCGCACACACACCAGAGGACGAAAAGGGCAAATGTAATTGCATGTGGGCTTCCAGTGCTTCCACCCACCCACTGCCTACCGCTAAGTGTGGCAGGCAGAAAGTTATGCTCAAGCGCCATCGCCTGCAGGCGCAGGAGTCGCGGTACATTAAGATAAAGATAAGATAAGATAAATATACCTTATTGTACAACAAATCATAACATTAGCATTACATAATCTTAAATTGTACAATGTAGGCGGTCTTATCGATAGGAAGCGATCTCTTCCAGACAACCTGCAGGTAGAGGAAATTACAAGATTAAAAAGAGAAAGGTAGTGTGAGATAGTGAGATAATTATATACATACATGAAGTTATTTTATGCATTCATGAATGCAATTACATTGAATACTTAAAAACGTAGTAAATATCTGTAAACATACACAAAATTATGAAAATACGATAAAAAAGACTTATTCACGGTTGGTTTATCCACGCACTAGAGACATTTAAAAGTTATTTTGGCTTTGAGAATCGCCATGTGCATCTCATTTTAGAAACGCGCTCCTATGTGGCTCGTGAGGGCACTCAGGCTCAGTAGTCCACACAAACTAGGGACCAGGATGCAATAGTGTTCTTTGCCTAGACCTAGGGATTCTTTTGTATTAATTACTAGCTTTCCGCCCGCAGCTTCGTCCGCGTTATGGTTATATATTGTGGCCAAATTACATAAAATCTTTATAAATTGTAGCTAATGTTATTCTGATGTATAAGCAGCAAATCCGTTCAGTAGTTTTTGCGTGCAGGAGTAACAAACATACATCCTCACAAACTTTCGCCTTCATAATATTAGTAGGATGTCAAGTTCATTCATGAGCATCTTGCTTATAATCTTACTATGTTTATTTCCAGGAGTCACTATCAGACTGGGAGCGCGGCTTCGGCGAGGTGTCTGCGCCCGCGCCGGTCGCGGGAGCGCCGGGCCGCAAGTGGAGCGCGAGGGCGGCGCACGCTCAGGACACCTCCACCGACCAGGTTACCCCGAGCAACAGCACTTCGGACGCCTGCAAGTTGCTTGTGGTAAGTACCTGCATAAGGGTGCGTTTTCACCAGAGATGTGTGAGGATGCGTTGCGAGGAATGTGTGTGTTAAGAACCAATAGAATTGTTTCATTCTCCTAGCTTTGCGATGTCCTTGCTTAACTAGTTTACATCATCTGAGAAGAAGCTGGCCAAGACCAGTAAGCGAATTTTGGGACCAAATTAGTTGAAAAAAACCCCCATTTTCACTGTCGCCTATTTAAAGCGTTATTTTTTACTAGGTGTTATTATTGTACCTCTATTATAAGCTGGTAGGAAGAACACTCCCGAAGGAGTGTCAATTTCATCGAAAATAAATCCTCCCTAAAACACCCAGATACTTGCTGAATGGGGGGAAATATGAGAGCAGCCTCTTTTCGCCGAAAATTTAGACGGTCAATCTTCAGAGGTGTTCAGTTTGTAATCGTAATGATTTAACATGCTTTTTGACTATGGAAATAATAAAGAAATAAATAATTCTCTGGAAATTTGCTAAGAACATAACGAGAACATCGTTTTATAAGGCGCGTGTGTTACTGGGAGCCTGGGTTGCTGATTGAGGTTAAATGCTTAAATGAACTTTTAAGTAGCCACAATGTCTTGCTCACTGACCTAGGCCTTCCTGCAATTAATTCATTGCAGGCATTTTATTGAAGGTCCCCTGACCTGGACCTGTTCTGTTTGAAGTGGCCAATAATAACCAGCTATTCTTCGAAGTTCGACCCACAATTATCGTTTTTTTTCTTCTAAATCAACGAGCTGGGTTTTCTTAAACAATATGTACTTACAGACTTCTCATATTCATTATTTCGTCCTTATTACAGTACATCGGCGACTCGAAGAATCCAATATGGCGGATGTCGCTCTGCGGCGCGAACGCAGCGGGCATCGCGGCGCGCGCCGGCACCAAGCTGCTACCACCGAAGATCAGGATCGTGTGGAACCCGCCCACCACGCTGTACCACCACACGGAGAAGCTGCGGCTGGTGGTTACAGCAGTTAACAGTGGTAGGTGACTAATACAAACTAACCTCATCAATCCGCATTTAACGGTTTGCTGCGTCCTTTCTGGTCAACACTCTCCTTCAGTCCCCGCGTCTGTTTTTCCGGATACATACAACCTCGGTGTCTCCAAGCCAAGAGTGAAGCACATTGACACTGGAAACCTTCTTGACAGACGCCGATAGACCGGTAGACAATACCTTCGATGTGATTCTTCGATCATTGAGGATATAACACTAAGTCCCTTCCCAGACGTTAAGGAACCCTGCATAGCAAGCAGTAGACAATGTAACTTCTTACTAAATGATTTGAACTTGATCTTTACTGATCGACCTCATTTGAAACAGCCAATCTATATCAAGGCATCAAAGTAGATGCAATGTTTGTTGCTCCAACTAATAATATACCTACTAAAGCTACCATAGGATGAGGCAAGTGATCTCCTAACGAACAATTATCTTGCTCGTGGTCGTCAACAATTCTCAACGCTCGATCCTTATCGCAATTCAGCTTACAAAAGTAATGGTTTTCGTTGATTCCTGTATAACATATCTGCTCATGAGTTTTCCTTAAAAAACTATGATAACACTTCTCAACTGCACAATTGAATTACTCAATAATTAAACAGTCTTTAATGGGGTGTGAAAACAGATGACTTGTTATCTATCTATTTTGAAGTCATTAAAGTTATGACTTGATTTATTTAATGAGCAATGTAATGAATGGCGTTGCTTAGAATACATAGTTTAATCACTAGATGAGAACTCTTTGTTCACAGTTGTTTTGTTTTCTTTTATGAATCTAGTGTGGGGTTATTTTTGTGAATAAGTATTCACTTTTTAACTTTCAACTGTTTAGAAATCTGATCAGGTAAAATTATCAAACCCAAGTTTTTTCAACACTATCTTATAGGAAAGGAAGTTTGTGAGCCATATATAATATAATGTCAATCATAATTAGTTGAGTCATAACTTTGAGAACCGATCAATGTTTGATCTTAGGACTTACTTTATTCAAGGAAAGTGCTTTGATGAGGTGGCGACCGATCTCTAAACTGACTTTCTTCTCCTGTTTACTAATTGGCCAAATCGCTTTCCCCTTGTTCCAAGCCGTTTAAGCTGGCAAATCGCTTGTTCATCCAAATATATCATCCAACCATCATTACTGATAATTGTTCTGGTAACTCCTAGGCGCAGTCTGCAATAACGACTCCCAATTCATCTGCGGGCTGACCAGCCTCTGCGTGTCCTCCTACCTGGTGTGCGACGGCGTCCGCCACTGCCCGGGCGGGGAGGACGAGGACGCGGGCGCCTGCGCGCACCGGCGCGACCCGCCGCTGCTGGAGCTGCTGCGGAGGTTCGCGGCCAGGAACCAGGAGCTGCTGGGGCTGGACCAGCCGGATACTATGACTAAGCCTTCGGTTATAAGTGAGTATTAACTAGTTTACATAAAGATCATATGACTCCAAATCACACAGAGCAAGTTATATGAGACTCAGAAACTGATAAACATACTTGAATAGATAGGTGACAGGAGTGGTCCTTTGAGCCGGATCGCTTTGTTCTAGATTGCAAACGTAACACGAATGTTTGTCCTGGGTGGGTTCATCAAATCAACGTTTTTTTGCCCAATACGCAGAACCCCCTACTCACTGCGCTGTCAGGCCGGAAAATAGGCATTAGAAACTTACATTGAGCGTTGGTTGGGTACTAAAAAATTAAACGGTTTTGATAAAATCTTATCTCCGACGCTACAAGAGTAAGGAAATTACCTAGAGACAGATGTTATGATGTTGCCCATTAAACATTTACGTGAAGTGACAAACACTGATAAAGCTAAATTAATAAGCACCTATCTAACGAATGATGCTGATAAGAATGCGACGAAAAGATGCAGTCAGTCATGTCATGTTGGAGAGATAGTTCAGTAAACAGTAACTGTGGCATTGGATAGTGTTTTTGGGGAAATCCTAATGGTTTTAGGGAAAAATCCTAGCGTGAGTGCATTAACTGTGTAGCTTTGAGTAAATACACCATTGTTTAGTAGTTCTCGGTGTTATATCCTTTTTAGCTATTATGTTAAGGTCTGTAGGGAACAAAAGAAAACATAACAGATTAGGGTCCAGAACTCCAGAGTGCCTACTACCATTTTGGTCACGAAACGCCAATTCATATGGCATAAGCGGTCGCGCCTCTGGTGGCACGTTTACACAACCATTGCAAATCCGCGTTTGCTTTCTCGATACGTGAAATCTAATAAACTCGCACTTGGCACTCTGGCCATTTGCTTGTATTTTACTGCATAAGGGTCAAGCTTCACCTTAACTCTGCGAAAAGCAGGTAAAACGCTGGCTTTTGGACTGATATCATGCTTGAAAGTTCGAACAGAACGTACTTCCATCAAAATCTCTTTATTTCAATACACACACTGTTCCTGATCTGAATTTGAACCCAGGAATCCAAGGTCCTGGCAGCTCCTCTAGCTGTTATGGCTTATGCCCTAACTGTCACGGAGGCGTTATATAGCATTATACTAATCCCGTGTGACTACGGAATGCAGTGTTAATTGAGAACAGGTGATTTGAAACTTTCAGTGAAGATCACCGAGGGCGAGCAGAAGTCTAACGCGTTCATGGAGTTCGCGGCGGCGCTGAAGCCGTACGGGCCCTGGAGCTACCTCGTGGTGGGCATGCTGGTCTGCGCGACTATTCTTATGTTCTGTCTCGCTTGGGGTGAGTTGTACTAACATATTTTTGAAATTGCTTATCATGATGATCTTTCTCCATCTGGAGGAAAGCGGCAGTGAAGTCCAGATAATATGAGATTGACAAGCAACGTAATGCAAAGGTTACACAAAGCTGCCTACCTTATCTTGTATCTTATCTTAAAAAACATGTAATTCTAATGTGTGTAGAGTACGAATATAGTGCTGATCCCATGAAAGAGGTTCGGTGTTCGGAGATTCGTGGTCCTGTGAATGAGATTCGTGTTTCTGTGAATAAATAAAAATAAAAAAAAAAAAATTGATGAATTGGTAGTTTTGTGAAAGTGATTCTTTGCTTATATGAGCGAAGGGTTTGTGTTTTATGTGTTCGGTTTTGTTCATCGGAGGCGACGTTGCAATACATTTGTCTTTCTCACAAGCGCACGGAATAGGGAAACATATAAGCCCGTATTTCTTTACGGGTTGGAAACCCGCATAAATATCTCTGTCGGGACAGAGGAGGTGGAGAAGCCCGCCGCTACAATTGTACTGTGCAGTGTCTTCCTCCCGTAAATACTTATTATATTAGTTGGTACAACAAATAATATTAATCTTATCTAATAGGTAATCATAATAATTCCTTATTTGTTACGCTGTAATCTTATACTTAATCTTTTCAATTCTAGAATGCTGCTGCAAGCGAACAAAGCCGTCTGACACGCCGCTCAACATCCCGCCATCTTGCATGAACTTATCCCCAACTGTCACAGTGACAGCCGCGTCCCAGCAGCTCTTCACCCCCGCGCCCCCCGCCTCCCCCCCAGAGTACGAACCTCCCCCTTCATACTCCTCACTCTTCCCGAGAGCCTTCAAATCCTCACCAACCCCAGTACCACATTGCTCCCACCAGGAACCACCAGATTGAATAAAGCGTAATCGTTAGATAGGTTTTTTCCAATTGATGCTACTCGATACGGTGACTGTTGCAGGAACTAAGTTGTTAAATTAAATATTTGACTAGAATTCTACTTTTTTAAATGGAAGGTTTAGGAACGGCCCACGTTCTATTGGGTCTATGACATTAGTGGCCATAATCTGACCAGTATATGAAATTAATTTTGAATAACCTTTTATCGCGTTCACTAGAGCTTGTAAGGATAATAAAAGTTTGTATTTTTTGATGCCCTCATTTGGCTAGTATTTCCGGAGCTCACATTGCTATGAAAAAAGTCAAAGTCATTTATTTGACTACGACTTTGTGCATAGCAATGAACTGCGGTTGGCTTAAATATCGCCTGATAAAAGGAACTATGAACTCATGAAAACCTTGATCATGCCTGATTTTCTGTAATAATAAAATCAATAAAAAAAAATCAATGAATGTTTTTATTTTTTTAAATCTTGACTTAAGTTGAAGGATGACAAAAAGACAAAATATAGACACATTACAAATATCATTAATGTATTATATATAGTAAACAATGGACTGGGGTTTTCTTGACTCCTATTAACTTCATCTGAGCAAACCGCGAAAGACCTTCTTACTCATAAATAGTCGAATATTGGCTACTGAAATAAAAATTGTACTAGAAAGTTTTTGAAAACTGCCATGATATTTAAAGAAATAAATATTATTACCTATTGTTATTTATATTTAAAAAATAAATTAAGATGTGTAAAGAGGGACCAATAACTTTTTTATTAAGAAACACGGCAAAAAACGATAATTAACAAAATTAAACGACCTTTAATATAATGTACTAAGAGCTGCTTCAGACTAGCGTTTTATACGCGCGTATAAGCTCATTTGGAAGCCATTCAGCCGCGTACAAGCGTGCCTTTTGCCACACGCGTAACTCGTACGATCGTTGATCGTCGTCGCGCCTATACGCTTGTATAATCCATATAGATACTGACTCACCACTACCGGTTCTAGCGAACACACCGCAATATTCTCGTGTACTTGAGTTTGGTTTTTTGAGGCGCGAAATGCAGCGCACGTGTATATAAGCGCGTTTGCCAAAGCGACCGTATACGCGCAGAAAAAAACGCGCCGTAACCGCTCTAAAGCTTTGATAATCTTAAGGTGGTCCCTTTATCTGGAGCATTTTCCTGTAATGTAACGTTTCAGATTCGCTTTTGAGTATTCCATTACAATACTGCCTTACAAAACTTCAGGTAAGTTGTATCAACATATTACACATTGTATCAAGTTGCGCACTGTAATGCTCGCTTCTTACCCTCACCGACGTAATGCTCGAATTTGTAAGATTACAGTTTGCGCACTGTGATGATCGGTTCTCCTCCCTCACTTCTGTAATGCTCGACTCTGTAACGTTACATTACAGGAAAGTGCTCCAGGTGAGGTAGCACTTTTACGGCCGCTGTGTAGCAACATTCGAAGTAAATTCAATTCAGTATTTTGAAGTTGTTACTGTTTCATAGTACGAATAGAAATGTGGCTCAAGCTCAACGTTTACTGCATGTACAGAGGCGTTCGCAAGACCATTGGAAAATGGGTCTTATGTCAACAGCATAAGGTGCCCCTATGTAAAGGTTGATGTGAACGCCTTCTCTGTACATAATGTAAAGCCACGTATTAACTAGGGGACAAAGTCGCGAGCAGTCGTGGGATATTTACGTGCGACTGTCTGGCGACAATGTCGGTCGACAATTTGCTCGTCCACATACCAAAGTTGTGGTCGCGATGTCACCCGACATACTACACACTATTGAGCAGACACAGAGCGACACGCGTCCTCACTACTCGAATGCTGTCGGGCGACCGTCGAGGGACACGAAGGCGCGCGACACGTCGATGTCGCCTGCGACGTCGCCCGACACGTAGAATTCGTGTCGAGCGACAAGGTCGCGGAAGAAATGTCCCCTAGTGTATACGTGGCTTTACGTACTCTCATTGTATTATATACTTCCTAATTTAAGCCTTTCCAGACTAAAATTGCATTGTTTAAAACTTCACAATAGGCGGACGCTGGTATAAATGTTCTGACTAGTCTTATTAGGATCTGTTGTAGCTATTTTTTAATTAAATAATAGGTTAAGTACCTTATAAATGAATATTGCTAGTTTGTAAAATATGTGGATTCCATTATATACCTATTAACAAGATGAAGTGATATGTATTATAGGGAGTAGATAATGTTACACAAAATATTAAATAGGTATTTATTAGCAAAATTTTGTTTCATTTCTATTCACGCCATGGCATAATATTATTATATGGTAAGAAATCCTTGGGTTTCTACATAATCGTACTACAGTTCGTTCATCCGATCATGAAGTATCGTAATTCGTTAGGTAGTAAAAATTAATTGTTTATCTCGATTTTTAGGTTGAGCCTATAAAGGTCGCCACACACGCGACACCGGCCACAAACATAAAACGCCGTCACCGGCATATTTCCTGTAGTTTTACCACCGGCGACTTCATATGAAATGTATGAAAAATATAGGAATAGGCCGCCAGTGGGCGGCGGCGTATTGTGGTTGTATGGGGCCAGCGGCCTGTATGGGGCCATCTATAAAATACGTCACACGCTAAGAGGCATGGAGGGGTCGAAGAAGTGTCTTCTTCTTTTTCTTCTCGAGTCAATGGCAAATATAATATATTGATCTAATTTAATTCAAACGGACCCCGCCCAGAACCCAGCGACTTTTAGCGCAGCGACATTCGCCACGTACAGGTCTTCCATTGTGCAGGTGGTTGGGCACTGTGGGCACTCGAGCATATGAGCCATAGTTTGAGGTGACCAACCACAGCCACACTCCTGACCTGCTTCATCAATAAACCCCCATTTAACCATGTTGTCCTTGCTACGGCCAACCTGGGAGACGAAGGCGGTTTAGAGATTTCCAGATTGGCCAGGGCTGCTCATAGCCTAGTGGCAGGTTCTCAGCGGGGGCTATATAATTGGCTGGTGGTGCGTACTTAGTGGACCAGAGTGTCACGCGAGTGTCCGTCGGCTGACTGTAGTTGCCATTGTAGTGATCGAATTGGCCAGCCTAGACCCTGCGTTACCGGATCTAGCTATTTCCAGGGTGCGCCGAGTGGAGGCTCCTATCATGCACCCCCATGATAGGAGTGTGACATTGTGTGACAAGGAGGTGGCAGGGGAAAATATTAATCTAAGTGTTAAGTAAAACACGCACTTTACTACTAACGAAAAACTCAAAAACATTTGCAACTCTATCTATAGAAGCATAAGGTTCAAATTGTTTTGTCGGCCACTCGCTCTACTACTCTCGTTTTTCTTCTTTAAATAGTAAAATGCGAGGTTGTCTCATGTTGTGTGCGGCGGCCTTTGGCAACTTACGAGAATGGTTTTTACCACCACCTGTTTTAATTATTCAGACGTCAAGCGGGTATGTAACTAAGTACAGAAAAAGATGACTCTGAAGGTAAATTCGCTTCACTGCCACTTCAGCTAGCTCTGGATCTCCAGCGTCATCACATCACATTCAGCAATAGTGCCGAGTGCGCGTTGCAGTGAGAGTAGTGAATAACTTCACCATCGCGTTTTGCGAGCACGTAAATGTCAATTTGTATGGAATCGAGTCAGCGCCATCTAGCGGCGAATTCGTGCAACATTAAGGCCGCTAGATGGCGCTCACTCGATGCCATACAAATTCGCGTTTTTTTTCTCACAAACGAGATGGTTAAGTTATTCACTTCTCTCACTGCAACTCGCACTCGGCACTCAGCAAGTTCCGCATGATAGCTATTGCCCCAGTGTCAAGGCATACTTGTTTAAGCGATTATGTGGCATCTGTCTACATTTTGCATCATACAAGGCCACTAATCAACTCGAGCAATAACATAAGAAACGACAAGAAGTTTTGTCCATCGCGAAGATTCGTCCTCAAAGAATTGCTGCTAGACGTGCCAGATAAATTCTTTGTTTATCCCTTTATGTTATATCCCTTCCAAATTTAAAAATTATACCTTTTGTTTGTAATTTAAAATTCATTGTAAACACAGGTTAATTATTTCTTTACTGGTTCCCCAAGATACAGGCCCAGCCTAGTTTGGGGTCCTCTGTAAAATTCTCATCTGCCTCAACCTGCAATGCATGTATTTGATTTAATTTAATTTTGTTTGATTAACTGTTGTTTTGTGCAATACAGTAATGTCCGGTCTATTATAATGAGTGGTCCTGTCTGTAAGAATGGCTCTATCAAAATACATTTTGTGGGTTTGGTTTTCTAAAACTGTTTCAGGGCTGTACTTGTAGTATGCAGTGCCAGGTGAAGCAAGGAGTTGATATTTAATGGCAAGTTTTTGGTGAATTATGTTGGCTACCTGGTCGTGTCTGTGTTTGTAGTCTGTCTGAACTATTGCTCTGCAGGCGCCTGTTATGTGCTGGATCGTTTCCGGAGAACTATTGCATTTTCTACATGTGTCTGTTGCCCTATTTTTGATGATGTGTTTTTGGTAATTACGTGTCTCTATCACCTGGTCCTGGATTGCCATTATGAAGCCTTCAGTTTCTGGAAAGAGCTCGCCTTGATTGAGCCATGCGTTCGACGCTGTCTAGTCGACATTGGATTGGCTCAAATCATGTCGATGCCTTCCGTGCAACGATTTTGCAGCCCATTCGGCAATTTTAGTTTTCTCATCCACAAGTTTTTCCTTTAATTGATTATTATGGGCATGTAAGTTAAGAGGGGAAAATTTAACGTCGGTTTCTACGATTGCTTTGTGAATGTCTGATGACTCTGCTTTTTCATGAAAGTACTGCCTGAGTGTAGTTATCTGCTTACTGTGAAGGTTGTGTATGTCAATAAGCCCTCGGCCTCCTTCTTTTCTAGGCAAAGTCAATCTTTGAATACAGGATCTGGGATGATGTTTTCTAAATTTTGTCATGGTTGTATTTATTATACGCTGAAGTGTCTTCAACTCAGATTGATTCCAAGTAATAATACCAAAAGAGTAGGTTAGAATGGGTATAGCAAAACTGTTTACAGCTTTGATGGTATTGCGTGAATTTAATTGAGTTTTTAATATTGAGTTTAATCTATGTTTGAACTGTTGTTTAAGGTTAGTTTTCATTTCTTTGTGATTAATTTGTTGAGACTGCATGTATCCTAAGTATTTGTATGAGGATTTCTCATCAAGAGGATCAATTGTCTCCCCTGATTCTGTTGTATAATGATGCAGCCACTTTTGTCTTGATTTTATGGAGTTGATCTTGCACTTATCTATTCCAAATTGCATTTTAATATCACTAGAGAACATTTCAGTTATATTAGCTAGTTGGTTTAGGTCATTTTCGCTGCTGGCATATAATTTAATGTCATCCATGTATAGTAAATGATTTAAAACGGTTTCCTTCGTTTGTCCTAGAGATTCTGTATTACTACATTTGAGTTGATATCCTTTACCAGAGTTGTTAAGAAGGTTAGATAACGGGTTAAGTGCGAGGCAGAACCATAACGGGCTTAAGGCGTCTCCCTGAAAGATGCCACGCTGTATCTGTATCTCGTCGGTTTCTATCGTTTCAGTGGGTGTAGTGAGTCTCAGCCGAGTTGTCCAGTTGGCCATTATTTTGTTCAAAAATGTTATTATTGTAGGGTTAATTTTATAAACCTCTAGAACTTTTAGCAACCAGGTATGTGGAACGGAATCATAGGCTTTCTGATAATCGATGTACATTGAATACAACTGGGATTTAGTTTTATGAACTTCTTTTAGAATTACAGAATCTATGGTAAGCTGCTCCTTGCAACCTTGACTGAACTTTTTGCAACCTTTTTGTTGTTCGGTTAGAGTGTTATGTCTGTGCAAATGTTTATATATAAGTTCTGCAATACAGCTGGTAATTATTTTATATATAGTTTGCAAGCATGTGATAGGTCTGTATTTTGCTGGGTTCATCAAATCACTGGGGTCTTTTGGTAACATAACTGTGGTACCTGTTGTGAAATAAGATGGTATTGTATCTGGGTGCAGAATAAATTTATTTACGTGGTTGTGTAAGTATGGGTAAACTGATGTAAATTTTTTGTACCAAAAATTGTGAATGTGATCAGATCCTGGAGCCTTCCAATTGTGTAGCTTATGTATTACTTCATGAAATAATTCTGTAGGTACGCAATCAAACTCCATGCTTTGCATTTCAGAGCCTTGTTCTAATTCTGATGTGATCCACTGAGCTTTATCATTGTGCTGAGTAGGGTTCTCCCAAATATTAGCCCAGAATCTCTGCAGTGTTTGTGGGTCCGGCCTATTGGACCTAAGGTTAGCGCCGTTACTTTGCTGTGTATTGCTGCTCGATGATTTCATTTCACGATAAAATCGTTTTTCGTTGTTTTTAAACTGTAAGTTTTGCTGTTTACGAAGTGTGCATGCCTTATATCTACTAAGACGACTTGAACTTACTGCAAGTTTTTGTTTTAATGTGTCCAGAAATTGTGTTAGTTGTGTATTCATACCTTCGTGGGTTGAATGTATCTGGTATTGTTGCTTAATTTTATTGATATTCTTGACGAGGTTTCTGCTTCTATTTCCGTTAATGAATTGAATTACTCTAGCTATTTTCATACGTAAATCCTCAACCTTTTTTTTCAACCTTCTTTGCCAATTTGGTTTTCGATCCGCTTGTTGTCTTGGTCGGTAAGGTTCTTGTAGTGACATAGGAATTCTAGCTCCGTTCATCTTAGCGGCAGTCCAAGCAGCAGAATATATAACCGTGTGTAAGGTTTCAAAATCGGTGTTTTGTTCCAATTTCTTAGGGAGTATTACGTTGTTTATATATGTGATAATAGAAGCAAATTTTTTCGATGATTTTTGTTTCGGGATGTAAGGCCTATTAATTGGGTCAGTGTCTTTGTAATAAGTAAAAGCTTGTAAGAACATATGGTCTATTTCTTTGTCTGTGTTGTGATTTACTGGTTGCGATGGCGGTAAAGGCATGTCTGTTTGTATACTGTAAATGAAATTTGGGTCACAGTCTATCGTCTGTGTCTTATTGGTATTATTTGCAACATCATCTAAATGTATATCAAGCTTAAGTTCGTCGGCCACTTCTTTCTTTATTTCGATAAGTCTCTCATCTGTAATATATTTACTAAGTATTATTATTCGCCTTTGATCGGCTATCCTTTGTTCACTTAAATGGCATAGTGTAGGGAATTTTGTTATGAACTGTTGGTGTAACGACTGACGGTAAGCTGTTCTGTTTGTTTCCAAGTGTGTTATGTGAAAGTATATGCGCATGATTGCTTCATTCTGCGCATTACTCCATCTCATTCTGGATTGTGTACTTTGTGGTGTTTTGTTAGGATAATGTTGTGGTTGTGTGTGTATTCCATGAATTTGATGTGATTGATTAGAAGCTGACTGTGATCCCGCTTGTATATTGTTTCGTAATTTCCGTAAGTCTTCCTTCACTTCATAGTAGATCTGGTCAAGTTTTGTCTGAGGGATCATTTTCTTTCTTTCTACAGCTCTTCTCTGGTCTCCAACTCTCTGTCGACTCACTTCCATGGTTGGGAATTTTTCTATAAATTTTAAATGTAATGCCTCTAAGTAGTTTTTTGTGTCAGTGCCAAGTGCAGTAAGGTGGAGGTAAGTGCGCAATATGAACTCATTCATTTCATTCGTCCATTTTTTCCGCTTCAGTGGTTTACCTTTGGTGGGTGCAGAACTGATATCTGGTAGGATATCCTGCACAACATCCGCAGGTGTGCTATCAGTCGACAAGGTAGGTGTTGGTCTTGTCATAAATGATGCGCGAGATGAGGGGATGGAGGAAAATAGCGATTCCGTACCATCGCTCAGTTCGGCTGTAACTTCTACATCGAGAGCCCGCCTGTTCAGATCCCGATGACCGGCTGTAACATTTTTGTTGACGTGGGCCCGCCTGCTCAGCTCCACGTCACCGGTGGTTCGTATACTGGAGCATCCAGCCCCGGCTCCAGATGCGCCCCGGCGACCCCCGGGCAGCGACCGTAAATTATATCTGCAATGTCTTTCTGGCTCCATATTAAGTAGTATGGGTTTAGGACCGTTGGTTTGAGGAGGGTGAAGGGTGTAGCCTGGTGTATTGGCTTATATTTTCAGATCAACCGCATAAACGGGTTTGGTTCAGGTGTTAGGAACCATATTTTACAGTACCATCTCCTCGTAAGCCCCCCCACCACGACAAGGTGGTCCCTTGGGGGGGTTATTATTATTATTATTAAAGGAGTGGGTTCAAATTCCATGGACTCAAGATGATTAAGTTTGATCTTTAATATAATTAATCGTTTTTTGTTTTTTTAATTTCCTCCAATGTTTAATTTGATGTAAATTTTTTAAAACATGTATCATTTAAATAGAAATAAAACAAATTTCGGAACTGCTGTTTTAATTCAATAATTATTTCTAGGTGATGTCACACTAGGGAGTAGGGGGTCTCACAAAATGTGACCAGCCGTGACAAGGACGGGGGAGGGGGTCAAAAAATCATGAAATTCGTGTGACGTAATATATTGATGGCCCTGTGGCAACCCTAAACAAATCAAACTTACGAAAAAGTTAAGTTACGAAAGTTCGAAAATGTTGCACCTGAGTAGACTTTGTGGGGCTTTATTACAATACATAAGGTATTGTAATAAAGCTTGTTCATTCCATAAACTGCGCGTTTATTCCCTCGCAAGGATTTCGTGATATAATCTTACTTAACAAACCAGTCAGCGGTTACCTGGCAGGAACGCATATTCTAGGCTGTATATTAGACGGATGAAATTGCTCGTAACACTCAGTTTAGGAAATTAACTTGACTGGATTTAAGCGATTGAAATAAGGCCCGGATTGTCTACTATCAGTACAGTAGTAACTACCTACTAAAAATAAAAAAGTTAATATGAACTCAAGACAACTTAAATTAAATTCTTTTATATAGTATTTCTATTTCAACCGTTTCATTTCCCAAACCCTGCTTATAATAAAACGTGACAGCGGCTTTAAGTACAAGCAAATATATGTTCGTGGTTTTATATTAAACTTCTTAAGTGGTACAGTCGCCATCATTTATATTTTAGCAAACAGGGTGCCCATAAACATCTGAACAATTAAAAAAGCCAATATGTTCTTTACACCACAAGTTACCAATAACATCTGAACATTCATGACAGGCTTACAGCACTATTATCTGAGCAGCTTGGCAAACATTTCTATAAGTACGAATAACCAAAAACATGTGAACATTTACTGTTTGAATTTGAAAGTGTATTCTTCATCTATAGTCTATAGATAATATCAAAAGAAAAATAAAATATTGTTTGTTTATTTGTTTTAAATAGATTCTAAAACTACTGGACCGATTTTAAAATTTATCTTACCAAAATTTCCCTCCTCCATTCTTTCACCAAAATGCCTCCGTGGCCGAGTGGTTTCAAAGCTCGGGGGTTCAATTCCCAGGTCGGGCAAAGTGTGTTTTTGGATTTTTCGGAACCTAGCTCGGACTAGTGATCACCAACCTGTCAACCCGCATTTGGCAAATGTGGTGATTAATCCAATACCCATCTATTGTAGCGATGACCTGATTTCAATGATGAATAGCGAAGAGTCCACGCAGCTTGTGTTTCAAATTTACAATGCTTAGTGTTTGTCTCCGTAGATACACTTGAAATTTTAGTAGGTGTTCAGACATTTTTGGTTATTTGTACGTATATACATTTTTGACTAACTGCTGCTCAGATATTAATGATGTTTTTAATGTTCAGATATTATTGGTAGTTTGTAGTGTTAAGAACTTACTGCCATTTAAAATTGTTCAGAAGTAATTGGTCACCCTGTCTGCTACAATATATTATTTATTGCTGAAATGCAGGTTGAATAAATAAAAAACATGAATAGTGATTCGTTTTATATATTAAAATGAGAGTTTAATATCAATTAACGTGTCCAACAGCAAAAATTAAAAATTAGAACAATTAATTTAAAGTCAGCTCAGAATAACACAATTTTGTACGTCCTCATCCCGAATCAGTTTAGCTCTGCTTTTCACAAAAGACGAATTCAAAATTGTTTGAAGGTGAAGTTTCTCCCGGTTGCGATTGTGTCTTCATCTGCTGTAGGTACTTTCACCGCAATGTAAACTGCCTGGTGAAGTTCCTTCACTCATTTCCTCGTGTGAAATAGTTGCATTTAGTGCCCTTCTATTCAAAATGTTTCAATTATAGGAAATGAATGTCACAACACAACTAATACACAAAATATAGAAAAACACATAACGTCTAAAAAACGTAAAAGGTTCAAATAGGTTGACCGTCGCGCCAACAAATATTTTGACTCCTTACCGAATAGATCGATCTATCAAAAATCAATGCATAAGCGATTGCAGGATGATAAGCTATTGGAAATTAGGTTGCTAATTCATTAATATTTACCAATAATCACAATTACAAGATTTAATCCATATATTCGATTTATACCCTAATGAAAACCCGACGGAAGGGTATTAATGGGTTTTTACCAGGTTTAAACCAAGAAGTCTGGTTTAAACCGGGTTGATTGCCCATCTCTACACGGAACACAGGATAATTATTCGATATATCACTAGATTTTATCAGTGCCCAAAAATGTCAGTGCCTACTTAATTTGTTGTAAAACAAACAAAGTTCAAAAGAGTAACTATCGAGTTTCTTGCCGGAGTCTTCTCCGTCATCAAGCAACGTCCGAACCGGTGGTCGCATTATGTTTATTTACGATATGTACTATTATTGTATTATTTTATCTACGTTTATAATTGTTATTTCTATATACTTTTTTTTGACATGTCTTAAGTGCTTTGTTGTACAAGCCTAAAAGAATAAATGTTTTTGTTACTTTTACTTTATGAAGACGTAATACAATCTTCCGTGTTATCGTGGTATCCCTAGGGATTTTCGGAGTGAGTATTTGTGACAAAATTTTAATTCACCCACTTAACTACATTATAATTACGTTGCCCGACAATTGTATATTTTTAAGTTAATAATTTATGTAATGTTCTTATTCACGTGAATTTAATTCTTATGAGAAAATAAAGATTCTTAAACCTCATCTCACGTAATCCCTGGTATCCTCAGCTCCCTGCGATACATATATCTATTCTATTATTAATATTAATGTCCAAAATGAAAGTCACATCAATGATGGCTCTCTTACCAAATACAAAAACTGAGATTGAGGCGTGGCCCGTGGTCGAGTTTCTTCTTCTTCTCTGTTGTTTCGCTCTTGGCAGAGCGGTCGTGGTCACGTTGAGGCGTCCACATTGGTGTTAGATGCGGACACAGCTTTATTTACGATATTCCGCCATTTTTCTCTTTTTGCAGACTATCTGGCGCAGTGTGACACACGGTTTCCCGCTCTATTGAGTTGTTATCTCGTCTAGGGACATGACCGAAGTACTGTAGTATGCTCGTCTGTATTATGGTCGATAGACGCTTTGTGATGCCGAGTTCCTTCAGTATCGACACGTTTTGGTGCGGAACTCTGTCCACGATATGCCGAGCATCTTCCTCCAGCACCACATCTCTAGAGCATCTATCTTCCCCTTTCCCAACTCACGCACTGTCCACGTCTCTGCCGCATAAAGAAAGATTTGGAATAATACCAGCGTTTGCATGAGCCTGACTTTGGTGGCTTTGGTGTTGCGATTCCTCCACACTTTCTTTAACCTTCGAGGGTGGTGTTGGAAAAGGCCTTTCGCAATTAGCAGGTCGTTTTCTGAAGTGAATTATAGTAAGCGTTCACCTTGTTCATTTCGCTTTCCGAGCCCAAATCTTCCTGCTCATTTGCTTAACTGTCAGCGTTTTCTCCGATCTTAGCGTATAAGTCTCCTAGGATAACAAATACCTCTATATTGGGTACCTAAGCTATTGTTGATGCTAATTCGGAGTAGAACTTATCGATTGCCTCTTCGCTTGCGGCAGAGGGTGGGGCATATACTTGAACGATATTCAGATTCATCGATGATGCTTTTATCTTAATGCTGATAATTCGATCACTAACCGGCTCGTACCCCATTGCGCAACTTCTCTGATCTATCGGTATATGAACTTCCACACCATTGCTGCTACTAATGTCGTTGCCAGAAAAGTAAACGACGCGACGTGGTGGTCTGTCAATAAAAGTCCACTACCCTTCCAGTGTGTTTGACTTAGACCACAGATGTTCCCATCGACTTTATCTACTTCCCGT